>VWZP01010151.1:1154404-1379350 GCA_013396995.1 Dicaeum eximium
CTGGGCTCCGCGCCCCGCCCTCTCCCCCTGGCCCCCCCCACGTTTCCTATGGACGGGACCGCCCGAAGGGAGCCTCATGGAGCGCTGGAAGGGACCACTTGGCGCGCGGGGGGGAGGCAGAGCGGAGCGGAGCGGAGCGGAGCGGAGCGGAGCGTGGTTTCCCGTGGCTGGAGCACAATGGGCGGCGGTGGGTGCCCGCGGCGCCGCGCCGGGAGGCAGCGGCATGTCGGGACATGTAGTCGCGACAGCGCCGCGTCCCGGGGCTGGGGGGTCGCGCAACATCCCATTGAAACGCCCGGATAAGAACGGTCCCGGCCCGGGTGGGAAGCCCACAGCCGTGGGAAGTGCCGGCGGTCCCTGCCGCGGCCGTGCCGGGGCGCGGCGGCGGTGGACGCCGGACAGCGGGAAGATGGCGGGGCGGGACAGGGCAGGGACGGGGACGGGCGCGGACACCTGGCTGGGGACCGCTCCTCGCGTATTTGTGTGTATGTATGTTAAGTGTATGTATATGTGTGTGCGTTTGTATATTAATTACATATATATATATATGTAAGCGTATATTTTTAATGAATTTTGTATATATATGTATATATATATATATGTACGTGTATGCGGATAGATAGATAGATAGATAGATAGATAGATAGATAGATAGATAGATAGATAGATAGATAGATAGATAGATAGATAGATCTATTTAATAAAAAAGTCCGCCGGCCGGTGTCCGCGGGCTCCGGGCCGGTGCCAGGCGGGGAGGGGGTCCCACACCCCTCGGCACCGCAGGGAGAGGGCTCAGGCACCCCGCGCCTTCCTATTTTAAACATAGCCTAAAATCTCTGTCTTACGTGGCGTTGGAGGATTTGGCAATGTGTTATTTCATTCTTCATGTTATATGGAAAAGTTAAACTTCTTCATGTTTGGTGTCCTGATGACATTTATAACTTCTGCTTGAGCAAAGTAAAGCAGCTGTAGAGGTGTGCCTATGTATAGCCTTAAAGCTTAATAAATATTCCAAGTGAAGTCGTTTAAAATGTAGTTTTATTGGTGAAGATCTACATGGCCTTGGGTGATGCTGCTGATCCAGTAAAAGCTTGTCACACGGGCAGATGATAAACGTCCAAGCTGAGAAGCACGACCCGGCTAAGTCACTCCTGCCCAATTCTGTCTGCCCGTTCTCTGCTGCTCATTCCCTGCCCCGGGAGCGTGCGGCGCCTGCAGGCACCAACCCAGCCCTGTCGGACCGGACATCGAACCGGCTCAGAGAAGTCAGTCAGCTGCAATATAAGTCCATAGAAAATCGATGTGTTTTCTTCTCTGATCATTCCATTAATCTGGCTTTGTTACCAAAAGAAACGTACAAAAAGCTTGGTCTTCCTGTGTTGGTGTAAGATATTACTGTTTCAGAAGGTTGCCAAAGAATACCACTTCCACACCAGAATTAGTGCAATGGCACATTACCACCCTCAGCCCAATTCATTGCCCACCAATTCACCATCTTCCTAGTGGAGGCAATTTTTGAGATATGGGGTAGGAACCTGAACTGCAGATGCATGGACACAAATTTCCTCCTCTGCATCTGCTACAGACACCATCTCTGGCAGAGGGGTAGGCTGGAAAATTGAGAGGCTTAGCATTTTCACATGACTTTCTGCAGACTTCAGCATCTTATTAAGGGGTTGGGGTTTTTAGCTGTTGATGTTCATCAGCTAATATACAGGAGAGAGACATAAGGACACATGAAGGAGCTGGGAAAGGGCATCAGTTCTGTGCTGAGGTTTAGTGAGCACTTCACACAGTCTCCTTTCCTCACCATGTCCTTTGCATCAGCTTCCCTAATAAGCTAATCAATTTGTCCTGAAGAGCCACAGGGATATCTGCTTTTCTTGTTTTAATTCCTCTCTTCCTTCTCCTTTTCCTTCTCCAAACCTCCTTTTCTACAATACCAAAAGGCAGCTTTAAAGGGAAAGACAGAAATTAGAGAGACCAGGACCACAAGGATATCTGGGGCTTGGATCATCAGATTTTCTATGTCACCTTGCTGGACTTCCATCTGCTTAGGAAGGTTACTGTTTGCTCAGCAGTTGTCCTGGCAAACCTGCTCCTAGTGCCAGATGGCAGGTAACTTCAGAAAAGTGATACTTGAGACTACACAACCAATTAATGAAGTCTTGAATGTTATATGGTTTTCTTCATTTAATCACACAACTGAGTTATAGAGGAGGAAAAGAAAGATCATGATGAATCTGATATTGTTATTGCCTGACATGGAAAGGACCCAGTTGTTAGTCTGGCCTCATTCATAATCTGCAACTGAACTGTATTAAACTGTTGTAAACTAGCAAGTGTAACCATGGCCTTTCATTTGGTTTAACTGATAAGAAGTTTATACAGTCTCAGAAGACAAAAAAAGCCCCCAAACTAGGCATGTGTCACTAGCCAGAAGAAAGGTATATATGAAACAAAGAAATTAGGAATATCATGGAGAACTGTGCCTGGCATTGTCTGCCTGTGCATGTGTACCTGTACCTGTGAGAGCTGCAAACCAAATAGCACCAGTTTTATGTCCCAAAGCCCTGCAAATGGTGCATGAGGTTGTCTCATGTCTGTGCTATGAACAGACACTTAAAGCCTCAGCAACAAAAATAGCATTTTAACTCAGACTTTTGATCTGAGGCTCGTACTATCTGGGTTAACCCCAGACATCTGACCAGTGCAGCACGTGTGCATGAGCGCATATTTGTGTAGCTGTAGGAGAGGGGTGGAAAAACAGACACAGAGCATGAATTACTCACACTATAGATAGAACAGGAAGTTTCAGCCCAAATCTGTGGAGGAAAATTCTAGTTTTGTCTTAACAATCCATACAGGTATGGTCCTTGAAGAAAAGCAAGTAAATCATCTACAGCTTCTCTGCTATAATCTCATTTTGCCTTGCTATGCACTACTCCAGCTGCAGCAGGGAAGGAAGGCAGACAGCTTCTGTTCCAAGGTGGCTTCTCATTAAACATGGTGTAAATTGGTAAATGTGCTTCCTGGCCTGCACACCATGGTGCTGCCCAGTCAGTGGGTGGGACTACCACACATCCCAGTTTACCAACCTTCAGAGGTTTCCCTCAAGCTGAGATGGAGCACAGGCTCACATCAAAGCTCTTTGGCTTCAGTGCCTCTGTGGCTTGGAGCTGTGTTCAAAACCCAGGGTATATCTACCCAAAAGTGTGTTTCAGAGAGAAATCAAAGAACTGGGGTGGGAGGGAAGGGTGAAAGAACCCTACAGCCCCGAGTAAGGGCATCACCTCCTACTGTTTTAATACCTCCTTTGTCCAGCAAAACAAGACCTTGTGTATTCCTTGTAATTTCGTGTGATTACATTACAGTGATTGCTCACTTTGTCACCAGTTTCTTCTCCCCATTGCAATAATCTGCAGACTCATGGACTTGCACTATTTGGAGTAATGCAAAAGAACCATAATGCACCATAACACTTTATGGTGTTGTGTAATTAATAATGTCATACTGAAATTATAATTAAATTATTATCAATATATCCTATACATGAAAGCTCAATTAATTTAATCTATACTGGCTGTCTGAAAAACTTTTTGTAAACAATTTATTTAGGATAAAAAATAGATGTTAGCATTTATAGATTTCATAATAACACTCCTGAAATATACTTTAAGTGCAGTGAGTTGGAGGTTTTCTAAAAATGTGGTGTTTCAATGGAAAATGCTGTTTCTGTAAAAATTCTATTTTCCACAGGAAACAATTTTGCCAATGTTTTTCTGCTTTCCGACAAAAACAATGCACTGTTATACTTACAGATGCAGAAATGTCTTTACCATTGAAGTCAGCACAACTTGGGTTAGGGACTCAGCACATGAAAGAACTGGAGCATGGAGTATAAATGCCAGGAAGCTGTTGAACAGCTCAAGGGTACACATAAAAACTAAGTCCAAGTGAAACATTTGGCTTTGATCTGACAAACTAAAATGCAATGTGTCTTTCCACAAATGTCAAAATGTTTCATGCTGATTGAAAATAGTTAAATGAAACATTCAGGAATATCAGGAGCACATACTTTTTGTATACTCTTATCCTCAAAACATTTCAGTATTTAGTCACTTTTGTTTCCGAAGAGGATAAAAATACTGTATCAAGTTTTCTGGCTGATCTTCAGATACAATTTAACCACTTAGATTATAAGTTACAAACTAAAAGTCAGCATCCCCCATGGAGTCTCAAAATTCTAATTTGTAAACAAAAGGCACCGTGGACAATAGATGTGAGTAAGATACATAGTATCCTTTGTGTCCTACAAATGAATTGAATTTCTGATTTAAACCTGAAACTAATCTCATTTTAAATGAGTCATAACGACCTGATCAGTGTCTGTATAATATGTTCCATTCATATTCATTAAGTGCCATGTGACTGCGGCATTTCTTGACTGAATTTCTTACTCTAAGTTCAGCAATGACAGACTCTGTAATTACCACTGAAAATACTCCTACTACAATTTCATTTTACCTGGCTTGCTTAGTTTTTAGTTATTTATTTACCATCTTTTGGGATTCATTGTGTGATATCGCTAAAACCCTTTATATATGACATTTCTTAGGTAGGTAATAAATATTTTAGGCCAGAATTACTGAGTTTCATGATCAGGGCATATTTTGGAATCCTATCTAAGTGTAACATACAAACCCCACCCCATATAAACACAGTTTCAGTACATAGAAGAAACTTTGTTCTTGCTGCAGCACTTACTGAAGCAGCATTGAGGTTTAAAGTGGTTTTTAGGTATTGATAGCATGCAACTGAAACAAAAATAAGAGTGTGCATTATGATCATCAGCATAATATTCTACCATGACCAGTTTTAAGAAGAAAATAGCTGTGAAATACTGTCCAGACTTATAATGTTTCTGGGTTTTTTTGTTTTTTTTTTTAAATTTAATTTATTTAAAGATTGTTGACTGAGGCACTTTGATTTTTGCGAGTGGAAAAACCAAAGTTTTGGATACAATCAAGATTTTATGCAAGCTTTTAACAGTATTAAAATAAATAGCATATTTCAAATTAATTGCTGTGTCCCCTTTTGATCGTTGCTGTTCAATAGCCTCACAGTAAACCCATCCCTGAGAGGCCCGATGACTGTCATTTATACACGTCACTATTAATGCAGTAGGAGACCTGCTTTGTGCTCTTGGATTGGGAAAATCAGGAGCCATTTTCCATCTGTATCTTTTGACCTTATTAAAATTGGACAGAGAATTTCTGAGCTCCATCCTGTGCCTGGGCAGTGCCGTGACCCAGGGTGCCGGCGCGTGGGTCGCTGCGGGCCAGCTGCAGCTGGGCTGCTCCGGGGAGCCTCATTTGCCTCCCTGTGACAAAGCTTTCCTCCAGGGTATTCCCCAGGCACAGCCACAGCACATCTGAAATGGAAATAGCAGCAGCAGAAGGCAAGCCTGTGCACAGGCCATGCTAGGTATCTGTGCTCTCCAGCCTTTGCCTGCAAGTATCAGAAAGAGCATAGTTAAAAAAACCGGTGCATTTAAAAGACACCGGGGAAGAATCTGGATGTCCTAATGGGAGGCACTCATTCAAAATGTGATGTTGAAACAAGTAATTGAATAAAAATGAAGTTTTCAGTATGCCTTGGGAAAAAAATAATCTTAGTATGAAATTTTGTATTGATGAATCCAAAATGTTACTAAAAACTGAATGAGCTTTGCTTAATTTATCTTGTTCAGTTATTGTGAATCAGCCTTAAGAACAAAAGAATTAACCAGTTCTATTTCAGGGTTCTTATCCCTTCACACAGCAATATTTGTATCATCCTTAAACAAACCTTAGACTTGTTTGTCTCTAGTTTTACATTCATCAGTACACATTAAAGTATTCCCACTTCTCTAAAATGCATCTTTACTGAAAGTAAACCAAAAAATTGCTAGACAGAATCTAAGCCAAAATTATTAAACACTGCTCTTTTGCCTGGCATGAGCATTCTCTGGAAGCACATACTATTCAACTCTTTTCTGAAAATCCTATTAAAAAAATAACAAGGACAGAGACTGCTAATGCATTAGATGGACTGGTCAAACTGAGATCCCTGAGTCCCTCCTGTGAAATGCCTGCTGTTATGACCATTAGTAGTCGTAATGGCCAGTTCAGATTCTCAACTATTTTGTAGATTTAAAAAATATTTTTAATAGTCTCTTAAGGGACTTAAGCAAGCTTTATAATTTGGGAAACAAAACCAGATGGGAAGGGGAAAAAAAAATTAAAACTATAGACACCCCTCCCCCTCAAGCTCACAAAAATTATACTGTGGGGAGCCTCCCTATATGTGACGAGATCTGTTTATATATTAACTTCAAAAAAATATGGGTACAGTTACAACTTTATTCTCTAAAGTGAGTTTTCTCCCCACATTTCAGTGAAAGGTTTGCTATTATATCTGTGCACTATAGCAAAGTGACACAAGCCCAGCATATACTGTGTCCAACAATATTCATATTTCATTATCAGAGCACACAACAATAGTTCCATTGTGTAGGGCAGCTCTCTTTGGAGGTGGAAGGAAGGCTGCACACAAGCTTCCAGAGTGGCCCAGAAATACGATGGTGACACCAGACTGGCTCATGTAAACAGGAAATCAAACCAGGATGTAAACTGGACTGCTTCCATATTCAGTAATATTTAGCTAAAAATAAACAGTTTAAATAGAGGTAGGAAAGCAAATTCTCTCTGTAAACTCATTTTTCAACTTGATTTTTTCAAGACCTAATAGAAAAATGCAAATAAAATGAGTGTTAGTGTTGCTCTATCAATATGTTTGTAATGAGATTGCAGTAACGTCCAGAGGGCCTGTAAGTGTGAAAAGGGTAATGGAAAGTCTCTTTCCAGAGAATAATAAGGACTTGGAGATGAAGACTGAAAAGGCATACAACTGATCTATATCAACAGATTAAAAAAGATCAAGGAGAAAGAAGTTCTACTTAAGCTAAAAGACAATGTAATCATAAGAATAAATAAATCCAGACTGTGAAATCTAGAACTGATGAACCATCTCATTCTGAGAAGAATAAGGGGCTCTCAATCAGCCCATACAGAGTGAGGAGGAGAAGGGGGGGTTTTTTGATAAGGCTTTTGTAAGATATCATCTAATGCTATTGCTGTCTTCAATACCACCATGTGGAGTTCCCCTGGGAGTCCTCTGCAGTCTGAAGTTCCTTATGAATTCTCTGACTGTTGAAATTAGACCAAACTGCTCTCCAACTTTAGGAATAGGTGAATATAGGGTAAGAACTGGAAAAGAACAGCAAAAGTCACCAAGTCGAAGCTCCTGCCATCACATGTAAACCTGAATATAATCCAATTAATAACACTGTCAAGCTTCATCTCCAAATAAATCACATTATTTGCCTCCACTGGCCACACAAGAAGATTATTCCAAAACCTTGGTGCTATATCTCTGGGAGGTTTTTCTTATTTTCAGCTTCAGTTTTTCAAGGTTATTCTTTCCAGCACAAAACATCTCTTCATCATAACCATCTTTGTTTTACTATATTAGAAAATATATGCTTTTGCTCTACTCTTATGCAATAAACTGCTCATCATTTCTAACAGGGTCCTCTTCATAGCTGGAGAGTCAAATTAATTCTTTAAGATGAATCAATCTTTCCTAGATGGGGAAGATTAGATATGTGCCAAGTTCCAGATTATTGAAAAACTCCCCTAACCTCTGCATCTGCATGCTGAGGATGAAGGCTAAAACACACCACGAGTAGATGTAATTCTGAAGGAAAATAAGAAAACACAGGAGGAAGCTTTTTGGTTAGAGTTTCACTGCTGGTAAGCAGAGCAGTATGTCATTTCCCAGAGTTGTGCTTGCTGCCTGACAACAGCAGCAAGGAATGGCCAAAGGTTCTCTAATGGGTGGCTGTCATTATTCCCACCTGGAGTACTGCATGCAGCTCTGGGGTCCTCAGCACAAGGAAGACATGGACCTGTTGGAGTGAGTCCAGAAGAGGGCCACCAAGATGGTTAGAGGGGGGAAGACCTCTTGTACAAGAAAAGGCTGAGAGATTTGGGTTTATTCAGCCTGGAGAAGAGAAGGTGTTGGGGTGATCTAATTGTGGTCTTTCAGTACCTGGAGGGAGCCTACAAGAAAGATGGAGAAAGACTTTTTACAAGTCCAGGTTGTGATGGGATATGAGGGAATGGATTCAAACTGAAAGACAGGATGTTTAGATTAGATATTAGAAGCAAGTTCTTTGCTATGGGGATGGTGAGACACTGGATCATGTTGCCCAGAGAAGCATCCCTGGTGCAGGCCAAGATGGATGGAGCTCTGAGCACCTGGTCTACTGAAAAGTGTCCCTGTCCATGGCAGGTGGTTTGGAACAGGATGATCTTTAAGTTCCCTTCCAACCCAAACCATTCACAGCACATTCCATTAACAGCTAATCAAGGCTTTGGCATTGCCACCAACTATGTGACACTGGAATAGGACCCAGAAAGCAAGTAAGCCAACTGACCCAGCCTTCAAGGAGGGCTCTTTCTTGAGAAAACCGTCCATATGATCCAATCTTGTCACCTTGGGCCCACTGGAAATGTTGGATAAGTAAATAAATAGGGCACCCAGGTTTTTCTCCCCCTGAATGTAGAACTTCCCTAGAAACCTGGAAGCTGTGGAAGGAGAAAAGCCCAGACAAACTTGGCCATGAGACAAACATCTTGGTTCAGAAGTCACAGCTCTGACCTGGAGAGACACAGAGAATATCCTGGATAGCAGAGGTAGAATTTAAGTGGTGGCCATTAGAAAGAGGAATCACATATAGTAGAGGTGGTGCAAGCTCATTCATGTGCAGGCTCTGAGGGGAAATGATTTTACACCATCTAGAAGCTGATGAGAAGGTGTAAATGCAAACTCGGTGACAAGGCCTGTAATGGAATTGCCCTCCAGTGCAATAGATTTTGCTCTAACTTCACCCTGTTCCTAGTCCTCAGGTCCCCAGGGATTGCCTTTCTTCCTTCTTTAGCCTTCTGCCACCAAAAAGTTAATTAGCATATTCTTACTTTGATCATTAATGAAGGTGATGAATAGTACCATTGAATGATCCTGTGCTCATGACTGAATTCTGAGAAATTCCACTTGCAAAACAAACAAATCCAGAAAACCAAAAACACTAGCATGTGACTTCCAGTAGTTAAAACTGTTCCATTTTCATAGTACAGACTTCAGGCTTCTTACCTTCATAGCAAACTGAAGTGGATGATAAAATCTGTAAATATGAACTAAAATAGAAAGAGGAAGACAAGAAGGATTCAGTTGTGATAAAAGGAAATCTGCACAAAGAATGAGGGTAAAATACAATGCAGCTGTTACATTTCAGCATCACTTATTGAAGAAAATTAATATCAAGCTCTTTTAAAATTATCCTTTTTCCTCCTTTTATTTAGCTCTTATATAGAAAAATGTAGTAATTGCTCGAATAAATGAGTCATAAAACTATTTTGCACATGTATTTAACTATAATTTTCAAGCATGCATTCTTGAAAGTGCTAAGACCTCAGCATTAACAGAATTTGCTTGCAGTATTGATTGTATGTATGTTTGCTGGTTAATTATTTAACTTCGAAACTGCTCACTGTTTTATTGTTCCTCGTTGTTCTTTCAATTTATACTTCTGGCAAGCATCAATTTCTACTCATCACAGAAGAAACTCTACTTGATTGGAGTCAGAAACCATTCTATTTGGTTCTATTTTCTAAGTGCAATATGTTCTCTGTACATGGAATAAATTATATACCTGCTACATTGCCAGATGAATAGTCAGTAGGCAATCTTCTGCAAACATGAGGGGCTTTGTTGTTTTCACATCAATATTAACCATCTAAATCAAAATGCAAAATTCACACTCACTGCCATCTGGATGGCTGTAAACACAAAGTCCCCGGACAGTATTGTCCAGGGACTTGGAGTTTACAAATGGAGGATGCCTTTCCCTCCTCTACTGATGTAACTTCAGAAACAAAATTAGCAAGATAAAAAATCATCATGAGGTATTATAACATATACTAAGCATTTTCAAAGCATCAGTGTCAAAGAATTTAACAGGATGTAAATTATTAATATCAAGGAAACAATGGCATAAGCATGTGGGCAGAGCAACCAAGATAAAAGTTGTGCCTTTCATTACAGAGAGCACCCAAGCAGATCGAAAGTATTCGTGATGGAGAACACACCTGAGTATTTCTGACAGCAATAAGCTCAGGCAATGTACAAAAATAATAAGAGGCAAATTTCTTCCACTAATGTTTTTTGAAGTTACAGCCTGTGAAAGACACACTGCCTGGACCATTAGTATTTTTTACAAATTAGTATGGTATCAGTAGGTTGGAAGGATGTATCTGCTAAGCAGTCAGGAAGTCTCCTGGAACAAGATACATAATTGACAAACATTTAATAGGTCAAATCTGCTATATATACATACAGGCTATCTTATTGGAAATACTTGCAGAATCCATTAGCAGCTCTTTGGATTACATTATTTTTCTCCCAAACAACCAAGAACCAAGGAGCCTTTAACACAGTAAAGCACACCATTTTTTCCATAATCTATCTGGCAGCCAATGAGTAGGTAATAGCATGTCTGAATGCTTTGAATACTAAATACAAAAATAGAGAAAGCCAAGATATTCTCAGGTTCACACACAACTGCTAAAGTAGAATGCTCACAAAGTTATCTGTACTCATGGTTTAAATCTGCTTTTAATTTTAGCTTTTACTTGCATTATACAAATCCAGTCGAGTCGACACTCACATTCTGTAAAACTGGTATAACCAAATAAGCAGCCTTTTAATATGCTCAGCAAAATTCACCATTCCTGAAAAGCCTGATCTCTGGTTAAGTGCAAATCTACATGTTGCCTGAGCTGTTTTTTGGTTTTGCTTTGTTTCATTCTAAATGAAACATGAATGGTTGTCTTCTATATTGCTCACAGAAATGGAGATCCACAGGAGAGCAAACATTCAGCAGGATTTTTATTAAGAAGCTTCTCAAATGCAGTGATCCCAGCAGCACTGCTCAGCCCACACCAGAGCTTGGGCACAGCATCCTGGGGTTGTCTCCTGCGTGTACTCCAAAGGCAGGGATCCAGCTGCCTAATTGTGTATCCATTTAATTCATCTCCCTTAGAGACAGCCCAGAGAAGCCATTGCTAAACTTACTGCTCACTGCCCTGATATCAGTTTTTAAGCAGGACTGCAGGGCATTCCTTCAATACTCTGAACTAATACCCTGTAGTGATTCAAGCAGAAGAAACAATAATAAGCAACAGGATTGGTAGACATCAGGATAAATATGGTACAATGAGGAAGAGTCAGCATGGCTTTTTTAAAGAGAAGTTGTTCTTCACCTATCTACCAAAGTCCTCTGACATGTCAATAAAACGTTGGCAGCACAGATCTATTCGATACCATCTGTCTGGATTTCCAGAAGGCACTTAAAAAGTTGCCTCCCTTGAGGCTCTTGAGGAAGCTAATCAGACCTGAAGAAATGTTCAGAAGATGGGAAGAAATAAGGTAAAGTATTAGTTGCCTCTCACAGTAGAAAGAAATCACACATGGAATCCCACATGGCTTTGTGCTGAAGTCCTCATTGCCCAACACAGATCACAAGGGACCAGAAAACAGTGTCAAAAAGGGATGAAAATATTTGTTGATGGCACTGAATTAGTCAGTGGTACAGACTATGGCTGATTGCAGACTCTCATAAGAACTTCCCACCATGTAATGGCTAGGCAACAAAAACTCACTGTAGAGGAATGTAAAATGAGGACAAACATTGCTAGAAATCACTACAAAAGGAATCAAGAATATAAAATATTCTTTTTCTGTTGTATAAATACATGACATATCCACATCTTCAGCAGTGTTTATAGTTATGTGTCCATCTGAAGACAGATCTAGAAGTCCTATAGAAGATACAGATAAGTGCAACAAGTATGATTAAAGATATGGAGTGATTACAGGATGAAGAACAATAAAAGAGATTAAGGGTTTTTTCACAAAAACAAATCATATACTAGAGAACAGTAAAATCAGGAGTGGTCTGAATAAGGTGAATAGGAAATAACTGTTTCTTTCAGCCCAAAATCTGGAAGATATCAAATGAATCCAGAAGATGCCAGTCTCCAGGCAAACAAAAGGATCTGTGTCTTCACTCATCACATTATTAACCAATAGAAATTGTGCCAGGACATTGTGGATGCTAAAAATGTACCTGAATTGAAAATAAGATTTTGATAAATTCATGGAACAAAAGGACACCAAGGACTATTCAATACAAACCCACATCAAATAGTTTAGGAAGTCACAGAATTACTGGTCAGCAGACACTCAAAATGTATTATGGGAAGGGCTTCTAGAGGGCCCTTATAACCTTGTCAGGAAACTTGGTGGTCACTATTGGAAACAAGGTGCAGAGCTGGATGAAACTGCTCTTACCCACATGCAATTACTCAGGTTAGAATCTGAGTTATGCACTGTCAGTGTTGAGTCACTGTGCACAGAAGTAATCTGTGCTTCACCTGCAGAATGGAACTGGAATTTCTGGGCTGTGCCATCAAACTGTGCACATACAGCTGCACTTCTTGGACAACATCAAGCCTGCTCTACACATGGAGCCACAATCTCCCATGTGTTATGAATGTCCAAGGTTCCTAATGCATGCCAAGCCTCTCCTCACAACTGCACATGCTCACTGCCATTGCACAATTGTCAGATTCCCAGGAAAAGGGTTGCTGCATACCTCCAAATCTTAGATAAATACACAGTTTCTCTATATTGTGCCAGACAATTTCTAAGTGAGAAATTGATTTGTAGTTTGTGAGAAATTGGTTTGTGAGAAATGGTTTGTGTTCATGAGAAACACATGGGCCTACATCTCATACTCTGAAACAGAGTGAGACCTGTTTGACAAAAAGTAATGTAAGCCTCCAGTTTTACATTCAATTACAAGCTATGTTTTTCCATTTTTTTTCTCACAGAGAAAGGTTTTCTCACAGAAAATGTGGCAGCAGGGATACCAAACCTTCCTTAAGAATATTTTCTAGGAATTGTTTATACAATTTACCTCTCTAGAGCTTGTCCAGATGTCTTTCCTTGCTGTCCTATCATTGTGTCTCACTTCAAAGCTCCTGTAGACACATTATGATTTTCATGTCTCACAAATAAATATGGAAAGTTTTCTTACTGTTACTAATGTGACTTTCACCTGGGGGTTGGTGGGGGGGCTGGTGCTTTTGGCTGTTTCTGAAAGAAGACAGATAAACTTTCTGACATCTAATGACAATGTCAAATAATTCCCTCTCTGCTTGAGCCTAAGTTTGCTGCCCCAGTGAAGTGTTCTCCATTTGCTCCATTCCTGCCACAAGGCTGCTCCAAGGGCTGCTGGTGAAGGAGCTTAGAAACCCATTTCACACATGTTAATGAACTATCAGACTTTCCAGCTCACACTCTGCTTTCAGTAGCCAGCTCAGCAGAAGCAGTCAATCACCAAAAAAATTGAGCCTTCATTGATTTCAACTGCTTGGCTTTTCTAAAGGGAAATTTACATGGATATAGATATTTATTGTCAATTCCTGTCACTTTATCTCCTAAAAGCTTAAGCAATTAATCAATAATGAACAGCCTCCTTTATATATTCACATTTTAAGCTGAAAAATAGCCTGAATGACAACATGTGTTGATTGCAGACCCCCAGCAGCAGCTGCAACCAAGCTTCTGTGGGAGATTCCTCTGCAGCCAGCACCAGGACAGGGGACAGTATGGGAGCAGATGTTTGTGGCTCTGTGTCCCATACAGGGTTTCTGCCACAGATCAGCCCTTGTTGTCCCAGCAGCTCTGTGAGGAGGAATGGAGGTAGCCAGCATGAACACTCATTTGGATCCACCACTGGAAAAGGGGGACAGGGAATTACTGGTAGTGCTGCTGGAGTGTAGCTGGCCCTCGCTTTGGTGTTGTTTATTTAGAGCATACTGAGAGCTGCTGAATTCAGAATCTCCTCTTTGTGGCACAGCCACAAGAAGTGTAGGCTTAGGACTTAAGCTTAAGAACATTAATGCTAGGGGATTCTGATATGCACTTTTATTCTGTCATTACCAATAATCTGCAAAGGCAGGAACAAAATCAATCTCATAAATAACATAATCCATCTTGGCAGAAATTGCATACAGAGGCATTAACATTTTAAAATACTTCCAGCTTCCGCATAAAAACTGTGAAGCATCTGTCTCAAAATAAAAGGGTTTTTAAATAGTAAGAAGAAGTAAGAGAACATTTCAAAGTTAATTTTGCTATCAGGACAAAGAGTTCAACAAAACTGGAATTCTTCCAACAATACCTGTCAAAATAGGATAAAATTGTAAGGGTTAGAAATGGAGTGTAAAAATTACGATGAATAAGCCTGAGATAATAATGTGCATCCAACTACTAGCAACATATATTAAAACACTTGCCCATTTGTAGGGAGCTCTCAGAGCCTGACAGAAGACCTACACAGTATGGACCTGTATGCAAACTTTGAGATAAGAAATGCTGCCTTAGAAATGCCATGGAATAGGACAGATATTGTTGAGAGAGAAATGGAGCTAGAAAAAAGTTTTGAAAGATGGCCTTGAAAATAAGACTAGATACTTTAGAGAAGTAGAACTATGAAAGATGCATTGTAAGAGCACCCATGAAGAGTAGTTTTGATGTTTTACAGCATAGTGTAGCAAAAACCTGACAGGCCAAAAAATGGTTGTAGTGTTCTGTAATTAGAAAAGAATCAGCTTCTGATTGTGATAGCGTGAATTGCAACACCTGTATTGTCTCACCCTTCATATGAGACTGAAAAATAGAATAAAAGTTTTTTAAAACACCTCTCAGTCACCTCATCTCTGGGTCAGAAAAGGGCTAAAATCTGACACCTATTTCCTTTTCCCCTCAAAGGCAATGTGGGCAGTTTATAGGTAATGGTATGTTCAAGATGTCTCAGTAATAGTCACTAAAAGGCTTAACATTAAAAATTTGACTGTTTTTACACCTTTTTTTTCTTTTTTTTTTTTTTTCTGTGCTGGTAATTTGTGTTCACAGAGGTCAAAGAGTGAATTTCAATAGACTTTTTGTGTTTCTTTCCAAAATTTCAATGAAAAAAGTATTACAACATTTTTTTTGATCAGTCAGGTCACAGTCCAGCTGGGTCCATGCCCACTTTAACCTGTCTCTAAAGTGGCCAGTAGTGGATGCTAAGGGAATTAATGCAAGAGATGAGACAGATCCATAACCGGGTCATCCACAGGCACTGGCGCTTTGCAGCTAAGGACATCCTTAACTGGAGTTTATACACTGACATCCTGTGCTGCAGTTATAAACAGTATCTGCAAGTGTTGCAGCTCCTTGACATGATACATTTCAAGTCCAAAACATTCCGTGGTATCTAGCTCTGTAGCAAAATTATATGTTACCTCTAAAAGTACACCCCTTTGTTCATTTTAAATGTTGCCCAACAGGATTTCATTTGATTCCTCCTAAATCCTTGTATCACTAGAAAATGATGGCTAACACCCATTGTATTCACCAGTTCAGAGTTCTCTCTCAAATCTCTCCTTGAATTTTCTTCTGCAAGCCAGTCAGTCCAAAATTATTTTGAGTTTTTCATACTGAAGCTATTATACGTTGTAGGCACACAGCTCTGGTAATTGGAGTGGGGCTGTGGCCAAGCCCCATCCCTGATGGGTACAGCTGTGTCAGACAGTGACTGGTACTGAAGGCAATGAGCCAGGGAGTGCTATGGGGCACTGACCCATCACAGAAGGGTGCAGAGGACACACAGGTGAAATGCATGTGAGATCAAGAGTTTAAAAGGTTGTACTGAGGAACAATAAAGAGCAGATACCTGAAGCCTTTGTTGGTGTTGGTTGTGGCCCCACTGACCCTCTGTTATAATTGCATCTGCTCAATGTTTGAAATTTTTGGCTACCATCTTTAAACTGGACTATCCTGAATAATTTGATACTATTCCCAAACTGATTTCTACATATCCAAGATTGTTTATGGACAATCTGAAGTAGTTAATGAAGTAGCGTCCATCTCAGCAGAGTGTACTCCAGAGACTCCTTATAACATCCTTCATTGTGAAGAGAAGAACTTCAAAGGGAACATTTTCTTTCATCAGATGATACCTTCATTTATTTCATATACTTTCATGAGATACTTAAGCTTTAAAAAAATCTGAAAACATCAGTATACTTACTGTAAACACTGGGTGACCCTTGCCCATTGACCTCTAGCATCTCCAGTAACTTTGTGAGACACCACATCAGGTATAGAGGTTTTGTTGATTTTTCTCCAACATATCAATCTGAATGCAGTGTTTACTTTTTTGCATTCTTTTGTATAGTTTCCACCAACATACTCATACGTACTTTCTTCCCATATGCCCTTTCTGTTGTAGAACAGCATCTATAAGGAAAACATCTTTTCATTTTTTTGTACTCCATGCGCAACAAGCCAAAGGAGCTTTAATGAAAAATTAATACAACACATTTGCAAAGCTTCAAGGGCAAGTTTAACTGTAGAGAGAGGCTTGAAGGCCTTTTGGAAGTAATTCAAAGCCCACTGAATCTTTTTGCAGCTCCAAAGATTTCCAATGAGTTTAGATGACTTGGTCACTGTGTGTTTGATGCAAAGGAAAATTTGCAGCCAAGGCCCTGCTGTAGGAAAGTTATAAAGTTTCCCATGAGGCTGATGCTGCTCTGTAGACTTCCAAGGCTTCCTACTGACTTCAGTGAGCACGGAATAAAGCTACACCATCCCACTGCTGCTTTGGGAAGCAAAGCCCATTTCAGGCAGAAGAAATTCTCCCATGAAGAAGAATCCTACACCATGTTTTGGGAGAACAAAATCTCTAGTCTTTCCTCTGGAAAACTTTCATCTGAAGTAACAGCTTAAAGCAATTCTGCACTAGATAATAAGTGTCTAATTATTAAAAATGCTACATCAAGGTAAGGAAAGAAAAAGCTAGTCTGGCATTTTATTGAACTTTTTTAAATTTGTAAAATATGTAAATAAGTAGTGAGAAAAATGTCAGTACTGACATTTTATCTGCCCTTCCTCCTTTTCTTACATATTTTACATTTTCCAAATAACTCCTTATCAGCTCATTTTTGAAGAAATGCCCTTTATGTCTATTTTCCCAATGTTTTGATGCAAAACTTCCATGCATGCACCACAATTTGCACATTGAAAGCCAATTTACAATGCAAAATTTAATGTTAATTTTTTTATGCAATTCAAATTTCCAGAACAATAGCACATACATTAAAAAATACTGTATTTTGAAAATATAATCTTAGGTAGGCAATAGATTGCTATTGCACCTACAAAAAAGAATATCATAAAACAGTGAAACACGTCTCACAAGTCACAGCAAAAAACACATTAGCACTCTAAGCAGTAGTTTGTTTACATTAAAATTAGCTCTGGGAGGGTTTACTGGGAAACAGAGTGCTGATATTTTCCATTAGAGTACTGAGTACAAGATGTAGAGTTGCTTCCATTTTTGTGTGGCTTCTGTCCTTCTAAGCCGCATGGAAATATCCATTTACTTTGACTTTTCTGTAAAAATCCAAATGAATTTCAACTGAAGACTTAAGGTTGCATGAAACCAGTAGAAGAGACTGTGTTGGCTGCATGCCTTTAGGGAAGCAATCATTAGTTCACACCCAGGAATATGGTGGTGGATCTCACCAGGGATGTTTGGAGCTACAGAAAGGCTAAGCACAATTTCCAAGCCTTCACACCTGGCCTAGTCACTTCTCATTTAATACCAGATGATGATTTGTACAATGATCAAGGGTAGAATCTGGCCAGCATTTAACTAGCTGGATGAAAAGGAATTGCTATAAAGGTGTTATTGTTATCTAAAAATGCCCTAAAGAAAAGTAAAAATACTCACACTTTGGAGTTCTCTGGTATCTCTGCAATTAAGATAAGATAGTACAGCATCAGTTCTGCCGCCCAGATGTCACATTGGAGATTTTTCTGTAACCATGAGCTAAAAAAGAATTCCTCTTTGTTAATGATTCCTGAAATTTCGGACAGTTGGTAGCCCAGATTGTGAATTTGTTGGTAGGCCCCATAAATGCTTATTTAAATGCCACAGATCCACTGTGCAGTCTGTTTATGTGATAATCCTGATTCAAAGCATGAGGTGGGGACAGAAGAAAAGGGACCTGCTGAAATGTACTGGTGACTTCCTGGGGTTAATTTTGATTTGCCGAGTTGCTCTTGACCTTTTACTATCCCAGACTTTTTACTACCCCCATTTACCACGTTTGCACTAAGATCCCTCTACACAGCAATGAGTAAGAGCAGGATGACCACAGCCACTTTGTAAAACTATAGTCAGTAACTTAAACTGAGATCAAATGTTGATTACTGGGGTAAATGCTTTTTTCTTTTTTTTTTTTNGCTATGGAAACTAATATTTATCATTTATACAGCATTCTACATTTCTGAAATACTGAAAACATTTTAAATTGATTAATCCTATCTGTTATACACATTGAGGTCAAACTCGCTTTTATGGGCAGCAGTATTACTCAGGATTAACTCAGCAGAATTCAGCTTCTTCAGCATTACATGATAATATAATTTGGCTTTTAGTAATTACAAATATTTTAAATAGGTTAAAACATTGAATGAAATGTTGTGCTGATCTGCAAAGCTATTGCTGTGGTTTACAGGATTCCACAGTTCTAGGCAATTGCAGGATCTGCTCATTTTGAGGTTACGGTTGTGTAAGGGATAAAATTTATGCCTGAGACAAATTCACTGAACACAGGTTTTTGCCAACACCACAGGCCCTTGCCACATCTGCACTACAAGTGCAAAAATTCAGAGCAGGGCAAGATGTTACTGAATCTCCACCTGGCAGCACCAGTGCAAATACAGGCCAAAAGGAGGGTTTCTCTGACTGCTGAGGAAGAGGGGTAGGCTGGAACACAGAAAGGACAGTGAGCACACAACACTAACTAGGTCCAATGCAGCAAATCCTCACCCTTCCAGTATCACTACGCTTTATCATATTGGATATATATTTAAGTAACTTTAGGTTAAAAAAAATGAAAGTCTCTCATTAAATAAAGAGCAGATCGTTAATTCCTACTCATGGCCACAAGAGGAAAACCAAGAAATAACTAGGTTATTTTATAGCTTGGGAGATTTAGCATAGCCATTAGGAATATACTTTCAAACCTAAAGGATTGTTAAATACCAAAATAGGTTAGCTTGGAAGGCCAAAGACTAGAAAGGCTTTAGGAAATGGAAGTTTTAAGAGCACTTAAGCATACTTGCATTGAGGATGGTCTAGGATACAGCTGATCAGCTCAGTGTAGAGGATGAAGCACCAGTCTCCTGAGTTCCCATGCAGCTTCTCAGTACCATGATTCCACAGGGGTACAGCTGCCCTTAGTCTAGTACAATACAAACAATCCTGAAAGCAAATGACCAACCTGAAACAATTGTACAACTGACTAAATTAAAGAGAAAGGAAATGTCCTCACAATTTTTTTACTACTCTTTATCTCAAAGTTATGCATTATATTGGGTCAGACAAGAAAACAAACACCATATTCTGATGCAATCCAGTCCTGTTTGTTTTCCCCACATCAGTGCTTCTTTTTCCCTATCTTGATTATAGGCCAGAGTAGTCCAGGCTTAAAATTGTAGTTGTCAGAACAAGAGGTCACTTGAGTCATTGCAATTTCCAGAAATGTGGCTTACGCCCTCAGAATTTTCTCTGGCAAGGTTTTATTGCAAATGAAACATATTCCATATCAGCCTGTCTTTGCAAAACTTGAAAAGAGTTGACAAAGTGGGACAGAATGGCTGAAGGGTTTCTGCTTGGGCTTTTTTGACTTCATAAACATTAGAACAATACATTCCTGGTTTGGCCGCTTTTATGGCTGACTGCCTGCACTTCTGGTAAAGAAATAGTTTAAATGAACCAAACTCTAAACTGATGCCTTATTGCAGTCATGGTGACTGCATCACCCCATCAGAGAGGGCAAATCATTTTGAGTGGCCAGATCTCAGCCCTGGAATCAAACTCTTTGCTGTAACTCCTTTGATATGTGTAAACCTGACTTTGGCTTTCTTTAGTTTTTGCAAATTGCAGCTTGAGTGTTCACATGTATTTATTTATGGTAGAAATTATGTTTGTCTGTAAAAATAAAAACCCTGATCTGAATGCAGTCTTAGTCACCTAATACTGTAAAATTAGAAACCGAAAGCTGGAATTACACATTCAAAAATATATAGTAATTCTAATTCACATTAGAGGAAACAAAAAAATAATGAGATAGAATTCACTAATTTTTCCCTTAAATCCCAATTTTATTTCAACAGTAAGATTACTAGCTAGTAAGTCTAGCTTGTGTCTAGAAAGCTAATTTTCAAATATGCACCAATACTTTGCCCAAAAGTATAATCTGTAAAGATGCACGTGGGATACAAATGCTAAAAACATTACACCAAATTCTGGTCCAAACCAAAACCAAGTTATGTTCCAATTTTGTACCAGTAAAACAGGTCAAAAGGCACAACCAGCACCCTGCAGAATAAAAGCTGAGTGCTGAGAAAAAGCTTTACTGTATCAACCACACTGAAGTAGGAATAAAAAATACTAGCATAAAAAAACAGTAGAAAGTAAGATACATTTATTCTCTAAACAGTAGGGGAAAAAGTTCATAGTATTTGTGGTTCTCAAATGCTTCAGAAGATTGTAGAGTATTTAGTGGAAATCTTTCAAAATTGCCAACTAAACTGATGGACATCTTGTTTGTACATGTTACATTACCAAAATTGGGCATTGCTATATTTAAATGAGATTTTGTGGAAGTTTTTCAGGTCTTACCAGTTTCAGACTAAACCAAACAGTGGTTCATTGAAATTGAAACATTTTCCAGTCAGTCTGGCCTAAAGACAAGCCTTAAGTGACTTTCATTCTGGAATTGTTTCAATTAAAAAAAAAGAAAGTTTAAAGATGCTATGCTACTTATGTTAATTTGCTTTTGCTGCACAGAATTTTTTCCCAGCTTTTATATTTATTAGTTATATTTCCAAGATTTTAATATCTGTCTCTAATTCTTTTTTCATTTATTTTGTATTCTAGATGGGTTGTGAGAGGTGTTGTCCAGGTGGGAAAGGCTGCATTACAGTGTTCAGAAAGCATGCTATAAAATGTAATTCTTAGTAGCATCAACGATATCTTCACAGGCTAACAGCAGCTGATACATGAATCTAGCATTTGGACAGTGACACCAATAAGCCAGTTAATTTACAACAAGATTCTCTTTTCTGTTATATATATATATATATGTATGTATGTATATGAAACCAACCAACCAACAAAAACCTACTGTGGTCCTCACACACCCTAACATACCTATTTCTTACTGTTCAAAGATAGCCCATTTTAAGCAAAAAATGATACATGCCTTATGTGACCACAGCTGTCCTAAAATCTACAGCTTTATCTTCCAGATACAGCCGTAATTCCTGTGTTTTCCTGCTTCTGCAACCTTTAAACATCCATGTAGGCCAATCCCAACAAACCTGTAAGAAAAAACCACAGGTTTCCCCACTTCATGAACACAATTCACCCTCACAGACTATTCAGCCTGATCTAGTTCACTAGCAGGCCCAGCTCATGGCTGTAATCATCTTGCTCTTTGAGTTCATTATTTTTACACATTCCTTGTTTTGTGCTACTTTGTATTTGTAGTTGTAAAGCACCTTGGGGTGGTGGGTGCAGGGTAGAGAGACCACTCTTGCCCATCTTCCTCCACTCTCACTAAATAGTTGCACAAGTTTGGGTTCTTATGTAACTCTCTAACAGACTTGGATGTTTTTATTAGTCTTGTTTTGAAACTCTGTATCCCCCACTGGAGAAGACCAAGCCTTCCACCTCACACTCATCCTCTTCAGTCATGGGGATGACTCTTACTTCACTGTTTGAAAGAGCCACATAGTTTCTTCAAATTTTGTGTATCCAGGACTCCTAAGCGAATTCATGGCATTTTACCTGAAAGGACCAGTCTGCTCTGATCAAACTGCTCTTCCAGGAGCAACAGCATGTTTCAAAACACTCAGTTTTTCCTGGTAGTGACAGTTCCTACAGAAAGGATGGTGAGAGGGCAGTCATTACAGTAGGATTGCAGGCCTGAGCAAATTGAAAGCTGGTCTTGGGGTGTTTGCAGTCCCCTGAAACAAATGTACTTGCACTGGCCATTTGAAAGTGAAAATTGTACTGCTCACACCTGGTGAGCCCATCAGATGTGCTGGAGAAGTGGAGGCTTTGCAGACTGGCACATGAAAATGAAGCACTGAGAGGAGGTTACAGTACTGCTCTGTGCTTTCCACAGTTTGGGGGAGGTGACGTCTTGGGGATCCCGACATTAGATAAAAAGACATAGGGTAAAAGGCTGAAATAAATTACTCCTGATCATTAGCTTCTTAGTCATGGGAGAACTACAAAAAGCACCCACAACTGAGTTTCTCAGTGGAAGGAACAGAGTCTGATCAACAAGCTGGAAATGCAGCTCTGCAGGGTGATGCCTGCCCTTCTCAGTGACTCTAATGATTACTTCATTAGGTTGTTAAATGGAGCAAATCTTCTACCTCCACCTAGATTTTAAGCAAGATGGCTCTTTTTCTAACTTTCCATAGATTCACCAACTTCAAACCTTTCCAGAAATGACAAAAAGCAGCACAGCAGCAGGCTGTATTACTTTCAACTGACTTCACTGCCTTTAGTTCAGGCCCTCTGAGTTGTCCTGATATTTAAAGTGATCTATGAAGCTGATCTTTACATTCAGAACCAAATATATTATTTCAGGATTTTCAGAAAAAGAGAATAATATTGATACAGGTTATGTTCCAGTAATTAAAATGTAGAATAAAAAATACAATTGTGGTAATAAAAAAACAAAGTGAGGGTGTTTACAGTAAAATATGTGTGGTGTCCTGAAGGTACCTAAATAATTGTAACCTCACTTCAGAGAGAAGTCACACAACAATCAGACAATTAGAATTAAGGTATTTAGTGCACTTAGCTTTTAAGTAATTAAAACTGGTTTTTAAAGATGTATTTACATTTTAATGTAACTTTTTCCCAGCCTGAGAATACCACTCAAGGCTATTATTCATGGAGTTCTTAAAACAAAACTGTGTAGAAACATTCACTCTGCACAATATGGGACATATAACTCATTAGCTAACCTCATTAGGCTCTCAGTCCACAAAGCAGTATAGAGTACCTAATTTGAGGTCCTTAAGCAATTTAGAGCATGAAAACTAAGCAAGCTTCTGGTTCCCATAACCAAGAGCCACAGTGCCACTGTTTGTGTGCCCAGCACCACCCTGCACATTTCCCTACCCACAGTCCCCATGAGGAATGTGTGAACATGCAAAACCTACTGCAACTGCAAGGCACTGCAAGGCATGAGTGCAAGGCACTCATGGCCACTCTCTTCCTACTGGGCAAGGAGCAGGTAAGAAAATGGGTTTGGAAAGTAGTGAACACAGAATCAATCCTAGCATGGTCTGCGTCAGAAGGGAGCTTAAAGATCCAACCCTCTGCCATGCTCAGGGACATCTTTTCCTGCCCTGGGCAGGGAGGTTGTGCAAAGTCCCATCCAAACCTGAACATTTCCAGGGATGGGGTATCCACAACTTCACCTGAGCAACCTGTTTCTGTGTCTCACCCACCCCTCATCATAAAACATTTCTTCCTTATAAGCAATGTAATCTACTAGCTTACAGTTTAAAACCATTGGCCCTTCTCCTGTCACCACAGGCCTCAGTAAAAAGTCATTCTCCATCTTTCATATAAACCACCTTTAAGTACAGAAAGGCCACAATAACGTTTTCCTGGAGTGCTCTCTTCTCCAGGCTGGGCAACTCCTCAATAAGAGAGGTGCTCCAGCCCTCTGACCATTTGTGACCCTCTTCTGACACCGCTCCAACAGGTCTGTTTCTGTCCTGTGCGGAAGACACCAGACCTGGATGCAGAACTCCAGCTGGGGTCTCATGAGAACAAAGTAAGAGGGGCAGAATCTCCTCCCTCTCCCTGCTGCCCACACTGCTTTGGATGCAGCCCAGGACACAACTGGCTTTCTGGGCAGAGTGCACATTGCCAGGTCATGTCCAGCTCTCATCCAACAGCATCCCCAAGTCCTTCTCATCAGGGCTGTTCTCAATCCCTCCATCCACCAGCCTGTACTGATACTGGGGATTGTCCCAGGTCAGGTGGAGGACCTTGCTCTTGGCCTTGTTGAACCTCATGGGTTCATCTTGATCTCCTCAAGTCTTCTGAAGGATGTTGCCAAGTACAGACTGTTTCTACAGCAATTTAACTGTGCCCACCAGTCTGCTGTCCTGGACAGCTGCTTCCTGCCCTAGGGCCAAAGCCAAAAGCAATGTGTGAGCTACAACTGATAATTAACATTAGATGGCTTTTGTGCCTGTGAAAAGCACACACACCACTCATTTACATGCCTTCAAAAAGATACTTATGGAAAATAAAGTATAAAATGGAAATTAGAAGGTCTAGGTGAGAATTTGACAAGTAAATAGTCATTGATGTAAGAAAAATTAAAGGGAACTTTATTACAATATTAAAGATGCAAATGATGGCACTCCCAAGAAAATAAAAACAACAATTACAAAGAATAAAGCCTCTGTATGCCTTTTCAAACATGAGTCTCAGAAAAACAAAGAAGTTTAATAAGGATTGTAAGAAGTAGGGCATAGATTTTACATGAAAGGATATTAAATACACTCATTACCCTGGAATAAGGAAAATGTGATAAATGTATATAAAATCCTGAGTGGAGAATAATAATGCACTTTTTTCTTAACTTAGAAACTACAGTACACCACACAAAATTATCAGGCAGGAGAATTAAATAGCCAGACATACTTTTTCCCATTTATTAAATCAGTAAACTAATTATCGCAGGATTTTTTGGATGCCAAAAAAAAAAAATTAGTATATTCCAGATTGTCTTGATTCCTTAATTTTATAATCTGGAACAGTTGTAAGAAAAGGAAAAAAAAACTTTTATGTTTTTATATATGCTTTCTCTCAGCATCTATTACTGGCTACTGTCAGAGGCAAGATATTATTTAGCTGGACCTTTGATCTGACTGGCTTAGTTAGTCTGAAGTTTTATGCAAAACAAATAATCACCCCTGTTTGGATTTTTTTTTCCCAGCAGAGAACATTGATTACAATAATATTTTTCTTGTAATAAAAATACAAAAACAGCTGAAGGATTACAGGGGAAATAACATAGATGTTATAAACTGATAAATTTAAAATAAAACACAGGCAGGATATATCCAACACTGTAAGAATGAGAAAGTTCATGAGCTAACATACAAACTTTCTCATTTAAATAATCCAACTATCTAATGGTACTTTAAGTCAGTAATATATATTCACAAAAATATGGCTAAAAAAGATTTCTAGGAATTATAAAATAAGAATCTTTATCACTAGGTCAAGTGGTTGACACAGTCTCTAATGACAGACTTATGAAAGGCCAAACCATGATCATGATAGGCCAAACACCTCTGCCCATGCAAAGAGAAACCACATTCCTGAGTGTCCTGACAAAATGGAAAAACAAGTGCACATACATTACTTCTGGGTTTTAAAGAAGGTTTTTCAAAGGCCTGCCTCAGAAGATGTTCAGGAAAAGCTACAAGAATGATCCAGTGTGTGGAAAGCAGCTTCCCCAAAGAAAGATGTAAAAGATTAATTGTGATTGACTTAGGAAAGAGCTCAGAAGACTAAAAAGTGCTATAGGAAAGATGGAGCAGGAGTTTGAAATTAATTCAAAGCAATTAAATGATGGAAATTTCTTAAATAATTCTCTTACTTCTCTCTTACTACTCTTGTGCCCTGTAATTAGACTGTGGATAAAAAAGGTCATTGAGCCTAAAACTTAAAAAGGAATTAAACATTTCTATGGATTTTGAGAGTATGTATAGTTCTAATTAATCTGAATACCCTGGAATATTAAGTGTTACACTTTGAGGATAAATCAGTCTCTGACTATCAGAGATCAGAATGAAACCTAACATTGAACACAGGTACACAGTATCATTATTTGACAACCATAGGGCTACTTGCACATTTCTCAGAAGCATTTGGAACTGACCATTTCTGAAGGTACAACAATGCATCCACATGCAATTTTAAATATTTGGTTTCTGTACTCCTGCTGTGACAAGAACAATTAATAGTGCTGTGGGAAGAGGTGGAATCAAGCCTAGTTGCAGCATTCCTCAGTTTTGTATCAATGTCATTTGTAGTGGAATGAGGAGTCAGTGGCCCAAAACGGGAGAAAGAGGAAGAGCAAAGCAAAAGGTGCCTTTTGGTTAGAACCCAGGGCAGACTGGGCTACAAACAAGCCAGATATGATGATTGCAATGCTTGTGTTTGCTGGCTGGGGTAAGAAGAGAGGAGTGTGCAGAGGAAAAGATGGTAGAGGAGGCTGGCCAGTATGTGCTTGTGGAGAACTTGGCACAGATCTCTATGGCAGCCTGTCATGCAGGGAATGGAGACCTTAGAAAAAAAGAATTGACTGGGCAAGAAGACTGCTGCTTGTAGGACATTAGAGTCAGTGGGCATTAAACATGAGAGCTACAGGAAGGAGTTGTAATGGATAAAAGTGCTGCACCCAGGTCTAAGAGTAGTGCTTATCCACATGGAGCCTTCATACAAATGATAAACAAGTAAATCCTCTTGTAGATACTGTTTGTAAGTACTGATCAAGGCAATAAGAAATGCCTTGGGGTCCAGTAGCAGAAGTGTCTCCTGATGCCAGTAATGGAATAGTCAGGGCAGACATGATCTGCTTTCCACCATGTCTTGGCCTGACCTCTGGGGAGGATGAAAGCTGAGTCTCAGCTTCCAACATGGTCAAGAAAGGACAGTTCCTTTCTGCCTGTATCCCTCCTGCTTGTGGTTCTTTGGAAACCTGGAAAGATGTACGTCTCCAGGATCGGGCTGGTGGAATGAGGTTAACTGGCAATACAAATAGAAAAAGTCAAATGCTGATAAATGTGCAACAGTGCTGATTGGAAGAAATTCCTTCAAATACTCATAAGGATAATAGAGTCCATTTTTACTGTAGCCACTCAAGTAAAAGGCCTAGGCATCATAGGAGAGAGCTGACTGGAGATAGCTGTTCATTGCATGCTTGTATTCAAACAAACTAACAAAATATAGGACCTACAGAAGACCACCATATAATATTTAATAAATACTGCCTCACCATGCACAACAAAATATAGGAAAATAAAAATAAGTGATTCAAATGTGAATGAAAAAAAAAACCACTGGGGACTTATAAAAGCACCTAAAAATTTTGACTCTTCCACTTTAAGTTGAGAAGATACAAAATTAAAAAGAAAGACATGTGTAACATAATAGGTGTTGTAAAGAAGACACAACAAATACACATAACTACAATCTTTATAATTGGAAGAGTCATTAGATTGGATATTGGGGAAGAGTCAGTTAAATCTGACATTAAGAAAAATTTCTTCAATAAAAGGGTGGTCAGGCATTGGAACAAGCTGCCCAGGAAAGGGGTGGAATCACCATCTCTTGAAGTGTGCAAAAAATTGTGTGGATGTGGATCTTGAGGATATGGTTTAGTAGTAAACACAGTGGTGATTGATTCATGGTTGGACTCAATGATTTTAGAGGTCTTTTTCAACCTTAATGATTCTATGATTCTGGGACTCTACACAAATGGAAACATAATAGACTACTAAGAGTAATTTTTTTTATATAAACAATACATCTTGTTATCCAGACCCACTAATGACAATATATTAGATTCTAAAATGTATCATCTTGCATCATAACAAAAACCAAAAAACTATTAGGAAAATCAACACTAGTTAGAAGGGTTTTTAGATAAAGACACAAAAAATACAGAAAAAAGATTGCCATTGTCCTACTGTGCTAATGTAATCACCTAACGTTGCAATAATATTCTACTTAAAAACAGTTATACCTTCTTGAGAAAAAATCAATTACTTCTAGTAATAATTCTTATGATTGAGAAATCTAGTGACTGCTTTCTTCTAGAAGTACATGTGCTGTCTTCCAAAATGAGAACTTGATGCTTTCATTTGTAGCTGTACACACCTAATGTAATAACACACCGTTTTAGTACTGAATGCAGAACTTAGTTGCATATTTCCCCCTTATTTTTGTACTTATAACATTGCAAAAATAACACATGCATATCAAGAATTGATTCTGTGGCATTTTACCATGTCCTAGTGAGCTGGGAACCAAGCCTGCAAAATCAGACTCATGAGAATACGCTCCCCAAGTCAGGTCAGCAAATACAAGCTCCTCACATGAGTAAGGCCACAAGAATAGACTGCAGGAGGTCAAGGTCAGTGGTGAGTTTTGGCTGAGTCAGGATTGGAGGATAAGGCCCCTATGAATCCTATAAATAGTTCATTGTTAAAAGAGGTCAGACCTAATTCTGGAAGTATTTTAGAAGAAGAAACCACTGAGTGACTGATGACGTACAGCTACCCAAGCCTCTCTGCTTATTAATGTGACATTTCTTTGGAACCAACATATAATAAATAAAAGATATTTTTATTTCCCTGGCACATCCGGGGATGTGCCAGGGAAATTTATTCAGATTTTCAGAGAATAATTTGAGTATATTAAAAGTGTTGCACAGTATCAAAGAAATGGTTGTTATAGTATACAAATAAGGTATTAAAAACCAGTGGTTTCTATTGATCCTGCTGGAAACAGAAAAGCAAGCCAAGGAGGCTAAAAGTAGCTTTTACTCACTCCAATCAGGTTTTACTGATTCCAACCAGGTAAAAGCTCATACCTCGACTCCTTTTACTGTAAGTCAAGGGAAGCAGGTGCCTCTACTACCATTAACCACATCCTAAGGCTGTAGTCTGGCAGAAACTTACACTGACCTAAATGATGATGTTTTCCAACATCAGGAAAAGCAGCTTCCCCAAGGTCTTTTGCCCAGAATGAGTGGTTTATTCCCAGTGCTATAGAACTTCATTTTTGTTGACAAAAGGGTTCAGTAACCTTGATAAGTAGCTGACATTGCTGAAGCCATCCTCTTCCACCTCCTTCTTTCTCCCCTCAAGGTTACTTTTCAGTTGGATCAGTTCTCTGGTCTGGAAACTATGCCAGCAGCAGCTGGGCAATGGATCAGAGCAATGCTGGGCAAAAATGACTTCTTCTTTCAACTTGAATGTCAGAGGAAGGCATTTTGCAAAGGATCTGAATGAGCCTTGTGGGTCTAACACTTCACTCCCTGCCAGTACAGGGAGATCTGTTCTGTTCCCCTCCCTGCTGCCAGGGCCAGACAACCACTGCTTCCCTTTGCAATGGCTGTGGACTTGTAAAAGCCTTCCAGGACAGGTGACACATTCATAAACTGGTAGAAAATTAAACCATTAAAAAAATGTAAATAGATTTTAGTGTGTTAGCCAGTACAGCTGGATCACAGAGGTGTTAGACGGACAGGAGAACTGGCAAACAGAGAAAGAGGCTGAGTGACCTGGGGAAGAGGAAGGGAGAAGAAAACAAGAAGGGAATTAAGTCTGGGTCCATCCTTCCAACAGTCATGAGCTCTTAGATCAGCTGCTCATCAGACTGCACCCTCAGGGCCCCCTTCCATATTACACTGGATATGATCTAATTGGAGGCAGACACATGAAGGGACACTGCCACTTTCCTCCAGGCTTTCAGCTGCACATTCCCAATGGGCATGAGAGTAGGAGTGAGGGGACAAGAGAACCAGCATCCACAATCAAGTAAAATGCACCTTAAATTAACTGCTAAAATCAGGTGGTATCAGTTACTCTCTGGAGTTCTTATAATTCTTCATTAACTAGAAGGACCCTGGACAAAAACCTCACACTAGAACCCTATTTTCAAAGTGCCTGAAGCTCAGTGAGACCAAAGTCAGACTGATGTGTTCATCCTGTGCTCTCCCTGTCTATAGTCTCCATTCTACAGCACTGCAACCTTACATTTTGAAGGAATGCATTTGTCCTAAATATTTCTTTCATTTTACAATAAAAACAATAATGGAAAGACATCTAAAAAGTGAAAGAAATCGGACTGATCTGCTGATATATGCATTATTATACCAATTCCTAAGAGAGTGCAAAGTATTGACACTACCCTCTTGCAATTCAAAATGAAGTCAAAACTGAAAGATCACAAAGGGAAAAAGACCAAGTTTCTAAACCCTACTGATGAATCCCAATCAGGCTGGAGCTGGAAGAATAAACATAGAGCCAAGAGCTCCTCCAGCAGCTGTTGAGACAGTGTGTGCTCACAGGGCTTTCATCAGCGCTAACAGGGGTTAGTCTCTGGAAAGAACAAAGGAGCTTCAGAGCCTGGGCCATGGAGGGAGAAGCAGCGGAAACAAAAATGCCACTTGGATGACAGTCAGAGACTTCCCCAAGTCCCATTCTCTTCCCCTCCCTCACTCTGAGGAATACCTTAACTGTTTCAGGAGCCTCGTTCACCCATGTTACTGGCTTGAGCATGTTACTGACTCCAATTTAAAAGAAGGTGCTGTTCAACATGAGCATGAATAGCAAGATGATTTTTTTTTTCATTAGTAGTTGAAAGACTATTTCCTATGATGAATTATTAAACAAAGCATACAAAAGCACCTCCATGAAGCACTGGTTTCCATAACACATGCTGATTGATTTCAGTGAAATAACTCCAATCTATGTTGCTATTCAGTGATTAAAGAGACTAAAAAAAGGTAATCTCACACACTGAAATAAAGGCCTTTTATTCTACTAACTCTGAACCGCACACTTTACTGCTAAAATATTGATTTCAAATTGCATCTTATTTGTGTTGCCAAGAGGATTTAGTAAACATATTAAGCACCAACTTCAGGAAGAAAATTTATGTATATTTTTTGTGTTTGGATGAAAACATTCAAGGAAACAACTGTCTAGACATGATGACAATAAACCCTCTATTACTGGAACAGCGGGTAAAGAAGTTGCCCTCAGTAAGCAGTACTTCCCAAAAAAGTCATGAACTGTTTGCCAGGCTGTCATGTGCTTAAATAATTATTTCAGATATTCATTCTTCAAAGGAAGTCTTATGTATAATTTCCCAATGTGGAACACATCGATGGGTTATGGATCTGTATGTTTTTGTCCATGAACAAAGCTTGTTCTGTTGAGAGCTGAAAGGTGCCTTACACCCATCACTGCCGTGTCAGGGGGCAATGCTTCATCAGACCCACACTTGTGTCATGGTGTAATTTTGTAATTCTTGCCATATGAACTGTATGAAAAGGGATTACAGGAACACAGGAAGCTAGCCCAATAATTCTTATTAGCAGTAAAATAATGCTGATGGTTACACTGCAATCAGTAGGGTCATTACTGCTCTCTAATGATTTCCCTGTGGTCAAGACTCAAACGAGATAAAAATTTGAGGGAGATCCTCCTGTTACTAAGGCAGGAACAGATTTCTGATTAAAAAGAAAACAGAGAAATTTAATTTGTCTCTTTTTTTTATGGGAGCTTTTTTAATGGGAGTTTCACATCCCACTCCTAGAAGTTGCTCCATTGGGATCAGCTCCTGTGCCTGCACAGCTTCAGACTGAAACTAAAACCCAAAATTAAGTGAGTCAGATAATCAGAAAAGGAAACTGAGTATAAACTGAGAGCAAAATTCAGAGTTTGGTTTCATGATCCAAGCAAAAGTGACAAATGGGTTATAACATTAATTTCACCTGACAGAAATAGGAAGACAGAGATAAGAAAATGGGTTCTTTCTTTAAACCAAGAGCTTCTTTCTCATTCTAGCAAAGTTGAGAGATGTTATCAAAAATATAGCAGGCTCTGTCTTAATTCAAAGACTGCTAAAGGGCTTTTTTAGATGCTTATGGCTTTTGCATCAACTGTTTAATTTTAGGTATCAGGGTTAAGGTGGCCTGATACACTATACTGAGTTATTACTTGAAGAACTCTGAATGAGTCAGCTTTGTGGTTTCTGAGGAATGTGTTGTGCTTCTAGGAATTCAACCCGGAGCTCTGGGCCTGTAGATATGGCCTCTGATGTGCATAGCCAGACTGCTGGCTCAAGGAATACGGAGTTTTACATAATAAACTTGAACTCTAGATCTGCGTACAGGAGACTTTCTCCATGTGAAAATCTCCCTTTTTGCACATACTTACAGAATCAGTCATTTCATTGGCTTTGTTTCCCTCCTTTGCTTTGCCTCTCCAGTTGTGTCATTTCCAGTTGTGTCATTCTCACACTCATGAATTAGCCCCATCTTTTCTCTCAAAAAATGCATCCATTTGGGACCTCTTGTCTGTTGTCTACTTTTGTGTTTGAAATAAATACTCCAGTCATTTCCAAGTTTTATTTCACAACAGTGAACGTATAGGCTGAAATTCTTGTACAATCACTTGATCTAAGGAGCTTTAAGAAATATGTCAAGTGCAAAACTTGTGGTAGAATTGTAAAAGTTGGCAATATGGAGATTGAGAAGAACAGCATGTTTGCTTTGTATTTCAATTATCAACCTGCCTTTCATCCACACTTTGCAGACATACCTCATTCTGATCTGGCCTTTTTATAGCTCCAGATCTTAGCAGTGATGGGGAAAAACTTGGTATAGGGATTAGCTCTTAGAACTCAAGCTGTTCTATATTTGGGTACGTCGAGCCTGGTGTGTGCCCTCACAGCCTCTCTCCACTTCTATGCCACATTTAGCTGGCTGATACCAGCCAGCACATTTCAGAAGGGAAATGGTAATTAGGCAGGCTATAGATAGCCATGGAGTAGCACCTTATCAGTGCTACAAATATTTTTAACAGCTAAAATAACCCCAAGCAAACAAACCACAACCACCCCTAAGATTACATGAAGTTTTACCTCCTTTGCAGATGAAAAGCAGGAACAGGCCAGGCCAAGTCTGAGAGGACATCCCAAGCTTTGCCAGCAGTTTACAGACAGAAACTCCATCTATTCAACAAGCAGTTTCAGGGTGAACAGTCTCAGAAAACAGGGATGCTACTTGAAGTTCTGGAAAACATCTAATGCTTTCTGGGGATCACGAACAGGGCAACTTATCACAGGACCTCCTAGTTTGTGAACACCAGGTGACTGAAGCTCAACTCCAAGCCTCACTGACAGGCTGCTGTCTGAGACACTCGGAGTCACGCCGTGGTGAAGCTTCCTAAAGGATTGCCCCTTCTTCTCTCTAGTGACCAGTGACAGGAGGGAACAGCCTGGACCTGTGCCAGGGTAAGTGTAGGTTGGATATTAGAAAAGGTTTTTCACCCAGAGGATGGATGGACACTGGAACAGGCTCTCCAGGGAAGTGGTCACAGCACCAAGCACAGCACGTTTGGACAACGCTCTCAGGACATGGTGTGATTCTTGAGGCTGACCTGCTCAGGGCCAGGAGCTGGACTTTGATGATGTTTGTGAGTCCCTTCCAACTCAGAATATTTTGTGATTCTGTGATTCTTCCAGCCGGCTTGAGGAGAAACCTGGGCGCCCGCCCCATGGGGAAAACGAGAGCCTTCGAGTCACCAGCACGGAGGCCAGGGCCGCGGGAGGCTCGGAGGCGCTGCGGGGCCGCGGCCGTGCCCGGTAGGAAGCGGAAGGGCCGGCGGCGCCGGGAGCGGGCCGGGAACCGCCGGAACACCCGGGGGCCGCCCCCTCGTAGGGGGCGGGCTGAGGGCAGCCGAGCCGGAGCGGCGCCGGGCCGGGCCGGGGCTATGCTGCTGCACCTGGTGCCCGAGTTCGAGCTGCGGAGGGACGTGGTGCCCTGGCTGGCGGAGCGGGGCTGCGCCGCGGCTCTAGGTAACGCTCCGGGAGGCCGAGGAGAGCCCCCTCCCTCTCTCCGGCCGCCGCCGTGCCCGCCCGCCCGCGGAGGAGCCGGGCTGTGGCGAGGCCCCCGCGTGCGGGCCCCGAGAGGCCCCCGGGCCGGTCCGCAGCGGGAGCTCCGGCCGCGGGCCCCGGGGATGGCGGCGGGGGAGCGGCCCTTGGGCCCCCGGCCGGGGCTCGAGGGGAGCGACCCTCGGGTGCCGGGGAACTTGAGGTGGGCAAGTTTGCTGTCCTCGAGGAATTTCTGACATACCGAAAGCACTTCTATACATCGGCTACACTCCACAGCTTGTTTCTTCTTCCTGCTTCTTCACACGTTTGGGGCTTTCTCTTTCTTTTCCCCCCTCCCCCCCCCCGCCCCAACCCCCTCGGCTCCCCCAGCCAAAAAAAAAAAGTTTAAAAAAAAAGTGTTAGCATTACTCACTCTCCCACGCTACTCCCCTTTCTGGGAGGAAAAACCCCCAGAGCCTGAACACTTTGGTGTGCCGGGTAAACGAGGGCTAGTTTAAAATTAGATGCAGCGTCAGCTGTGACAGCACCGTGCGATCGCCGGCATAGCGAGCGCTCGGGGTAGTGGTTGGAAAAAAGTGACCTCCCGTATTCTTGGCACTGTGGCTTTTTGCTTGTTATTCATCTGCAGAGCAGCTGGCTCAGTTCTGCTTTTCAGAAGCTGATGAAAACCTTATTCTAATATAGTAATAATACTGTAATAGTTACTGCTTCAGTAGAAATACCATCGATATTCAAGTGTGATGAACTTGAAACGCCTTTCAAGTAAAAGTTGCTTTTACTTTACTTAAAATACTTAACTTGCTTCCTGCATTGAGGGGCCGCTATCAAATAAGCTCATAAGATTTTGTTTGGCGACAAACCAGAAAGTATCACCTTGGAGGATAAGAGAATTATTTACCAAGCCGTCATTTAAAAAGTCTGTTTAAAATATTTGCCATTTTCTACATTTACTGAACAATTATTGAAAGGTATACTGAAGGGATCTGAGATAAAATTCTGAAGTTCTCTATGCATAATTGATTAATCTATGAATTTATTAGTTCATCAGTGATGAATTCAAAGATAAATCAATCTATATGCTAATGGCATAAAGGTCTCAGAATGGCACTGACTTGTGTTTGGGAAGGAGAAAATTGTTTTGAATCTTTTAAAATGTAATGGAGTCTTCATTCAGTAATGCCCCTGGTAATACAGAATCATAAGAATCTAGTTTGGAGGGTGTATGTGATCAAATGCCAGCACTGCTCTATTGCATTTCAGCTTATCTGTGCATAGTGACTTCTCCCCCCTCATGCAGTGCTGTCATATTAGGAATGTGAAGGTGGGAGGTAGGGATTGGAAAAGAATAATTTAAACATCAAAGAGATATCTAATCACAGAAAGCAAGTAATTTTTAGGAGTCATGATACTTTTGTGTCAGTGTTTTCAGATGTTACTTATTCATATTTATTATTTTCTTTCCTAAGGACTTGAAAGCACTTGATAACATGTGAGAACTGCTAATTGCGTGAGAGCTGGGAGTAGCTGTGATGATAGGAAGGGAGCGGCAAGCAAAGTGAACCAGCCTTGTTCTCTTTATTCCACTTAATTTGGTATGAGCTGCATATAATGGCCTTCAGGGAATCAAACTCTGCATTCTCCTGATTGTGTTGGTAAAAGCTGTGTGCTGGCCATTTGTTCTGGGTTGGGTCTTTTGCAGCCCTTCATCTGCTGGTCTCAGCTGTGGGCATGAGATAGAAGTTGTCATTCTATGTGCAGGGTTTTACTGCAGGACTTTCTAAGGACAGAGACGATTGCCACTTCTTTGCCTCCATATTCCCACTGACTGTTCTCTTCGGAAGAGAAATTCTCTTCTGACACAGAACTTTTTCAGCACCTTTAAGATATGTGTCAGGTGATAGGTAAATTCATTGACATGGAGATTGCTCATGGACCTTCTTCTCTATCAAAATTCTGTCCTGAGGAAGTATTGCATGAGAAAATGTGGAGACTGTAGTACTCATCTTGAAAGTTTGAGGTGGTTGTTAAGTTCCAGGAAGCTTCGGACTAAAAAAACCCAAGAGTATGTTGTTATCTTAGACTTTGTCAGTTGTCACCATCTAGCCCTAATGTAGTGGTATTGTAGTGTACTTCCAGTGATCTGAAACCAAGAGAAAGTGATGTGTTGCTCAATGTATGGGAAGGGTTTTCATTGTCCTCCCACAACAAAATGGAAAATTTATTTTCTTGTGATAATACTTGAAAACATTTTTTTTTTAATCACTGCACGCTGTATAAGCCAGTTTATAGTATCAGGCTTGTTGAACTAAGTTTCACTAAGTGTCTTCCTTCTATCAACAATTTGTGATAACTGCCAAGTAAATAGTGTGAGACTTGACTAACTGCTTGCATAGGCTTGTGGAGAGTCCTTTATCTTCATGCTTACTGAACTGCAGGCCACCTTTATTATAAAATTGAGACCAATCATACAACTGCAACCTTACTAAGGGCAAAATTTCCACTTCTAGTAAGAATTCCATTGGAGATAAACACATTTTTGATGGCTGTGGTGATTAGAAAACATAAAAGCAGCATCAGGAAAGCATGCATTTTTCTTTTTAATTTGTACTGCTTTGTCCAGATATGCTCTTCTCTTTCTGTGTCTGTCTTAGCTTCCTGTTCATGTTTCCATTTTAACAGTACTCTCTCATTCACACTCCATACAATTTTGTGTCCTGCATTGTTTAGTTCCCTTTACTTGTAGGTAGGTTGCATATCTCTCTATATGGTATTTAGTCTTGTGGTTCTTTAGATTTTGGTGGGTTTTTTTCCTTTATTTATTTCTTTGAGGAGGAGGAGGGTCTAAGAATGACACAGGAGTGGTGGTGTTGGTGTTGTAGAATTAATGTGTAAAGATGTAGTTTATTTTCAGGCTTTCCTTTGAGAGGCTGAAGGGGCAGGTGTGAGCAAATGATATTTTCCTGAGGCTAGTTCCCTCGCCCTGTAGTGTCCAGAGGACTGGAGTTATGGCTTAACTGTTTGAACTCCATGCTGTGTATAGTGAATAAATGCAAGGGGGTAATTTTGGTTTGGGTTTTTTTTTTATTCTTTGAAAAAGCACATTCCATTTTCATAACAAAAGTTAGTGGTAATTAGAATCATAATTATAATGAAGAGGTAAGAGTTTACAAAAATAATTTTTTCTTGCATGTTTTGACGTCCCTTAACTATCTGTGTTGAAGTTTATCAGATTTAAATCACGGTGTAAGAAGTACTCTCTCTTTTTCCAGAAGGGAGTAATTTTGGCATATGCAAATAAGTATTTACAAGTAATAATGTATTTAGTGTGTAAATGTAAAAATGTGCATAAATTTTAGGATGAACCAGCTGAAATGAAAATCCTGTGTCTTTTTGTACTTCTTATTTCAGATGCTTCTGAAGATTCATCAGCACTCTACGTTGTAAATGTTGAAAGAAATGGAAAAATTATTTATACCTGGAAGGTAAGTCCACCTTGGAATTTAATAAAAATATAGTTGAGAATAATACTCTATATGAATCTAATTGAGTTCTTGTAGTTTAATTTTTTTTTTTCAGTAAGTGTTAGAACATGGAAACACAACTGATTACAACCTGGGGGGATTGGGCAGTGGGAAAATACCCATCTTCACTTCAGACAAAGGTTAAGAATGATGTATTCACCTGATTAAGTCCATAGGGTTTTTGCCCTTGAATTTTTGCTGGCCAGAATCTTCCCATGAATGAAATGCAACTTCTTTAAAACACTTCATAAACACATAATTTCATCCTCAATTTCTTAGTGAAGCCTAGCTATTAAATTCATGTGCAGTGCTTTAGTTAAATGTTTTATCCTACTAAAATGTCTTAAGATACCATTTACCTGACACTGTTTCTGCATATACCTTTCTTTAAGATGAATCTAGGACACTTTATTGCAAGTAGTCTGAAGTAACCCCTGTTTATTTGATGTCTTGAAGTATCTAGAGCTGTAGAAGCTGTGGCTTCTTAACACAGGATTCTGCCCTCCATGGTATATGTTTTTAGTTTTACTTCCAAGTGGGTTTTCTAATGGTTTTAGAAAGTGAAACTTTGTCTTCTTCTCATTGTTCCTTTGATGAGACAAGCTGTGCTTCTTGACTGTGCAGCTCACAGAAGTCTGTAGATCCAGCTGGATCCTGGAGGATCTTGGTTCTTGAGGAGTACAGATACGAGATGAGCTCCAGTAGAGTAGGGCTGCCTTTCATTACTCCCTGGCTCAACAATGCTAAAACTCTCCAGCTTCCCTAGGGTTAAGGGAAGAGGTGAAGCTTTCATCAAGGCTTTAATATGCTTTCGCTGTGGGTGGATGTTTCCTTTAGTACAAGCATAAGGAGGGGAGTCTGTACAAGACAACAGTAACCATAAAAACAGTTCTAAAGAGTGTGTCAAATTTGGGGATTTTTTCATTACTTAAGACTCTAGAAGACTTAATGCAAATAACTATGTAGCTCAGCAGGAGATCTGGTACTCTGTGTGTGTGGTGTTGCTGCTTTCTAGCACCTGTGAAATCTCGCACTAAGCTTTTTTGGGCCTCTGACAGTCTGACTGCCTTGTCCGCTCTTCCGGCTCTTGTAGCTGGCACAAGAGATGAGTTGTAGCTCAAGGTTCACACATCTGAATGTAGGTGTCTGCCTGCCTGCTGGGTGTTTAAGCTCCCACTGTAGTCTGTAGGGGTCTGGCCAAAGCAGTTGGTGTAGCTTCGGGAGCTGGCCACTTGTAGCCTGTTCTTTGGGAGGAGGTGTAGGTGTGGAGGATGTAAACTAGGCTGAGCTGGCCTGGCTTGTTTCCCAATAAATACAAACAGAAAACAACCTTTGTCTTCTAAGTGAGAGACAGCCAAGTGTATTCGGTGTGAAACCAGGTGAAGGTGGACACGAGTTTTATTTTAGAGTACTGTGTTGTATTGTGGTTTTGACAGTGTCTATATTTTGTGACATTAATAGTTAGTGTAAATTTTAACAGAAGTGAATTCTATTTGCAAGGTAGTGGAAGAATCTTCAGAATGCACATGAAAACAAGTGTCCTAGTTTATGCATAGTCATGGGCATTGATGTAGTTCTGTTACCAGTCTTGTAAAGTGTATTTTTCTGTATCTAAGTAAGATGGTGTTAATGTTTCAAACACACTTGAAAAAAATAATTATTTGTGAAAGCACTTGCTTAATCTTAAATTAGAAGGCCTGGAGCCTGTGTCTTAATATAAAGACATTTTGTTTTCCTTGTTTAAATCAGAAGTCAAAGACTTGTCATTGTCACAACAATAATGACACACTCAGAAATATACCCCTTAGGAAGCGAATACTCAGGCTTTTGTTTCAACTTCACAAAGCAAGCTGCCATAAATTTGTAAATAACCACAGACGTCTCCCCTCTTTCCCTAAGCAGTTTTTAAAAACAATGGAGCTCACTGTGGAAGTAGAAGCCTGTATGGCTGGATTTAATTTCAGTAGTTTAGCAATTTAGTGCCTATACCCAGAATACATTAATACACATCAGTTTGATTTGCTATACAGTATATACTGCAAAGCAGAATTTTCATTTTTAATATTTTTTGAAAATTTAAGGTATCGTAAAAATTAAGAAGTAGTAAAGTTTTGATTTGTAGTCCCAAACATTTGTAAGTGACTCAAACAAAATCATAATATATAATTTATCAATAAGCTAGAAAGGATATATATTATGTTAGTCTTCAAAGGCAGAAGGCTAATGGCGAGCTTATGAAATACTTAGCCTTCAAACAATCACTTCCTAAGGCAGACCTGAAATCCTTTTTCCAAGCTACAGCCAAATCACTGGGAGCTTATTTCTGGTGATGTTTGGTGGTTCTGTGCTCCCTTTTGACCCACCAAGTTGATGAGGTTTGGAATACTGGCCTTAAATCTCCAGGTGCCAGAGCATCCCTATTGATTCTTGTACAGGCATCTCTCTTCCTGGCCCTGTTGCCTGTAGCTAAAACCAGTTTAGAAGCAAAGTGAGAGAGAGGCATTAGGTTTATGAAATGGCTTGTGGGCTGTGGATTGGCCACATTTCAGCTTTATCCCATGTGTTAGTTCTAAAAGGAAAAAATAAATCTTTGTTCTCTTGGAATTAGAATTTGCTTACTTGGAATTAGATAATTAACTGCCTGTTTATATGTAGGACAGGGAAGTGTGTGAGGATGTGTGTCATGGTGCAGGGAGAACAGGGAGGTAGGAAAAAAAAAGACCAGTGTTTGACTTTGTGTATATTTATGTTGCTAGTGCTAATTTGTTTCCATCCATAGGGAAATCAGAGAAACACTCACATCGGATTGTATGATCTTCAAACTAAACAAAACGAGGTGAGAGCAATACCAGGTTCCTCTCTGGTGACTACGATGCTGTAGTGTTTCAGATTTTGATGCTTTGCAACACAGTATGTTATGTCCTTAAGGAGTGTATTCTTGTTGGGAACAGAAAAGATACTGGAGAAGGCATTGGAATTATTTCAGTGGTTTTAAAATGCATTGCAACACATCTGAAAGGCTTGGGAGTAGTCAAGCATCATGTCTGCAATCTTTATTTCTAAACAACCTTTTAAACAACAAGTCCTTTCCACTCCTCTTCATATTGCACACGTGTGCCAAGAAGTAAATGTTTGGAGTTTTCTTTATATGTGCCTTCTTGGTCTGTTTGGTGATACCATTTTAAGAGATTATTTTATTCTAAAACTGAACGCACTGCAATTCAGTAACTAAAATAATGATAACAGGTTTTTGAAGGTGTCCCCATAATAGTATGAAATGAGTGAAATTTCGTATTTATATAAAAGTCTGCTATGCTACTCTAGTGGCAACATAGAGCTCAAAAGAACCAGTAACAAACAAACATGAGAAAAAGGAGAACTGTTACAATTGAAACTTGAAATGTGGTTCTTCTGGGCATGAAAAGATATGGCTTAAAGATAAAAACTGTGGGACAGCAGTGTTTTCCTAAGGAGAAGTAATTAGATGGTTTCCTTTAGGGAGTTTGAAAAAGCACTGTTATTAACACTACTGTGTTTCTCTGTAGCACCTCTATATGTTTGAGAAGAATCTGCACATAATCAGCTGTTCAATCAACAATGAAAGGACCTTATTGGGTAAATATGTGCTTTATCATTAGATTTTTTTGAGAAAGGTTTAGTTTCGTAGGATGATACTTTTGGGTTTAGAATTACTTAGATCTATTTTGACCTGTGTGTTGCCCACAGCAGTTTATGAATTTCTGTGGATCCATCATCAGATAATGTAGGTAACAACATAAAGACACAGCTGTGACAATATTGCTGTTTTATTAAAATAGCTAAAACACACTGCCTCCTTGTTCACTTTCTCCTCCTGCATTTGTGCATACCTGCTACATCCAGAAGAGTTTCTGATGTTCCTTTAACATGTGTGGTTTTGGTAAAAGAATTGTGATGCTCATTCTTCAAGGATGTTTGGTAAGATTAATGTCAAATATGCACACTCACTGAGGTTGTGTTGGTGTTTTCTCCCCTCACAGCAGTCAGCTTCTGTCAATATACAGAGGAAGAAAGAGCAAGTCAGCTCTTACAGTCAGGTACTGCAAGGGAATTTTTTAACACTGTTTGAAATATTGTACCTTTTTGCTTTCTTTCTTATGTGGTTTCTGTTTAGAAAACAAACTTGCTTGCATAAAGTAATGTTATCTAAACCACGTTCCTTTTGCAGTACCCAAGTATTTAACCTTGCTAATCGAAATTCATCCCATTAATAATGTGAGAGTCCTAAAGGCTGTGGATAGCTGTGTTCGAGTACAGGTAAAGTATTCAACTAATCTAAAGATAAGCCTTTTTAATCTGCTATGCTAGAGAGAAAACATGGTTTAATGCAGAAATATCTCATGTTATCTTGCAGCTGTTACGGAGATAATGTCCTCTGTTTCTTCAGAGAAATAAAAAATGAAACTTCATAAAATGTTTGGTATAGAATATTTCTCCCACATGAATGCTGCTTTTTTATTTCTCTTCAGTCTTCCAGTGTTTGCGATTATAGTGACTGCTGACTATTAGTATGTAATAATAGCTATTTTTATTAATTAAATATCACTAGTGTGTCTGATTTAATTTAAAAATACATAAATATCCAGCTAAAAAACCCCAAAACATTTTAGATAAGTATTCTAAACTAGTTTGGTTTTTTACTTACTTTTGTTAAATTTTCTGTATAGTTTCTTTATCCAGTTGAAGACAGAAATGCTTCTAGAGAAAGTCGTCTCTTGCTAGTGTCAGAAGATAAATGTGAGTTAATATTTTCAAAGTACATCATCATTCTTTCACTTCAAGATTATTGTTAGATTACAATAGATTGATACAATAGATTGTATTAGATTGTATTTTTGGTAGACTTTTATTGGGGAAAAAAACAGGAAAAAGAAGGGTGTGAGTTATTCTAGGTATTCCACAAGTCTTTCAAAAACTGTATCATTTACCAGGTTTTTTTTTCAATGTTAACAGAATGGCCATCTTTGTCTACAATTAGTTGCTTTGCTCTTGCATTCATGAGTTATCTTTATTTTTTAAAAAGCTAAAATAGAATCCTTATAGCTGCCTACATAAATTCAGAGCAAATCAATTGACAGATCTCATTTAACATTGGAAGTGGGACAAGAACAGAGCAATAGTTCCTTGGATTCAGCTAACATTGCATGGTCAGCCTAATCTAATGGCAGGGAATGGATGAAGATGGACACTTGGAAAAGGCTGGGTTTTTCCTTCTTATTATTGAGTGAGATCTCTTTTCCCTTCCCCTTGCAGAGGCCCATCTTCCCTGAGCTAGACACCAACCTTGGGTAGGTGGACTTAGATGGACAGAGCTAAATCAGAAACAGAGCATCTGCTGGGTGAATGTTGCACTTCTCATGCAGGCCAGATGTGGATACTTTTGAGAAGTTTTGTGTGGGAAAGGACTGTGATGGGTATTCACATTAGGAATTGAACAGGTCAGGGATAGTCTCGGACACGGGCATGTAGCTCCGCAGACTCTTTCTTTCCACAGGTGCTCCTTGGCTTGGTTGGGCACATTCCAGTCATTGCACTTCAAGCCTGTGCTGTGCTGGTGTGGGCAGGGAACTGTTTCCATGAGGTGGTATGGCTGAGGCCACCCTCGGCTCAGGAAAGGAAGAGACTCCAGGTCTCTGTGTAGGCACCTGTGCTCATGTGTCACAGATTTCCTCTTATGCTGAGTTGAACTTTCCTGGCCCTAAATTGTTCTTACAGAATTCTAAGAGGTGATATTGGTTTAATAAGCTGTATAAAAGCATTTCAAAGTGTTTGTTTGTAATGATTTTTAAAATTTTATTTTAAAGATATTGAACAATTTGACATTCATGTTGTTGCAGAAGAAGAACGCAAAGTGGTAAGATTGAAAAATCTTTGGATTTGAGGTTTTTTTACTTTAATTTAGCTGAAAGTTTTAAAAGATTTTTTAGTTTTATACTTGGGCAACACAAAGTTTAATAAAGAAAGCATTGATTACTATTGCAACTTATGGAGATGACCACAAAGCTGATTGAAAAACTTTACGCCTTGTAATCTATACGGAAAATTATTTATTTTACTGGGTTTGTGTTGCTGAATGCTTCTGTGTGTTAGAGGTTGGGAGTAAATAATTGTGTCATGAAAGCCAATGTTTTGTGTTATGGAGGTGAATGTAGGCTTTGAAGGAAAAGTTAAGGACCTGATTTTTGTCCCTTTGCAATCTTTCATGGTTTTCTCAGTTTATCACAACCCTTCAAGCAGATGGGTTTTATGTGCTAGACTACAGTAGTGGAGTAAAGACTTAAGTATAATGAGAAAACAGATTGATCTAATGTCCTTCTGACAAACAGCTTTGTTTTGGTTGACATGAAATCTCCCTATAACATGCAAGGGTGCATGTATACAATCCCAATAGTTTTCCACAGTTCTAGCCTTTTCTCTACTCCAGCCCTCTCTGTCACGTGGCTGAGATTTTGGATAGAAATCTCATTTGGAGCTGACACACCTCCCTTCAGTAGTTAATGCAGCTGGTTCTGAAGTGACTGTGATATTTCCCTCCTCTCTGAGGAAGGGTGCCTCTGCTATTCTTTGTTCACTTTGAGCAGTTTAAGTGGTGAATTTCTTGCAAGCAAGGAAGACTGAAAGAAAAGATTTGTTAGTAGGTGTACCCTGAAAACTGCTTCTGATCTCTTTAAACTGAGCACCTTGCACACAACAAAGGTGGACTTCATGCTGCTGACAAGGAGGCTGTTCCTTCCAAGCTCCTGACTATTTGTGCCTCTTCTCTCACTGCTTTTCTCTTTAAAGCACAGACTGTGCATAATTGTTGCAAAACCTTATTTGATGTCTTCTAATGTTTTTATTCTTTCCCTGTAGGTGATTCAAAAGTCAGGTCAGCTTCCAAGAGCCAAAGTTGTAGATGACCTTGTTTGGGCACAGTGGGATATGATGGAACAAAGACTTTTCTACATTGTTCCAAAGGTGAGCTGAAAGTCATTCTTGCAGTTTTGTTCCTGCCTGTCTAGTGACAGTGAAGTTTTAAATGTATGGAGTAGCAAGTAGGGGTTTTTTTTCATTAGGATGGTCTTTCTTGTTCTTGCCTCAAATAACCTAAAGCAAAAGCCAAACTTGCTGTTATCTGTTGTGCTTACTACATTGCAAGAAGACTGGTGGTCTTAGTGTTTTCTATAAAAAAGGTGGGCTTGTTAATTTTTTTTTTTGCTTTAGAAAGGTCTTTTATTCAAAAGTATCTAAATCTATCCATAGCTGCTGTGAGTATAATGCCTCTCTTCTAGAGAATTCACATCTAGAAAGTATTTGTGTGCAGACTTACTTAGTGACCAGATGAGGACAGGTTCTTGGCAAGAAGCTCCGAAACTCTCAGTGTTTGGGTTTTTTATTTTGTCTGAGGGACTATTTGCACTTGATGCATTCTCTGTAAATAAAAAAAGATTTTTCTTTACTCTTCTTAGGTACAAAAAGAGTGAATGTTAGGAATAACAGGAAGTGAACTGTGATGGAGAAATGTATTTATGTCTTTGTTTCTGAGATACTCTTTTTGAACTGACCGAAGTAAGATACAATTCTTTTTGCAATATAGGTCGATATGGAAAACATTTTTTTAACTTTCTAAAATGTGTGAGACGTGTATTGCTGTGCTTAAGTGAGAGCCCACGCAATTATATATGATTGGCAGATAATGATCTGGGACAGGAAGGAAGTGTCATAGTGCTATTGTGAGGAGTTATATGTGGTTTTAAAATTCTTTTCTCCCTAACTTCTGCATATCTGTTAGCAAAGCAGGTTGAGTGTGAAGAATGTGCTGAGTATCCAATCACTTCTCAGTCTATATAATATGCTTTCTTACTTACAAAACACATCCTTTTTAATTCCAGGAATCAAAGAGTACTTTAAGATGTGTCCAGTTTTATCCTGATGAAAATTTTAACTCAATAGTAAGTTATGAGTATTTTATTATAAATGGTTCTTGGTGGGATGTAATTATGTTTTTCAGGTACTGGTACAGAGATCTGTTTGTCTTTTTCATTGTTAAGACTTTTTCAGAGGAAAAATTGAGTTTTTTGGGGGTTTTTTGCATTATTTTCTTGTCAATAATATATTCAGTCAGATTTTTCCCACAGTAAGGTAACTTTAGTGGAATTACTTATTTTTTGACCTAGAAGGCAGTAAGTGACATTCATGACACTTCATGACAATTCAGTTATTGAAAAAGCAGGCTTATCAAGTGCACTAGACAAAGAAACCAAGTAATTTTGTGTTAGTTTTAAGCAAGACAGGAACATTTGTTGCAGCCAAAATACAAAAAACAGAGCATAAAAATTACAACATGTGATTGTTACTAGACCTTTGTCCCAGTGGCTGAAAATTGCTGCACTGCAGCAATTTATTTTCTCTTTTTAAAAAAGAATCTTTTTTTATGGGGGTTGTTGAAGTGACTGTAAGGATTAGAGGAAGATAAATAAACTTGTTAAAATTTTGAACCTGGTGAAATGTGGCTATGACACATTTTACTGGTCTGAAATGCTAAACATAGTATATTGGACTCTGTAAAGAAGAGATTTGTTTTCTTTTTTGTTTAACAGCTGGAATCACACCTGGATATTGCTGTAAATGACACACAATTAAAGTAAGTTGTTTTTTTAATGTTTTGGTTTGCTTTCCTTTAATATACATAGTAACATTTTACAAACCCAAGCAAAATTTGTCCAAACCACAATATCTTTGTTTGCAGTTGCCTATGTGGTACTGGAACATGAGAATAACATGAAAACTGTGTCCAGACCTCCAGTGTTTATTCTCATCAGGGTCAACTCTAAAAAGTAATTTAATCCTTTACTGCTTCTTAGTGCCATTTTAAAAAATTGTTTGTCTGAAGAGCTAGCTATAGGTTAAACCTTCTGACTATGCTGAACCTATTTAAATTAATTTGCTTTAACCTTGGGCATGTTATAATGGTGGTGTCAAAATATCTGTCAAGGGAAGCTCTGCATTTTTAATTGCTGTTAATTGCAAGTTTTATTGGGTAGTTAAGCAAACCAGTAGCACCTTTTTATAGCCTGTGAAGACACTGCCTGTACTCTGTTCTCCTCCAGCATGCTCTTTCCAGCAGCCTGCACTTCCAAAGACGAGGATTTGTCTGATTCTGTGTCTGCCATGCACATGACTGCATCTGAGCTTGTCTCCTGAGGGCTCCCTTTTAACTGAGGGAAAAAACTAGTCAGGATGGTTTAACTCTGTCATAATCCTCATCTATCTTTACATTCCAAAAGGGCCCATTTATTTTTGTGAATAAAAAGGGAGGCCCTAGCTATTAGGCCAGGTATCAGTAGCTGAAGGTAGTTCAGTTCCACCCTGCCCCAGGTGTGGCTCTGGAATGTCTCTGTGCTGTCCATAAGGCTCAGCCTGGTGCTCCTGCATGTGCAGGTTGCTCTATAAAAGGGCACTGTATCCTCTTACAGGTGGTGCTGAAAGAACACAGCTCTTGTAAGAGCTTTAATGTTGTATTTTATTTTATTTTTTCCAAAATCACTGCAGAAGACCAAGGGGAAAATCCCTACAGGATGAAAATACTTTCTGAAAAAAAATACAACCAAATGAAAAAACCACCCAGCAACAAAAAAACCCAAAGCAGACTGACTACAATCTTCTGCTGCATGTTTTGCAGGATGAAAATAGGCCTTGTAGATTTAAAGATATATAAAACCATTAAAGCACAGGCAGCATGAGACTGAAAATGTCATGGTATAACAAGTTCCATGTGAGTGTGATTTTGTGCTCTTCTTTTCAAGTATTTCCACTGAAGGTAGTGTCCCTATTGGAGATTAAAATGTAGCTTTACAGATATGGGTTGTAGAGTTAGTCTGCAAAACCTTTGAGTTATTAGGTGTCACAAGTATTTGGATTTCCAGTATATCATGAGAACTTGCTTTCACTTCAACATATAGGAATGGTTGGACAATGCAGTAAGTGAATATGAAGTTGTCAGATATGTTCAAAATTGGTGGATAACAATGTGCAGTCTTGGGATTCTTGTTTCTAACATGTTGAGCAAATTGATAAAAGCCTAATTTAACTTGCATTACAGAACATTTGATTGTAATTTAATTAGTATATTTTGGTTACATAGTGACTGTTCTGGTCATCTTTTTGTTGTGATAAATCTCTGTGGATGAAGTGATTTACTTAGTGATCTTTATTTGCTCATAGACTTGTGAATTTTGGATATGATTACTGTCAAGATCAAGATGTTGCATCTAAATCTTTGAACCTTCAGGTTTTCACAAGTAAAGCAGGTAATGAATAAATACAAGTATGGTCAAAATTACCTCCACTAGTAATTATCATGCAGTGTAATCCTAATTGCTTACTGAATTTCTTAATAAAATATTGAAAAACACACAAAAATACAAACATTTGTAATGTGAGTGTGAGATTTGTATTCTTTCAGAGCTTACTTGGCAGGTAACTGTGAGGAGAGAGAGAGGGCAACTGTGCTTTATTAGTCTTAATAAATCTTCTACCTTCTGAAAGCTGCAGTGAAGTTGAGCTGAAGTACCCATGGTTTTACATATCAACACCAAGAACAAAACAGTCTCCCAGAAACCTTTTGGTTGCCCAACTTCAAAGAACTGGTACCATGCTCTCCTCTAGTGAAATCTCTCAGTCTAAGAACACCTTAGCTGTTTCCTGGCAGTTTCAGAACCCAGGAGGTACCAAAGCATGGCTGTGTGTTACATTAAAGCAATCTAATGTTAAAGCTGACCAAAATTATGTTAGAAAGTAAATTCAAGGGAGGTTTTGTCCGGGTTTCTCATCTAGTATATATTTGTGTTACAGAGTGGACATACATACACAGAGCATGTGCAGTGCAGGCTTTAAGAGCTTCATATTGCTGTTAGTATGTAGTGTTTAGAAGGCCCAAGTATTTGATACTAAACATGGTATGTGCTACTCAAGGGTTTAGCTTATATATGATTCCTTAAACTTAAACCTAAAATGTTTCTTAAACCTCCAGGATTTTGGAGTCTCCCTCCATCCTAATGCATGCCATGAGCTTTTTTGGATTAAAAACTGGTCCCAAGAGGTATCTGTTCATCACAGCTGTTTTCAGCTTCTGAATTAGACCATACAGGCAGGCAGAGATGGTGTCTGTTTAACCTTTGAATTGTCAGCAGGGTTGTTCAGGGAAGTGCTGCAGGACAGGCTTTACATGTCACTCCCTGGGGCCTGCTGTGCACACCAGTGAACTGCTGAGCTGTCTGCCATTTGCACTGAAATGACCATTAGTGCAAACCAAGTGAAATACAGCTTCCTTACATGGATTTTTTTTCTTACCAAGGCAAACTTTATGCTTATAAAGATTAGAGGGAAGGAATTAGAAGTAAGAGAAAGCCAAGTTTCTATCTTTCAAAGGTAAATTAGGCTTTTTCTCTGTTAGCATAACAATTTCTTATATAAACAGCCAGACCAATAATGGAAAATATTATTGATTTGTATATATGTTCCTTTTAAAGGAATATATATATATATATATTCCTTATATATATATACGCCTATACTGCTCTGGGGTTTATTCAGATTGAAGCACCTCCTTGAGTTTAGGATGAAATGCAGTCATCCTCTAACAATAGTCTTGTTTAGTTACTGTGAAATAAAATGGGTTTTTTCACAGGTGCTTTTCATTGCACTTACTGTAAAACATAATTTGACAATTGCACTTACTAAATGAGATTACTGTATGTGGCTTTTCCTTGAATGTTGTGTGAAACTGAGGATTACCTTGCACAACCCATTTCCAGTAACTAACAGTTTGGAGCAAGTTATTTTGGTGCTAAAACCATATCTAGTTGTTGAATAACACTGTGGGTAATCACACTAAAAGTTCCCTTTTGTGCCTCAGTGGTGATTTTCAAAACAGGACTGCAAGTTCTTTGTGGTGTAGACTGTGCCTGCTGTGGGACTGCTAGCACACCTCTGATATTAATGCCAGTATCCCTACTTGTACCATTTGGACATCCCTGGCAAAGTGTAATTGGAAAACTTTAAACTGGAATATTCTATGCAATTTCCCATTTAATAAAACTGCTCTTGACTCCTGCCAATCTGAACTCTGAATGAAATCACTTCTCCTTTCTCAAACTTCTGCAGCAGAAAAGTAGCTCTGTTCCTTACACTCAGCACAGACAAAATCTCTCCAGATAAAAACCCCCCTGTAATTTTTGAATAGCTGAGATCAAGCAGTTCTAGTGTCAGAATTAACTTTTCATGTCCAGAATTCAATGGTTATTAGCTGAACACTGTACTGTTACGTTTTCTCTTAGTTCTTTAGAAATATTTTTCTATTAAATTTGCTCAATATGAAAAAATGCAGGCAGTAAGATGTTGTAGACACTGGATTACCATCACCTAACTGTCTGCCTGAAATTTAGGCATCTGGACTATGTTTCTAGAGAGAAATAGGCATCTCCAGAGGATGATTCAATCCATATTTCTTTGTTTGCAGAATGGGGGTCTAAATGAGAGATGTTTGGATGGCTGAAGTTAAGTGTGGCAAGTGCCTCCTAAGCCAGTACAACTAGATAAAATGCCCTGGTGCAATGTAGTATTTGAGTTGTGACATTTGGATGCCATGTTGAGATGCTGTTACAGCCTCATGTCTTGAGTTTTTGCTTGAACAGAAATGAGGAATTTGTAGTTGAAGTTTCCTAGGGAAAACTTAGTGTCTGCATATCATAGGTGACTCTTACAGTCTCAGTGGGGTGATTTTGTCGAGTGCCAGAGTTGTAACTGCTGTTTCCTGAATAGGAGTAGAACTTAATTTTTAAATTCTTCCTTCTTTTATATTTTTTCTTTTTTTTTCACCTTTCTGGTCAAGATCTTTTTTCCCTTTTATTTCTGGAAAGATAAGTGTCTATCCAAGTATATGCTCAGATGGGCCTTCTCACCTTGAGGCATTCAGCTACAGCTTTTACTGTTTGCAAATGATTTTGAAATTGGTAGTGTGGAAGACCTGGCCCTGCATAGAGGTGCAATAGGCTAATAGGGTTTCCCTGCAGCAGCACAACCCAGCTCTAATTTGCAGAGAGCACTGCTAAGGGTAGGAAAGGAGTCTGTGGTGCATTCTCAGTCTCTGGCTGCTCTGCTGGGATTGCCAGGACTGTGTCAGATGTAACATTGCTTGGACACCTGCTGGTCTGAGGCTGCCATGTTTCTGTCTGTATTAGCAAAGCACCATTTGTTATTTCCTGCACTGTAGTTCAGTTTGTTGATGCATGGACCGATGTTGTTGAGTTCAAAGATGCACATCCTATTTATAGTCTCCCATAGCTGCCGTTTCTGTGGTCAGTTTGCACATTGCCCACTGACACCTCAGTCTGAACCTTGCTTGCATGTTGTGCAATTTACAGAGCAGTGTACACAGAAGACTCCAGCATAGAATAAAGAAATTTGCAGTGCTGTTGATAATAAAACAGCAATCCAGTGAGTTGCTGGAACTTTTCCAGTCTTCCTCATGAGTCCTGATGCTGCTACTTTAAAAATTATGCATGTTCTGAAAGAAGCCAAGTGCTCTGGCAGAATGCCCTATCTGTTGTCTGAGTGACTCAAATATCCAAGCAAAACTGTATCAAACCATATTCAGTCAGTTAAGAATAAGCAGAAAGAAAAATTGCATCTTGAGAAAGCAGTTACCTTCCCCAGAAGGCAGACGTGTGAACTGTCTCAGCCATATCTGTATCACAGCTATGGTACAGCCCTGTGGTGTGAAATACTGAGGCATTTAATCAAATAAAGTAACTGGGTAGCTGTGCTTTTTTTGTACTTGTGCTTTTTCCATACTGTGCTATTTTCTGCATAACTTGTATACACAGCTTTTTTTAACAGAACAGTACCTGTATTAGTATTACTTTATTTTCTTCTTTTAAATTATAAACTTCCAATAAAGGTAAAAGGTGAATGGTCATATTTGTGGACAAGCTTTCCCAACTGTATTGGGATAATGTGGTTTGGAAGCTGTTTCTAACATGAATGCCAAAGCATCAGAGTAAGGGGATTAAAGTTTTTATAAGAGATGAAAGCAGGGTTACCATCCAGTGGGGTCAAAACAGGATCAGTCTGATGTAGAATTATTCTGGGAGTGGGAAACTTTCCTGTATGCAGTACCCTGGCTGGAATAAACTTGTCCCAAGGATTGACTTCTCCCCTAAAAAAGGTAATAGCTGTTCTTTGAGCTGGAAAGGGGAGAAGTGGCTATCACTTCTAGTGTGAGAAAGCTCTGGCACTGTATTCATGTTGCTGCCAATATGAGATTACTTGAAAAGCAAAGAAATGGTGTTTTACTATGTTGTTGAACATATCTGACAGCTCCTGAACACAAAATATCTGGAGTAAGACAGTCTGTGGAGAGAAAGGCTTGATCAGTTTTCTGGCTGCAAGCATGATTTCTCCTGGAAAGGTCTAAAATGTACTTCCTCTAAAATGAAGAACTGACCATGACAGGACCCAGGTTTCCATTGTGCCAGATTGCCTCCTCTGTTACTTCTTGATTTTGTTTCATTAGGTAAATGATGATTAGAGTCCATAATAGATATTCCTGTAATCTTTACCTTTTTTGAGAGGTTATTTTTAGTTTCTAATAGTCTTGATTTGGTTCTGTGCAGTATAAAGAAATAAACTTGATGTCTAGATATTCAGCTGGATGAGTGAATTTTCTTTCCCTATTTTGTCTTTTTAGGAGGCTTGTGTGTGTGTTGTAGTCTAGTCTCTGATATTCCTCATGAGATCATATACTCCATATATTTTTTACATAAAGGTAAGACTAACTTGTTAACTTACTGTAGTTTATTTTGGAGAATGTGGGTGTGCTGAAAGAGTCAGAGAATGCCTTTCAGAACAAATAACTACCAAAGTCTGCAGACAATAAACTACTGTGGCTGGTGTTTCAAGACAGCAGCTGCCTTTAGCTGCAGAGTTGACTTTCCTGCTTCCTGCCTGATGCTGAGTGAGTAGCTTCAAAACAGTGGCCTTGTAAATGGTTATTAATTTGGTCCCTTATTTCTAGCCAGACTTTCCGGCGTGCTGAGCACAGACATCAATGAAATCTGTGGGAGCTTGCAGGTGTGTTGTACTTATGCCATAAGGCATTTGTATGGGAAATAGAGCCAACAGCTCTTAGCTTGAATGTCTGTTTAGAATTCCAGTTCAATGTGTCATTTTCACAGTAAGAGGTGCAACACCCACTGACTCTAAGAATAGTTGCTGTGTAAGTGGTGCTCTAGCTCTTAAAGTTAAGACCTTTGTTTTTGTTTTAAAATAATGAAGGACTTTTTTTGTTCCAATCAGAATAAAAGTTCTCATTATCAAGATTTTCCTATTTGATACATGGACAGAGAGGCAAATTATTTCTCAACTGAGAAGCTGCGTAGTTTGGAGTAACTGTGTTCAAGTGCACAGTATGTCTCTCTTCTACCTTAACTATTTGCTTTCTTGTGTCAAGATGGTTCTCAGATGTCAGAGCTGCACATTCATGTTGCTTTGCTGCTGGAATATTGTGGGATGGAGTGAACTACCTTTCTGTGTACTTGAAGGCATTAACAAATTGGAAAATGTTCTTTTTGGGTGTGACACACTGTGCATTGCACTGCTGTGAAGGGCCGTGCCCCTGATGTATAATCAAAGAACTGTTGGATTGCTTGGAGCCAACCGTGGCCCTTGTACTTCTTGATCTGTACTAGGAAGAAACTGAGGATAAATATGGTGACATTGCCTAGCTAAGTCTGAAATTACCTCTATGGAATGGAGTTGTTTGGTGCAGAGCTGTTTGTGGGTTCATGTGAGATTCATCAGTTGTACAAGAGAATTTTAATAATGGTCCTGCAGTGACCCACAGAAGCAGTGGTATATTGGGTCTATAACTCACATTTTGGAGTCCATAACCCATATATTAAAGACTTATTTAAGGAGTCCAGTTTGTTCTGCAGCCTCTGTAATCTCGGCTGGAAGTTTCCCATGCTTGTTAAAACAGTCACTGCAGCATAAACAGAGAAGTCAAAATGTTGCAGTTGAATTCTGCACTGCTGGTTTTAGCTTGAATGTGCTCATGCTGGCAAGTGACAAAGTGCTGATGGTGAGTATGCTGACTTAATTGCAAGTTAACTTCAGTCAGTATTTTGTATGAAAAACCATATCTTTTGACACCTCTGCCTCTGTAGTGCTGCTGGTGGTGATTTTTCTCTTGGTGGCCCTGTAAACTGTGGATTTTAGATTGAATTTCCATGCATTATTAAATAGGATCCTGATATGACACCATTAGTTACTAGAATCTTCAGTTTTTCTCAGAGACAGAGGAAATTTGTGGGCATTGTGTCATTCTTACTGGGTGCCAGAAGTGTGGTAAAAGTCTAGATTAAAACAACAGCTGTGCTGATGCAAAGCCCATGCAAACAAAGCAGGTCTGAAATTGGCCTTTGTATAAACTCAGCTGAACTAAGTTACAGCAATCGGGCATGCAGATAAACAAAGTGGAAATTCTTTAAAGCAGTTGAAAGATCACCAAAATGTGAAACACAGCTATATAAAGGATTTGTGTTTGGGTTTTTATGAGGGAAAGGTGTTTTTACACAAGCTTGCTCTGGGATGGAGTGCTTCTTTAAACACAAACATAGGCTGTGCAGTGCACAGCAAGTTTGCACACTCTAAAGGACTGCATTGTGTACTAAGTGTGCAGAAACTCTGTTTAAGATAGATTAAATCTGTCTGTGCAGACAACCCCATAAAACAGTCTGAAATATCCCCATTTGGGTCTGTGGGCACTGCTGAAGTTTCTAGCTATAAAGTCGTAGGTGGATTGTAACAAATGGTGTTTATTGTTGGAGGTTTTTAAAGTATTTTTATTTTTTTCTCAGGTTACAACAAAACTTTTACAGTTTCTCTAGAAAGAACAGAATCTAATCAATTGAAGGAAGTGGCTTTTATGAATCTTGGTATGTTACTTGTGTTACTTTCCTGTGTGATTGCCATTCTCTGCATAGTAGGGAGACAAATGGCTAACTCTTCTCTGGAAGAAAATTATTTTTTTTTCCCTTGGCTTTAAATAGCAGTGTTATTTTGCTGCTTTTCTTCTGCTTGCCTTTTGTATTTGGCATTTGATATTGCAATGCCTCATTATTAGTAAGCAGCTTCCTCTGAAATTGCCTCAGAACCTGTGCTGGACACCAGCTGCTGAGTTCTTGAGTATCTCAAGTTTCTTGAATCCTCCCCTGGAAACCCAAATGTACTGCTAGTGTTTTCTGTGTTAATACAACAGGAGCTTTAAATGAAATCCTTTTATATTTCCTAGATATAATCAATCCTCACAGAGAAGTGGGCTGTGTTGAGAATCATGTGACAGAGCCTTTTAAAGCAAATAAATGTTCAAGTTCTAAATTGACTACTGTTGTTTCTTTAAATAGACTATTATGTGGCTGCTTATTTGCCTGACCAGTTCCTGCACCTCCTGAACATTCAACATCCTGACCTGCTGTGCTATAGTTTATTTCTGACAGGTATAGTAAAGCTGCTTTAAGTAGTTTCAGTGTTGTTGTGGAAATCTGTTCATATCTCTTTACATGAAAGTTGTATTTCTCAATGTTTCCTTATTGCACAGTGTTCTGACAAAGGAAGGATACTGAAATAATAAGAATTTTTGCCACTTTCCATTTTGGAAAGAGAAGCTGAACTGGCATTTCATACTTTATGTATTTCATACTTCTTGTTTGTTATGAAATGGAAGAAGACCTTTCACTGAATTTGAAATTCTCTGCCTTGGTTTCATAGTTTCCCTTCCTCCAATTTTGCCCATGGTTCTTGGTCCTCCGCTGTTTTCAAATTTCACATGAGATGTAAATTGGACTTTACATTTCCTTCCTCCAATTGAGTTACTCTAAATGTGTGTGTTTGGAGGGCGTGGGGAAAGGAAATCTGTGTTTCCTTCACCTGATCAGGCTGATGCAATTTAATTTAGAGTCTCATCTGAGATGCGTGTTACTTCATTTCCAACAAATGTGGGAAGTGGTCTATGTCTTTGTTGGAAGTGGTTTATTTTTGGAAGTGGGGTGCCTTTGTTTGAAAACAGAAATCTGTTGATCTGATTGGGTGAAGGAGATATAAATTGTGGAAACTGGTGCAGGGGCAGCATCACAGGAAGCTAATACCTGTTTTGTGTGTGTAATGAAATATTGTCCTGCTAAAATTGAGTGGAAAGCATCACTGCTGGATGGTGGGCCTGATTTCTCTGCTGCAAAGGGTCAGAAATGCAGTACCTGTATGGTACCATGGTGGTGAACCCTAGTACTAGCATAAATGAAATGGTTTTGATCTGATGCTTCAGTGAATAATTGTAGAACAGAACCTTCCTGTTCTGGCCATTGGGATTGATGGCAAGAGATCCACCAATAGAAGTTTGTATCATGATTCTGCACATGAGCAGTTCTGACCTGCACAAGCTGTACAATAGGTGCTATTTCTAGTGTTGAACTTGTGCTACTGTCCTTGTGCTCTGCTCTGTTCCATCACATGTACTCTGATTTGCCTTGGAGCAGCATTGTGACCCTCAAATCTCTACACCTCTGTGTCAGCAGTAGGGAAGGAGAGAACTGAGTATGGACTGTGCTCCTTATCTGCTTTCTTTATGGAGCCAACACCATTCCTACTCCTCTTCAGCATACTGCTAGGGCAGGTGGTGCAAGAGACAGACTCTTTCTTACTGCTGGGGACCTAGGAGTCTTAAGAGAAATACTGGTGGCAGGAAAATTTTATGTTCTTACTCCTTTTTGTTCTCAAACCAATGTTCTTCAGGTGAGGATGCAAGAATCGACGTGTTACAAAACTGCTCCATCCGGTCCCCGTGGGTGTCAACAGTCCTGGATTGCGCCGCAGGAAGTCTGTACGGTGTGAGCATCAGTGACAGCGCCTTGCTGCAGTTCCTACAGAAGAGCAAACAGGACTGTGAGAGATTGGCAGCTCTGCATTGTGCCCTGCTCTACTTTCAACACACAGAAGACTTGGAAATGCAGGTGGGAAAAGAACCTCCTCTAAATTTTTTTCCAGTGACTGATGTGTTATACAAAGCAGGAGCAGGGCATGAATGGTATCAGCCAAAGAGAAGTCCTGATTCACTGGCAGTGCCAAGAGGCTCGTGAGCTGGGCTGCCCTAAACCCCCTTATTGGTCCAGCCTGTCCTGAAAACATCTGTGTCTCTATCACTACTCCATGCAAAGTGTTAACTACCAAAACCAAATTTTCCATACTCTCTTGCAGCACTTGCTTAAACAGAGAAATGTGACAAGCTCCCTGTTCTCATTCTGACAGATTATTCGGTGGATTTCTGAGAACTTGTCAACATGTCATTCTTTTGACCCCATTCAAGAATTTATCATTGGTAGGTATTTCTTTTCCTGCATACTGAGTCTTCCTGCATACTTCAATTGACACTGAAGGAGAGGCCATGGCAGTACAAACTGACTCTTATTTCTGAACTTTTTGGTTATGATTTGTGTGAAATAACCTGTATTTTGTGGCATTAAAGGACAGTATAAGCAGTTTAGAAGATACATAGACATCTCAAAATCAGATTGGCAGTAAAACTTTTCAAATGCATTCTTCTGTCTAATGGAACAAATGGATTTATCATTATTTTAGGTCTCTGGAGATTGTTTCCTCAGCTCCATTCTCCTCTAGCTCTAGCCCAAACAATTTTTTTCAAAAGGATTTGGCTTATCATGATACTCTCTTCTAATAGCTGGTTTCTCAGTCTAGCCAGTAGAGAGTCTTTGTACAAAGGACCCCTGCAGTGCTGAGCTGTAGCCAAGCAGCTGACCCGGCCCTGCAGCCATCTGGACTTCTCTTCCTCCTTTTGTGCACAGAATGGGACCAGTTCCACAATGGAGGAAGCTGTTTCAGAGACAGCAGCAGGATTTGTCCCCAAAAAAGAGTCAGATAAGGAGCAGTGAAGCCTACTCTCGTTAATTGATAGTTTATAGAATCTTGCCCATATAAATCTTTTTTCATTGCATTCAGCCTCCCTGTACTGCAGAATGTGTCCAGAAACTCAGAACCTGGATAAACTCCTGCCCTACACATCACTGCATGACTGGATTGGGGTAAGATAACAGCTGGTACTTTAATTAATAGCTAGAGGATCTGGTTTTTTATCCCTTAGTACAGCCTATAGCTTGTGTGTCTCACCTACTCACAGACATGCTCCAAATTGATACCTTTATGCCTGTGCTTTATGCCTGTTTTAGCTTGCCAAGTCTTGCCCTTTGTCGTGTTTTCCATGAGTCAAATTTTTTGTCAACAAATAAAAGCATTTTCAAAACCAAGAACAGTTGTTATAATGCAATGGATGGTTAAATATCTCAGTTTTCATAATGAAGTATTAATTTATTCCTTATTAATGAAGTTTATAATGAATACAGAATACATTTAACCAGCAAAACCATGCAGTTATTTCTGGGACAAACAGAATCAGTAGAGTTAAGATTTACAAGTAAGTTTGCAGAAGTAAAATAACTTCAAACAAGACTTTACAGTTAGAGCAAATAGTGTCTTAATTTCTCTGCTCTGACACTGTTCTAATATGTTGTTTTTTTAAAAATAAGGGCACAGCTTTGGCTAGCTAGGCTAGCTGCACAGAGGAAATGGGTGATGGAGATTCATTTAGATGCCCCATGTTTTATGCTAAGTTATAAGACTATAAATAATTTATCTGTATTTATAGGTTGTCCCTGGAGTAGTATGTGCCACAGACATTATTTCTCTACCTGTGTTAGAGGTAAGTTCCAGTATAAAACCACATTTGTATTTGCAGATTAGTAGCTGCTTTTTTTGTGGGTTGGGGGCATGCTAAATATTAATGTAGCAGTGTCCCCCACAGCCCTATCCAAAAATAGATGTGAACAGAAATTTGCCCTGTTGGAAATGATTTATGCATTTACTAAAATATCAGTTAATCAGACTCAAAGATGGTGGGATTTTTTTCCTTTCTGAAGTCACCTCTGTTCAACAGGGAGGATTATCAATGACTTAATTCTTGTTAATCAGATTGATACCACTTCACTTTATGACTTTGGTAGCTGAAGGCAGAGATGGCATAACAGACAATTAGGATTTCTACATATGCCTACATATGCCCACTTTGAGGGCTATTTCATTGTGCTGCCATTAGTGTGGATGGTTTGTGACCCTCTCACTTTGTTTTGTCCAGAACATCCTGTGATTGCATTTATGTCAGGGCTTTGGCTACTAAATCTGGACAAATTCCTGCACAGCCTGGAAAGGGCAGTGGGCTGTACTGGGAGAGCACAAGTTGTTTGGGTAGGAAATGGTACTTTCCGTTGAAAACAACAGGAATGATTCTTCCCATCTTCCCATTCCACTCCTTCAGCTCCAGTTTAGAGAAATTATTGAAATTTTCCTAAGCACTCCCCTACAAAATCTGAAAGAATTTTAATTAGCAGTTTGTTGTGGACAGCTAATGGAAGAATGAGGAGTTTGGATACACCAGCAACACATAGGATTAGACTCTGGATACATGACAATGTTCCATGTAGCTCTTTAAAGGCATGCTTATAATTAGTCATAAAGCATCCCTGTTCACAAAACATTTTAAAAATCAGTGAAATTGCCCTCTCACTCTGCAGCAGTGCATCACAGCTGTGCTGCACACATCACATCACAGAGCTGCTGTCAGGGAATCCGGCTTTGCATGGCTTTGCTTGGAAAGGCTGCCCTGAGAACTGGAACACCTGGGAAAATCAGTTCTTGAGAAAATTTATGTGCAGATAATCCCTGTAATTCACTGAGGTCAAAGTTAGCAGAACTTTAATTTGTCTGAGATTGAACCTCAAGCCCCTGGGGACACATGCCTTTAGCAGCTATACTTCCTGATTGTGGAATTTATTTCCTATTTCTGTCTCAAACCTAAACAGATTGAAAAGGTCAGAGTTGAGCTAAAGACAAATATTTCCTGCTACTTTTGATGGCAAATTGCTCTGACTCTTGCATGAGGACAGAGATGCTAATGCACAGGATGAGGTTTAATGCTCTGGCTGCTTTGTACCACACCAGTGTCACAAACCCATCACAGCTTGAGTTTAAGTGGTCAGTTGGTGTTTCAGTTGGTGCATGTGTTGGCATCAGGAGTCAGACCCTGGTGACAGATCTGGTTCTACAAGTAGTATTTCTGTTGCTGAGATTTTATGGCATTTCAGAGAAACAATGGGTAATTGTTACTTTGAGAACTTTTAGAAGTTCTCAAGCCCATGAGTTGTTGAGAGCTTTTGGGAGGGCTACATCCTCACATTAAAAAATTGTGCTATTTGGGCATCAGGTGTTTTTATCACTAAATTCTTGTTCATCAAGATATACTGAGAAAGGGGGAACAGTTAGTCCAATTGTCCAAAAGCTCTACATAAGGATTGTAATTAATAAGTCTAATTTCCCCCCACTTTTGAAGCACAAACCAAACTTGCAGGGTGCAAATAAGTTCAATCAGAAAGGGAGAAGGCAGGAGGAAGAAGGGAAATAAAGAAAATAGGAGGAGGTCCAGGGCAAGAATGAAAATATATAGTGCAAGAAATTGTCAGAGCACCAGGAAATAGTTTCTCCCTTGTGTTGTGCTGAGCCCCTGGGGTGCAGAGTGGTGTTTTACAATGCTCTCTGAATGCCATCACTGCTGGGGAGACACAGCACTACAGTCCAGAGAGACATGGGCCTCTTGAAGGCAATTGTCACCTCACATCTTTTCCAAGGGGTGTAGCACAGAGCTCTCTATCTTCAGTTAAAAACCCACTACTGATGAAAGGCTTCATGGGAGCTTTTTGTGTATTGCAAACTGGTAAGGCCTTGCTTTGACTTCTGGTAATACAATCTTTTAAGATTGTATTAATTACTGTCTTTTAAGTGTCATGCTTAGGTGTTAATTCCTGACTCTCTAGGAATGTCTCCCAAATAAACACCTAAGATGAAGAAGCTTTCTCTTTCTGCCCTGATAATCCTCAAGAAATAATAGATATAATTTAAAAAATCTTTTACTTTAAACTTTTGACTTTTAATGAGATCTAATACAATGCATCTTTTTGTGATTAATAGTAGACAACACTGAAGTCTACCACTTCCTGCAAGAGATTTCATATATGAAAAAAATTGCTGTCTTGCTTTCCTCTGCCACATATCCAAGTCCAGTGTGGCCTGAACACAGTTTTGCAGTGGTAGTGCTGTTGCATGGATTGGTCACTAGGTGATATCCTTATGCTGTATTTAGTATTTCTCTGATTTAATATTGGTAACATTTAGGCAACATTGTGCAGTAGTGGGTTGTAGATCTCATGAGTTAGGTCCAACAGAGTGAACATATGGTGCCATATGTGATCCTAGTTTGCAGCTGCTAAACATAACTAATATGGAGCAAAACCCAAGATTTATTTTCTCTGCTGCAGCTACAATAATAAAGTGACAATAGGCACTGGCAGCAAGAGGAAAATGGCTGGCAGGATTCAGTCTTTGAAATTTATTTTCCTTGACAAATTATAGTTTATAGTAGGAAGTGGTTTCTTCCTTTTGAGGTTTTCTTTTAAGGTTATTGTTATTGTAGGATAGTTGAGAGGAGAGAGCAAAATCCAGCATGTTAGTGCAAGTGGAGGAATATTGTGAACTCAAAGCTCTCTTTATTCAAATGTTGTTGCCGTAGTGTCTATGTTGGGAGATAATGTATATTAAGAGGGGAAGAAGCTCGTACCATCTCTTGTTTTTTAAAACTATCAAAAAGAATTGCCTTAATCTCATCTCTTCCTCAGCACTAATTGGATCTTGCCCCCCTTATAATCAGCAGCTTCAAATTTTCATACCCAGTCCAAGAACTAGCTCAGGAAACCGGTGTGCTTTTGTTTAGATTTTGTTCCTCCTGTCTGTTCACAGCTGAGTTTAGATTAATTTTAGCATTAGAGTCAAATGCTTTAGAATTACTATGGAAATTTTTGGATTTTGTTTCTTTTCTGGGATGAAGCACTGTTACTTGAGGTTGGTAAATGGATGTTTGCAATCTAAGTATTAATGCAGCTTGAAACTAGTGGCATCCTGCAGCTCTCGTGGCCATGGTGGCATTCCTCTATTTGGAACTGCTAGAAACCTGGAATGGGATTTATTTGACCAAATGTAAACATTTGCATCTAAGTTAGTAGCCTAAGGCTCTTTTTACAGTCAGAGGAAGTCTAGACAATATGGCCAGTGTAGTCTGTGGTGCAGTTCTTCCCATTTCAAAACATGTAAATAGGTCAGATGAATTGTGACCCAGAAATGTTTGTTCCTTTCCAGGCACCAGATCTTGACCTCAAGTCAAATAAGTGCTACCACTGCCATTCCATCAAGAGAAATTCGTTTTGGTGCTTTGGTTTAATGTCTTTCACTTAGGTTGTTTTTACATTAATCACACATCTTTGCAGTCACTTAGTGGAAGGGTGATGAAGTATTTTTTTAAGAGGTCAGCCTGTATTCATGCTTTCTATGCAACACTTTGCAGTTCCAAAACTCCAAAGGCTTCTGGGAGAAACTCAACTCAAACTTGGAGAGTGTGAAGTATGCAGAGCCACACTTGCAGTACCACAGCAAGGTGCTCAGGAGGGAATGGCGTAACCTTTCAGAGGAGGTGAGTGAGAGGCACTGGAACTGAAACATTGGAACTCTCTAGAGCTGCCTCTGAAATGGGTGTTTTAAAGTCAAGCATGGATGAGTTGGCTTTTTTATTTTGAAGATAAATAAATGGGAATCTGATTATCAGAAGTGCAAAGACTTGCAGTTATTTCACCTAAGGTGATTGCCTGTAAGTGTTGTTCTCTTAAAATAATGCAAGAAATTAAAGAAAAGCAGAGCTTGCTCTGTATTGTCACAAGGTTTACATGTGTGTGAGCGTGTGAGAGCTTGGGCTCTTGGAAGATGGTGTGAGGCCCCATTGTGTTTTATTTCCATTCAAAGAGAAAACCAAATTCATTTCTCATCTTCATTCTGTCAGGGAGTATTTTATTTGGTCTTCTGCTCATTTTGGGATTTTTGTTTGTTTCCAAACCAGAGAGAGGAGAGAAGAACCACAGCATATTTGAGGAATATTTTTGAAAATGCCAAAAAGTACGTACTGGTTTATATTATATTTACCCCTTCTTATTTTGCACAAGTATGTTAGAGGAATTATTGTGCCATTTAATTAGTTGGTTAGGTATCCGATTAGATATCTTTAAAGAAGATCATCCTGATGAAAATCAGTTATTGGAATCCTTCTAATCACTACAGCATGATCTGAAATACAAGCCTCTTGAGCTAGGGAATTTATGGTAGATGTGAAGTTATTCTCATGCAACCTAGACAGAATTTTTTTAATGCTATCTAGTATTTTTACTACATTTAGTCACATATGCTGTTCTCAGATGTCTTTAGCCATCTTTGAAAGATCAAAGGCGTATTTGAGTTTTTAATGATGTTATGAAAGACTTTAGAGTATTGCATATGAAACACACTGATTTTTGTTTCAAACCCCAGAGTGCTTTCTCATCTGGACACTTGGGACTCTGGTAAGTAAACCTTTCTTGAGGTAGGCCTTAGCTATAAGACTTTATTAGAATATTTCCATCTAGCTGTTGTTTGCTAAAAATCAGTTGCTTTGTGTTTTTTCAGCACAGAAGAGTTTGAGGATTTAAGATTAAAACTTTCATGTACTCACTAGGAAATGCTTGAAAGTAAAGTCCCTAGTTCATATTGGATTTAACAACATAAATGGTAAAATTTGGTCTGCTGAAGGATATCTTCTTCAGGATTTTTCTTGTGGAGCAGAGTATCAATGACACCATGTTACTGTTGAGCCTTGTCCACTTACAGCTGCCTTTGCAACATCAGAACTTGTGCAGGAGATTAGGGCTGGTGAAAAACCATGGTATAGAGAGAGCAGATGTAATGAATTTCCTTAGGGCAGAAACACTTGAGATTTTTTGATGCCCAGTTTCTCTATCACAACTAAGTAAAACTGAATTTAGTGGTGTATTATGTTCCTGCTGTTCACACATCAGTGCCTTCTGTGTGCCCAGCCACTGTGTGCTGTGACATGATGCTGATCTAAGTGCTGCTTGGTCCTTTTATCACCAAGAGTTTTCAGTGTACTCATTTCCAGCCCCTAACAGCAGTCATCTGTGTCACTGCTAGTTATTGCAATGGACTCTGACTTCTAGAGACTTTGTATCAACTTTGTGAACCTCAGCTTCGTGTTTTCAAAGGTGCTTATTGATAAAGAAGTCAGATTTTTAACTGTTACTAGATAATTTTTAAATAGCTGCCATCCAGTAAGGAGCATCAATGTAGTGTTTCCCAGTAGATTTGTCCCTGAGTCCTTTAAAATCCAGCAGCACAGGTCTTTGTGCTGCTAAGTGGTGGTGTAAATATATTTGAAGGTGAGCAAAAATAGGTGAAAATTTTGAAAGAGTTCAGCGCTTGGTTTCATAAAATCTTGAGTTGGTTTTATCTATGTCATGAAACAGAAGATTGGTTTTCTTCCTTTGTTTTAGTAGACAGGAAGCACTGATTAGGAAATATAGGTTATTAATTTCAGTGGACACTGTAATCTCCTTCCGTTGTGTTAGAAAAGTTGTGTTCTTTTCATAGTGGTCTGCAAATCTGAGTAACAGAAGCAGCCAGATCATGGGAGAGAATCAGTGGAAGGGGATTCCTTGGACTATTTACTTTCTGTCTAGCCATTGCCTTGGAAAACTCATGCAGCTGCTAGAGTTTGTTTGTTTGTAAATGACAAGATCTAAGTAGCACATTAGCACTGGTGTTATCAAAAGGTTCTCTCTGCCTCTTTGCTCTCTTGAGTCACCACACTGTGATAACTCTTACTTAAATATCAAAGAGAAGAAGTGGATGGCAGATAAAGGGTTATTTTTGCATTTTCCAGTTCTCTTACTCAGTCCATGATTCTTCAGTGTCTTAGTTCTGTAGCTGAGTAGGTCAAACAAACCACAGCTTCTGTTTGCTTGTCTGTTCCTAAGTACTTTTGAAGCTGGTTGAATTCTTGTGATATTTCTGTAGTGCCATGTCCTTCAATGATTGTTGCTCTTTTTGTTTCAGAGGCGAGGCTGGTACCTCTCTTTGAAGAGGAGGATTATCAGCAGCAGTTGCTCATGGGACTGGTATGTGCTTTTGTCAGTGTGCACTAGAGGACGCACAGGCTCCACAGATGTGTGAAGAGTGACTTTCCAAATTCCAATGCTGAGTGGAAGCTCACTCAGGGTAGCTATGGGGCAAACATGGCATTTCCTAAGTTTTAGAGTTCATCGTCATGAAATTATCTTAGAAGGTCATTGTAAGGCATAGGGGAAAAACAGGAATAGTAAGTTGATTTGTCAAAATGCTTTTTGCCGATATAATAATCTGGCTGGAAAATGGGAGGTCATCTTAATCTGTCTGTTATTTTTGGACTACTTTATGCCTTTAAAACATATATAAGTGAATTCCTCCCCCTCCAGCTTCTCTCAATTGGATGAGCAGAGATCATATTGCTCCTCAATTTAACACCTTTTTTACTGTTTCTTTTTCCTTGTACCTCACATCTGAGATTGCTATGGCCATTCTGAAGTCTCTTCTTCTTTTCCACTGGTTTCGCCAGTGATCTCCCTAAAGGATCTACCATCTATATGGTTCTGGGCAATAAATCCTGTCTCAAATCCCTACCTGTCCTCCTTCTGTCTAAATAGATATCTTGGTTTATCTCTTATTCTCTTACTTTTAAAAGCAACTAACTCTTCAACATGCACTAGAATGTCTCAGCAGTGAAGAGCAGATCAACAGTGTCCTCCTGTCTGTTCAAATTGAGGCAAATTTTCCTTCTTTGCAGTAGTCTCCCTGTTTCCAAGTTTTGTCTCTCATTCTCTGAAGCTTCTCTACATTCCTTCCCCTCTATTTATTTAGACAGATCCAAAAAGCAGGTCACTTTGTCTATGCATTCCTCATACCTGTATTGCTGTCTTGACACACTGAGATTAATCTACATATCAGTTCCTTGAGCCAGAGATTTTTATTTGCTCCAGTTTCACTCTGAGTTTCTTAGTAATTCTCAGAAAAGGGCCAGCATGGACATAGTTGCAATCTGAAGCTACATGGGTCAGCAAATATTTCAGAAAGGAGAGTAGGGAGTGGCATGGACTGTATGTTAACAAACACCCAATTTTAATGACTTCACAATTAATGTTTAACCTGAAATTGCCATTAATCACTCTGGTTCTCAGGTTCTTGGCAACTACCACAAATTGGACTTGTGCTAGTTTTCTCTATCATAAAATCTCTTTGGTTTATTTGTTTGTAGTAAGTACTTATATTCTTAGGATTCAATGTTCATATTTAAATCCTGCTTTCAGCCTGTTCCCTTGGCTTTACACAGAGAGGTGTGAAAAGTGTAAGATTTTTCTTTTCATTATCATGGAAAGTTGAACTTAGAATTCATTTTACTGAACTTGCACCAAGTGACCATTTTGAATATTGCCATCTGCTGATGAGTTTAGCAAGATTGTACAGGAGCTTGGGATCTCACTCTGAACTGGAATTTTGTAATGGGGAAACATTTTGTTGAGCCAATGCCTATTGATCAGGTCCTTCACCTGCTACAGCTTTTGTGTTTCTTTGAAGAAGCCCAATGACAACAAATTGTTGGCTTTTTTTTCTAGATGGTTGCTCAGCTGAAGGATCACCTTATGAGACATCTACAATATGTGGGAAAAAAGAAGATTGACCAAATAGTTTTGGATTATGTTGCAAACCTGGTTAGTTTGATTTCATAGTCACTATTGTGAGCAAATGTGTATTTGTTGGTTTGTAGGTCTTTGGGTGTGTACAAGTTGTATATAGTATGTATTTGGTGGGAAGAAACTGTTTTTAATAGATTTAAATATATTTTTCAGCCTAATATTTTATAAATTGATAAAGAAAATTAATATTATTTAAATATTATTTTAAAAGTTGTACCACTCAGAATACAGAAGAAATTGTTCAGTTTATAGCTTGTGCAAATATGTTCTACTCCCAGAAATAAAACGGGAACTCATCCTGAAAGTTTAAATCCATTTGATTTCCTGTAGAACACATTGCTGCAGCTTTTGAATAATGAAAGTGCCACCAGGGGAAATAAAAAATGAACAAAAAAAGATGTCACTACAATCTGACATGTGGGTAAATCACCACCACTCCTATACAGTGCTTTCAGTGGTCTGTGTGTGTTACAGGAGACAGTTTTGCATTAAGAAATCTTTGTAAACTACTGTGAAAATTTGCTTTCCAAATTCTTATTTTTCTGTCTTTCATCCTCTTAAGAGACCTTTAAAAAGAAAAAAAGCTACAAAACCCATAACTGTTGTACACAGAAATAATGTACTTGGTTTTGTCTGTCTCAAGATCACGTCCTCTAAATGCAGAACGCAGAGTCCTCAAAAGCTTGCATGGCAACTGTAAATCCTGTTCTTTGTGCCAGTGTTCCGTAGAAACTCCCCACAGTGCAGTTTTCTAGGGATGAAAACCTTGGGAAACTTCCTTGAGGGTACAGATGCCTGCATCTGCTGCTAAGTCCTGTGTGAGTCTGTTGCTCTGTCAATGTCACAGCCTTCTCTGATCCACTGCAGCCCCACCGCCATTCCTCACTTTTCAGGCCTCACTTTGACAACTTCACAAGTTGTTTCACTGGTGATTTGCAGACTTTTATGTATCTGTGTAGGAAAGAAACCGAAACTGGTGGTTGATTAAAATAGGAACAGTACAACATGAACCAAAGCTTTGTACCTGAAAATGGTGCTGAAAAAGCTAAAAGTGGAACATTTATTTTCCTTTTATTCAATTTCTAATAACACTTTGTACACTTTTAATAAAAACTAAGATAAAAAGAATGAAAACATCTATTCAACCTTGATCTGCAAGGCTAAATTATTGTAGACTAAATCTTGCAAAACAAATCAGCCCTCCCCACAAGCAAAATCTCAGGACTAATTCTCTCAACTCAATTGACAGGCTTATTCTTAGAAAAGCTACTATAAACAAAGATAATGTGCCTCTAAAACTTGCTTCTGCTTTCTGCTGGTGCATCTTAGATACTGTTTGGAAATCTTTAGAAATTATTTCATTTTTAAACTTGTGTTTCCCCTCATCCTAATTAGAAACTCTTACATCTCAAACCTTTACATATCCTAAATGTTTCAAGAGTTCTTCAGGGGAATGAACTGGTTTGAGTCTTCCCCCAGTTTTCTGTAGCATCAGCAGTGAGTAGCAGAGCTACTGAAACTAATGAAACAGGAAGAGACTTGAAGTTTGTCTGTTTGCTTTCATAAAGTATTTTGCATTCAGGAGCCCAGGAGTGCTGAGAGTAGGCTTCATGTTGTGTAGTCACTGTGTAAATCAATTGCAGAAGTCGGAGAAGCCAAAACTTGGGAGCACTGAGCATTTATTATAAAACAGCAGGCAAAGGCTGGTTGCTGTCAGAGAACTGTGTGTTCTTGTATACAGAGAAGTAACTTGGGGAAGTGTGAATGACACACCTCAGTGGCAATTCTCTGTTTGCAGAGCTGGAGTGTTCCTGGTTCCCAGTCCATGTGCCACCTTTCCTGCAGTGGTTGTTGCATGTCCATAGTCTCTCTCTCCTCTGCAATCACTTTATCTTAGCTTTGCTCCATATCTGTTTTTCTCTCTCTTTTCATTTCACTGAGGCAGGGGAGTGGAGAAGTAACTTACAGAAGCAGTGTGACATTTGCTGCCCTGACAGCAAGTGGAAGGGGAGGCAGGGTGAGTAGGCAGCCTGTGGCACAGGAAACAGGCAGACCTGAACAAACTGCTGAAATTTCTCTGCAAGTTGCTGCAGTAGCTGCATGTTTTCCCCTGACGTCTGTGGCCACCTGTTGTCTTATATAGGCTCAGCTGCAGAGGAACAGAAGACAGACACCATTTGGATTTGAGTTTCCTCAGGAGGAGGAGGACTGTGTCACACTACTGCACAGGAGGGGATCTGAAAGACAGCGAGACCTTGTCTCACTTCCTTTCCTCCTTTGCTCCTGGTTCTTTTGACTTCTTTGAAGTCTTTCCTGTAGAAACAGCCAAGCGAGCTGAGCACTTGTGGTTCCCAATTACTTAAGAAGAACTTTGGTTTCCTTGGCACCGTTGCCTGGAATTGTAGATGTTTCAAGACAAGGTGACAGCACTGTCAGCCAAGGCCCTCCTGCATGTGCTGTCTTGCTGTTGGTCATGTGTTCTCTCGTTAGTTTGGAGCACTCCAAAGAAAATGGCTTCATGTATGTGAAGCCAAAAAAACTTCTGCTGTGTGTCTGTTATTCAGAGAAAAATGGCCTCCCCTGCTATGCATGTTGCTCTTAACTTGGCTGCCCCAGACACCCACTGCTACCCAGGAAGCTGCCTGTGCTCCTTCCATCAGACCAGATAATGCTGCCTTTCTCTCATGCACATTATCTTGTGTGTTATGTTCTGAAAAAAAGATTGAGATGTGGATTATCTTTCTGTATGTATTTTCTACAATGCCAAGGGTAGATGTTGATCTCCAAAGCGAGTTGTGCTGTTAGTGAGGGTGTCACATCACAAACATTCATGTATTTAAGATGCAAGTATGCTTTGATAGCTTGGATGATTATGACTTAAGAAGTTGTTAGCTTTCTGTGCCCTGTGAAAGCTCTACAGTTTGCTGTGTTGTTAAGCAAACAATACTTACTCTGGAGTAGCATACTCTTGAAAACCATTTGTGTTGCACAAATAATAATTGGTGGTTTTGGAGCTTGTAAGAAGCTTCACTTAAACACTGATCCTTCAGATCCAGCTGCAGCTCCTGATGTAAAGGTCTTAGCTGCACCCTCTGTGCTGGCCAGAGGTGAAATTCATTCCAGGAGCAGGTGTGGTTCTTGTGACCCTTCTGTGGAAACTGGAAATCACTAATTTCCTAGAAAACTTGCTATACTCCAGAAAGATTAAATTGGATATTTCCATTGCATCTAGAAAGTGTGGAGATGGCAAGTATTAGGTAGTTATTTTGCATGAGGCAGCTGTGCAAGCCTAGCTCAAGTTGTGGTGGATGGGAAAGGTTGAGCTTTCTGGCCAAGGTACAGAGGAGCACTCAGGAACATTACTGAAGATGAATATTCCAGTTCTGGCCTTTGCATGCAGATCTCTCCTGTGTGTCCTGTTTCTCTCTTGCTCGGAGCCTGTGATGAGTCAGACAGTGGAGAGGGCAAAGCCTATGAGGGGAAAAGAGAGTGGGGAAAAACATTCTTGGATTCTGACCATCTGGAGGGAGGAAAAGGGTTCCTAACTTCTTGTGACACCTCTTTGCAGAACAGGGGTCAGACTAGTTTCCTGAGTTTCCTGGGATTGACTGATTGCTGGGCTTTGAGGGCCAGAGATAAAAGGCACAGAGGAAGTGTCTCAGTTGTGTTACTGAGATGTGGAACTGTTACACATGACAACCATGAGGAAGTTATTTCAGCTCTTCCGTGTGTGGTTTCTCTTTCAGCTGCAGAAGCTGAGAAGGCCCAAGTGAGAACAGGGCTTGTGGCTTTGGTATATGCTGACTGTGTGTGGAGGATGTCAGTTTGGGAGCATGAAAAACAACAACATGGGATTGTTTCACTTCACTGGGGACAAAAAGGAAACTCAATAGATGAGTTTTTTTCTCAACTCAATAGATGAGGACTTTTCCTCCTTGCCAGGATTAGATCTGTGATTGCTCCTGCATACTTTTCTTGGCAAGCTGAACATTCCACTGTCTTCAACGTTATCCACTTTTGCCAAGCCCTTGGGACTGTTCCTTGCCAAATGCTCAGCCTCTTGCTGGTTTTGCTTTCATGGCAAACAGATCTTTGAGAATTTGCTACAAGGGCTTGAGATCACTTACCTCCAAGAAGTACAGTGTATTAAGTTGCTCTATGTCTTGCATGATGCTTTGATAAGCTGGAAGCACTTTAAACTGCTGGAATAGGGAAATTCTGTTACAATTCAAATTTTAATAACTTAACATTTTAAGGCCCTAGAGAAAAAAATGAAGACTTAGTAGGAGTCCCATGTGAAGTTTTTAACATAAACTGGTGTGTGGAATGAATGAAGGCCAAGCGCCTGCTGTACACAGGCTCCTGGAAACATCCAGTCTTCTCTTTTTTATTTTAGCTGAATCTGGTGCATCGAATAATGAAAGAAGTTTGGAAGAGATACCAGCTTCATTCCTGTATCTTCTGCTTGTGAGCAAGTGATTTGTTAAAGTTTTCAGCCTGCCTTTTAAAATATGGGCATAATGATTTTGGTCTTCATCAGTAGTACTCCTTTGAACAGTCAGTGCTTATGCTGCTGTCAGTGTCAATGTTACTGTCACTCACTCTTCCTAAGGATCCTGCTGGCCCTCTCTAGGCCAGTGGAAATATTAACCACACAGGCAGTGTTATGGCTGGAGTTCAAACTTGCTGAGTTTGGAGTGGTCCTAAGCTGGGTGGTGGGTGTTAAACACTTATAAAAGCCAGGTCACTTACACCAGCACCCCTCTACCTGTTGCTGCTGATTCCAGGTACTGCTGAGAGCCCTGTAAATGTGCATCAGTGGGGGGAGGAGATGGGGACACCACAGAGACTTTGTGTGTCTGCAGCCCTGGGCACCTGGTGCTGGCTGAGACACCTCAGTAAACAAGGCAGCATCCAATGGCCCTTCATTCCAAAGGCTGGCATTCAGTGCACTCCCAGCATGGCAAAGTGACCCTCTCTCCAGGAGAGTGTGGGCCCCTCGGGTTCTTAATGTGTTGCTACTTTGTTAACTCAGTGATGAGAGAGGAAGTGCAGGAGAGTTTGCAGTGTTCCACATCATGAGTCGGATTCTGGAAGCAGCAAATGGCATGTGCATGCCTTTACCTCCTGGTAAGTTCTGTGTTTTGCTGTTTTAATCATGAGTGAGGAGAGCAGTGCTATAAATTCCTCCCAGCACACGTGTCAAGTTAGCTGTGGCAGTATTGAGAGCTATTCAAGTCAGTTATAGAGGGAAAGGCCCTTGATAAATCTGTACAAGTGAAATGAAGCAAAACTAAATAGTTACTAGAAACAGAAAACTAAACAGAGGTTTCCAGTGGAATGTGTGGGTGCAGTCTTATCTTAGAACTAAGATTTAGGCTCCGTTCACATAAATATATATTTAGACAAGTGGAGTTGAGTGTCAAGAGGCACAAGGGAAAATCCTATCCTGTACCAGATAGAGTGTTTTTTCTCATGCTCTTGCCCTGCTAATAATTTTCAGTTTTTTCCTGAAGGGATTACTTCCAGCCTTGATGGAAAAGCTGGTCTTGATAGTAGGATTTCATTTCCTAGATCTCCTCATAATTCTTTACAGCATTTTCAAAGCACTTGCTTATTTTCATTAGGGAAAGACATCTTGACATCTTAGTATCTTGATGCTTTCCAATTCTGTTTGAATCTTTCTGGGTTTTATTTCCTGGTCTGTCTTCAGTCATTGAAACTGCTTTTGGTATGAGTTTGTCCCTCAGTCTGTGTGGGCACAAATGCTGCCACACTGTAGTGTTACATGATAACATCACCATCAGGCTGATGTTAAAGGAAAGCTGAAGTGTTAATGCTGCCTGTGGGAATGTCTGGGTGGCAACGACATCCTGAGGGTGGTGAGGCCTCAGATTTTGATTAATTAGAAGGAGGGAGGGAGATAAAAGACAAATTAATAGAACAATTCAGATATAAGGTGACCGCTTGGAGATGTTTAATGACAATGTCTGACTTTAATGACTGTTTTCAATCCCCTTAGCTTTCTTCTTTCTGACAAGATTGTACTTGAGAGGACTTAAAGGATGTCTAAATGAGACTACCTGACTTGATAAATTGATTTCCTCACCAACTATAAACAATCAGAAGTCAAGGGAAGTGATGACTTTAGCTAGAGTAATTTCATTCTCTAATAAAGAACTAGAAAAAACTACGTATTGTACCAAACAAGTTTGTCTCTTTCATAGGTTTTCACACTCTGCACCTGGGTCTTGGTGTTCGATGTCTCCCTCTGCACACCCTCCTGCACTATATTGACAATGGGGTCTTGCAATTGACGGAAACGTGTGTCAGGAAATTGCTGAAAGGTACAGTGAACATGGTGTTTCATTTGTTACCAGCCAGGTAACTGGGAGTGTTGTCCTTTGAGCCACTCCCCTTGGACACAGGTTTTATTGCTGAGGACACTCAGCTCTCCTTATAGTGAGGGCTTTCAGTGAGGGCTGTAGCTGATGGTGTTGCCTACCTGAAAGGAAAAAGTTAGGGCTCAGGCTATGTGATTGACCTTACCATAGCACACAAAGAAATATATATCTGGAGAGAATTTGAGTTTGTAGATTTTTCTACTTTAGACTTCTTAGAAAAGCAAATACTAAAGATCATAATAGGATTTGTTGGGGAATTTCTGTGACTCTGTGAAAGGAGGAAGTTGGTCTGCTATCCAACCCTCAGCTTTTGCTTTATGTTATGAGAGGAACAGACCTGTCAGTCAGACCTCATGGCTGGGGAAGCTTATGGAGCAGATCATCTTGAGTGCCACCACATGGAATGTACAGGACAGCCAGGGGATCAGACCCAGCCAACATGGGTTTGTTAAAGGCAGGTCCAGCTTGAGCAACCTGAGCTCCTTCTATGACCTGGTGACCCACACAGTGGGTGAGGGAAAGGCTCTGGGTGTTGTCTACCTGGACTTTAGTAAAGCCTCTGACACCATTTCCCAGAGTGTTCTCCTGGAGAAACTGGCTGATCATGGCCCGGATGGGAGCATTGTTCACTGGGGATAAAACTGGCTGGACAGCTGGGCCAGAGGGTGGAGGGGAATGGAGTTACATCCAGCTGGTGGCTGGTCCCCAGTGGGGTTCCCAGAACTCAGTATTGGGCCCAGTCCTGTTTAATACCTTTATCAGTGATCTGGACAAGGGGATTGAGTGCTTCCTCAGCCATTTTGCAGATGACACCAAGTTGGGCAGGAGGCTAGGAGGGCTCTGCAGACAGATGTGAACAGGCTGGATTGATGGGCTGAGGTCAGCTGTGTGAGATTCAACAAAGCCAAGTGCCAGGTCCAGCCCTTTGGCCACAACAACCCCAGACAGCATCACAGGCTGGGGCAGAGTGGCTGCAGAGCTGCCCACGGGGTGCTGGTCAGTGGGGCCAGCTGTGCCCAGTGATGTGCTGTTTCTCCAGTGTCCAAGAAAAGGGACAACAAAATATGCTGTATCAATCTGTGCCTGATCTTGATAAATGAAATATTATAAACTTGGAGAGTTGTACTTAGTCAAAGTGCATTTGAATTACTGTATAAATTGTTACATAAAACGGTGAAGTTATGGACAAATATACAGAAATATATTTGCACACATGATATACATGTAAATAACAGCCCTTATTTATGTAGTATAATGTAAATAATAGTCTTTAAATTGAAATTTTCATTTCACTAAGGAGGTGATGTTTATTCAGAATGTCTTCAGTGAAAGTTGAAAGTTTATGTGATTACTATTTGTTTGATTTGCTTTTTTCCTGTTGCTTATAGATCTGGATGACACTGAACATAATGAAAAGCTGAAGTTTAGTATTGTCATGAGGCTTCCAGAGGTAACTAATGGCTTTAGATGTAATTTCTTGGATTTTGGAATTGATAGGAAATTCCTCCTTGGGCATAGAGTCAAACCAATGAAAGATGCAAACAGAGCTGTGATTCAAATAGAGCCTGATTCAAATATAACCAGAACATCCACAGTTTCTCCATCTGCTGCTCCTGGACTGTAGGTCACCCTGATAACTTAAATTACAGATTTGTCCATAGCGTTTTACAGAGTCTCCAGTATCCTACAGAAGTTCACCAGACTGACACTGTTCTGCTGATTATTCATTTGCATAAGGCAATGAGGGTTATTTAAATGGGGTTTATGGGGGTTTTGAGTGTGGTTTTTAGCATCCATGGAGTCTTTCTCACTTGTGACCTCCGTTTGGTTCTATACACTTCAAAGAATATGTTCAAAATCTGGTACAGTAAAAGCTGTAAAGTTGTATCATACCACAGCTTTGTGGCAGGGATGAATTGCAAGATGTCCCCTCAGTTAAACCTCACAGTCCCACCCACTGACAAGGTGACTTCTGTAGTCACAAGAACTGGTTACTGGTCCTCCATAAAACATTCCATCAGAAGGGGGGGATGAACTTCTTCTCCCCTTTTGCTCCCCTGTGCACAGCACAGGACTGCAGGGTAAGCACAAGATGTCAAGAAGCAGAGGAACACCAAGGATCCCTCTCGGGGAATGCCTCACTGCAGAACAGGCTTTTCTCCACATGAGTTGCCCGTTGTTTGCTCATCATGTGCTGTCACTTATAGTTCAAATGGCCAGAAGTGCTGCTTGGGTTTTCCTGCAACAAAGGCTTCTTTATTTGGCAGCAGTTTTGAGAAGGGGTAGAGGAGGAGAATTTGACAGGATGTTCTTTGTCCTCTGTGTCTTGCTTTAAGCCAGGGCTGGTGAGCTGGGGTCAGCATGGGGCCCCTGAGTTGCCAGGCCTGTCCCTGGTGCGTGGGGAACTCCATTCCAACCACGCTCTGACGTGAAGGGCTGAGCTGGGAGAGATTTAGGGAACAACTACTCATAGCTATGCACAGTAGACTCAGTGCTTTATTGTATGTATCTATTTACAGCTTTGGGAAAAAATGCTGGGAATAGTCTGTTTGCCAGAAAGGTCACTTTGGGGTGACTCGGACTATTTTGAGCAGGTTACATGCAGTGGATGACTTCAGTTTAATCAGAAGCAAGGATTTAAGCACCATTAAACTGTACAGCATTTATTAAAATGAACAGCTGTCTGCATTGCAGTACAGCTGAAGGGGTGGGGCAAGGGAAGAGCTACACAGGGAAAATAGCAGAAGGTGGAGCTAATATCACAGTGTGTTCTTATTCTTTTGCTTATTGGTTGGGATTGGAAGCTTTGGGAAACCTGGCTTTTTATCTCTTTTGGCTCTGAGAGTGTGAGTCAATGTTACCAATTTCCAGGATGATGACCTGAATAATGGGATCCAAACTTACATTCCCAGTATCTTTCCTTGCCAGCATTCTGCTTATCTAAGGCTCCTTAAGACTGAGCCTGAGAAGCCCTGTCCTGAAGGAGCTTTGAGGAATGGGGCATATGCATTATTCTTTGAGGGAACAATAGATTCAAATCAGTCACAGTAAAGGATAGAGGTTCAATTAGTACTTAAGTACACTTCAAGTGGCACAGTGGCACTGGGACAGACTGACTGAGGGTGAGGACTGAGTGATGAGGATTTAATTTCCCACATTTTGAGAGCACATTGTGATCTCTCAGTTACTGGCTACGAAAGGAAGGCTCTGTGGCTAAACATGATGACCTCTTAGCCTCTGTCATCAGGGTCTGAAAGCAAAGCACATCTGCATTACAGCCTGGATTTTGTGTCAGCTTTTCCTCCCTTTTCCTCTTTCTAAGTTTCCACTGTCCCATGTCTGTGTTCTCAGGTTTTGGGGTTTGTTTTTTGCTTACCAGGCTCTTGGTCAAAAGGTCCGCCGGTGCTGGAATCATCCGATAAATGCAAATTTAATAGCACGGAAATATGTGAAACTTTTGCTCGAGAAACTGGGAAACAGGCAGGTAAGAGCACAGAGGCTATGTTTTAAAATCTTATGCTTTGACAGTTTTGAGATTCCTGAGCTTTCTATAGACTATAACACACTAAAGAAACATTGAAACCTTGATGTGACTGTGCAACTTTGTGAACTAATGTGAAATGTTCTCCCTTACAGTGCAGCAGGACTATCCCTGAGAGACTCTCTGTCTCCGTGGAGTTTTTGCCACTGAACTACCTGACTAATATGCTGGCAGAGATAGAGAATCAAGGTAATGTTAATTCTGTACTTTGGAAGACCAGTGATCATTACCCTTTGATGCTCAGATGTATCCTGCCTATACTGAGATTACTGAGTTATTAAAACTCCAGTGATGTCCGAACACATAGGTTTGATCATCTTTCTGCTGATGGAAAGTGTCAGGGGGCAAGAGTCTCCATATATGGGTATCATCCTATTTGGGGAGGAAAAAAGAGTTAAACTATGTAGCAGTATAAGAGCACGTGCCCTGGGCCATTTCATGCACTAGCATTAGCATTCTGCTTCATGCTGGGTTTGGATCTCCAGTTTGGAAGTGCAGCTTCTAGAGAGGCTTCCCTCTGTATGGGTTATGATTTACTTACATCCCACTAATAGGATGTTTTTGCCATGGATGAGCATCCAAAAGGCACCACTGAAAGCTGTAGGTAGTTTGGGTGCATAAAACCACATTTCTATTACCCCTTATCTTTTGGTATTCTAGATTAAGATGATTAATAGACTGCAGGACTGTAAGTGTACAGGAGCATGTACAATTTTGTAAATACTTCCTCACCATGTTTTTCTAGGTGTGCATCCATATGAAAACCAAGACCATGTAAATGTAAGATTTGTAGAGAAAACAGCACTCAAGCACACTATGACACTTCTGGGCCTCAAATACTCCTGAAATAACATGCTGTTGAAGAAGACTGTCAAACCATGGTGCCTCTGTAAAAGTATTTATTTAAATGCAATGTTGTTTCCCAAATAACCTGAAGTTTTGGGTAGTCGCCAGTACTGACATCATCTACTCAAATCAGTGTTTGGTCCAACGAACTGAGGCTGAAATTACTGACTTCTAGATGAATCCTAGAGAAATGCATTTGACATAACCCTAGGTTTGAAATACATCTGTGGGTTCATTTTGAAGTGGTCAAGTAAGTGGAACAACAGCGGGTGTCAAAACACGCTGTGAAAATTGGTATAAATGTCACTTCTTTTAACAAGACAATGCTGGAAAAGGCAGTCCAGTTGTAGGGCTACAAGAACTAGTAACTAGTTCTACTTAGATTAACACAAGTATTTCTTGGTGTGATTGTGTAAAGCAGGTAAGAATAACAAATGACTTTATGGCAGGCACGGGTAAAGAGATATTCATTCCTTGTGGTGGTATCAGTTATCTTATGGTACTTCTGCTTCTGGAGCTACATTCTAATATTTTTGTTTTGTAATTAGCACAAAATATAATATCCTTAAAGTGTATGTGACAGATTTTGTTGAGGGTTTGTTTGTTTGAGGGTGTTTTTGTTTCTTTGTTTGTTTTTTAAAGATATGTATAATTTATTGTAAGTAATATAAGAAAAAATCTTTAGAAATTGATCTTAACAGTGGCTTGGACAGAGTTTTACCTAATCCTTTCTTAAAACTTCAGGTGTTACAGTTCAAACTTCAGCTTCAGAAAGAAATTAGGCAGGCTGTTTTTCCTTTGTTTTCAACTTCTATTTGTATGTAACTGTGCCAATATTGAGTTTTAAGTTCTTCTGTTTTAAGTTCTCAACTGTGACATTAATTTCAAATGGTAATAGCAATTTGCTACTCAGAGAAAATTGCCAAGTAGTGTCATGCAGGATTTCTGCAGCCTTTACTGGATTTTAAAAAACTCTACAAAGTTCCAGACTATTAAAATAGAGAAACTCATTAATATTTGCTATATCTGGGAGGTTTTCAAAACAACCTCTGATATTCTCTCTGAGTAGTTTCCACTGATGCTCCCTTGTTCCTTACCAGTGAAATAAAGAGATCTAATTCCTGGGAATGACTTGGCAAGTTCATGGTCACTCCCTTGTCATTGCCATAAGTGAAGCTTTAGCTTTCTTAGTGACTGCATAGTCAGAAGGAATATTTTTCTTAATATAATTAGAATTGCTCCAGCAAGTGTAAACTCCAGTCCCAGACTGCAGAAAGCCATGTTGGTGTACGGCTATAAGTGATGGCCACTTTGTATTATTTTAATAACAGGAGAAGATTTTCTAGCCTTTTCTTTTTAAAGAATGTATTGTAACATACCTTCAGATGCAATAAAACTTCACCTGGAAAAAAAATAAGTATAGCATGAGGCTCACTCACTTTTCTTGACACTTGGAAATACTGCACTGCATTTGGGATACCACGAGAAAGGATTTTGGATCACTGACCAGTTAGCTGTGCTTTTGCATGAACAAATACTTAGTTTTCAGCATGGAATTTGGCTGAACACCAACAGATCTTCCTTCAGTGCAGTGTAAATGCTGCTGATTCGTGATCCAGTAGCTAGTAGTGGTCTCTCCTGCTTCAGGTGCTGTCTGTTCAGATTTCAGATGGCTTTGCTGGAGGCTTTTTGAAATGTCTTGGACTCGATTGGGACTCACTTGGTCTGAGGGGAGCCACGTGGGGCTGCAACGGTGGGAGCTTCTCTTCCTCCTCAGGGATAGTGGGGGCATGGCCAGGCACTGCACCTTGTTTCTCCTCTGCAGGGTGCTGTCAGGGAAACACAGCTTGGTCACACAGGGGTTGTGTGCTTTAAAACTCCAGTGCTCCCCCGAGCCAGTGTACAGACCCCGTGACAAAGGAAACACAGTTACTCTAATCCCTGGCCAGCCAGGAAAGCTGAAGGCGTGTTAAAAGGAAAGCATGAAGTTTGACCATGTAGATGTGAGTTTGCCCTTTTAACGAGTAGACAGTTTGAGCCTGTCATGCTTATGCTATTTGTCCAGAAAACAGATTAGATGAACTTTTAAAAGATGTAGTAATTGTGCACAGAATATCTGTAGAACAATTCTGTTCCTGAATACAGTTACTAGAGTGGACCTTTGTCCACAGCACTGAAAGGAAACTTGAGTCACAGCATGAGGAGAAGTTTCATGACAGAAGTTTCTTATTCTAAACTATTATTATGTAGGAACTCTCTGCTCTAGGATCCCTGGCCATCTCAAGGACAGAGACAGTGTCCAGCAGAGTAGGGTTTTAAGTGCTGTTTGCCATGCTGCCCTGCCTACCCTCAGTGTCTTGCTCAGCAATTTGATTTCTTGCTGCTTCCAATCTGATGCTTGTTGTATGTGGGAGACACTAAACTTACTTCTCCTGAACCACACACTCCACCTTTTGCAGCTTTACCCTGAAATCCAATGAAAAGCAGTATTCCACTGATGGCTGCCCTGCCCTTCAGCCACAACATGGTCATACAAACTACTTTAATAACCAAAGGTGAGGTTTTTAGTATATGATCTCCTTAAGATTCAATGACCAAGTGATGTTGCCGGACTAGAGTTAAAACTCCACAAACCCACTGCAGTAGTTATCTCTGTACCATTACCTGCACTGGCTCCTAGAGCTCTTACAATGTATGACAAAAACTTACTTTAGCTCTGGCTTCAGCTGCTGGTTTTTGCATCTTCCCCTGTTCCTTTTCTGTGTTAGGAGGGGGAAGGCCTTGACTTATCATCAATGAAGCCGTCATCACAAATTGTTCTTTTTCTCTGATTTCCTGCTGGAGTTTAATGGCAAGTGCTTGCTTCATGGATAACTCTGCAATAAGAGCCCTTATCTCCTGGGTTTTGGCATTTATCTTACTCTGCAGTTCGTGGGTCTGGAATGCAAAACAGCTTCATTGTAGTTAGGGCTTCCTGTTAGGCACTCACTGGGCATGACACGTGGATCAGCATTAGGCAAGTGAAAATAAGTCCAACTTGACATGGTTTTAAATAGTAGTTCAATTTTCAAAAATTACTTAATTTTTGTGAACACTTAGAACAAAAAATATTGGCTGCTCAAGAAGTCACATTTACTCCAATACAAGAAAAGAAAAGCACATTTGTCTACCTTTCTTGTCCTTTTCAGCTGGACAGCAAAACTCCCCCAGCCCTCAAAGGCTTGGGATCTCAATTCTTTTTGAGTTTATACACAATTAACTTCATAAGAGAGCTGGAATAAAGCCAATTCGTAGGAGATAATTGAGTGATAATGCTGATGCAGGGGCTGTGGGTTGTGAAATTATCCTTGGAAGGGGGACGAACAGAAAAGGAATGTGACAGAAATCCTTGAGTCTCACTGCAGATGATTTGAAAAAACAAAAAAAAAACCTTTAATACTCTTCAAGTGACTAATTGGAACTGGGACAGCCAAAGCATTTGCAAATGCAACTTTTGGCACACTGCCATTCTTACAGTAGTTTGTTAGCCCATGGCCATCATTTCACAAACACAGTTAACAACCATGATATTTCTGTGTGTGTTAAAAACAAATTATAAAAAGCTGTTTTAAGCTTTCATATGTGCCAAACCCAACATCTAAGAAAAATTTCTACCCTGGCCTTGTTTTACATTAATTACTTAGCAATTTTTTTTCTGTCTTTCCCTCAGCTCTGCTCAATTTGCAGCTTTTTCATTAGGAATATGGGGGCTAGGAGCATTTTTGGTATTTCCCAAACAATATTACTTGCAGTTAAAAGCAAATTGCTGTAGTTATATTTAAAAAACTGTATTGGAAGTGATATTTCCTGTTTGATTCTCCCTACCTAAACAACAAAAGAACTTTGAGCCAGATACCAAGTTCATCTTTTTCTATGTTGGAGTAGAATTTACCTGAATTTATTGAAAAGAAAGGATTTTCCTTTATTTCTTTTTTTCCCCCTTATTTCTTTTTAGCCTTTGACCTATTTGTTCTGGAAAGGCTGTTAAGTACATTTGCAAAAGGAGGATCCTACAAAGTTTCTAAGCATCTACTTCAGAAAGAATTGATTCTATATTTTGGTGAAAGGTACCAAATGGTTCAACTTTCTTTTTAAAAGAGAGGACATTCACCTAATAGTTTTGGTTTATCTGTATTACAGTTGCTATTCCTGTCTGTAATTTCTGAAGACTGACATATGATTTGCTTCTCAGCATTTCCAGCCACTTTTGTAATTTGCAAGTGCTTCACCTCTTGCCCAGATACTGTTTTATTTCGTGCAGGCTGGCAAGCAGAGCGTGCAGTGCCCTTCTTACCCTCCGAGCGAACCGCAGCGTGTCCTGCTTGCCATTCTCCACCACAGCACGGATTCTGTCCGTCAGATCGGAAATGTTCTCGCAGAGAAAATCCATCTGCAGCAGTCTCTGCTCCTTCTGCAGCAGCTCTGCCTCCATCTGCAGCAAGAAGGAGGACACAGTGTAAGGAAAGGACAGGAGATGGTGCAGCACAAAGCGTTCTGTGATTGCCTTGAGCTGCTGAAATAATACCAGTGAACAGTCATAAACGGACACCTTCACTATCAGATTTCTCAAAATTTACACCCTCTCTTCCAAGGATCAGGCCCAAATCGGTTCAGTTGGTTCCTGTCAGTTGTACAATTCTTCCATATCAGGCCAGGCCCTTTTGGGATCAGGGGTTGCACCATTGTTACTGCCTTGCTTTTCTTGAAAGTAATGGGGCTTTTTTCTAGTCATAATTTTTTTTAATGTTCTGGTTCCTTGAGTCACACCATAATAGAAGCTTTCAGCTCTTGCTTAAAATACTTTTCCCCTCCTCATGCTAAAAAAAATACGAGCTCCGTAAAGAAATTATAACTACAATGACTTTAAATCCCAGGGAGACTGAAATAGACATTTAAACTTATCACGACTCCAAGAAAGCCTTCTTTATGTGTAGGCTGGTGATGGCAGGCTGTGTTGTGGCCTGCTCAGCCATGCAGAGCTCCCTCCAGTCGAGGAATATGGGACAGTAAAGCAAAGAGCTCAGGTAATTCAAGCAGCTGTGTTCGGGGTCTGTCTTTACAAACTAGATTTCAAAAGAAGGACTCTGAGGTGTGCTCAGAGCTTGCTGCAACTGAGCACACTTCACCCTCCAAACACTGAACATAGTGGGAAGAGTTTTGTGCTTCTATAAATGGGACAGACAAAACTACATAAGAAAATGCTGTTCCTTTACCTTCCCCCCCCACCCCCCCCATACAGAGGGCTCTGAAACTGGCTTTCCACTGGATCTAATACTTCCCTCTGAAGTCTCGGGGCAGTCACCAGCAGTGCTGCAGTCAGGTGTCAGCTGCTGGGCTGGCCTGGCTGTTGCTTCCACCAAGCTCTCTTTGGTGGCTCCTTTTTCAGCAGGGAAGGAAAGCAGTAGAGCCCAGCCCTGACAAGTGTTTGCATCTGTGTCACACAGGCAGACTTTGTGAGGAGGCTGGCAGGTCTGCCTCCTACTTACAGCCCGTGGATAGTGTTGAAACAGCTTATGGCCAGTTAGCAAAGACAGACAACCCTGTTTGTTAGCAGTTTATTATTCTGCATTTATCTCCCTCTGCTGCCTTTTCTGTGCCTTCCCCTAGTGAGGTGGGTCTGCACTGAAGTGCCAGTGATGTGAATGGAGTCAGCAGAGGATGCTGCAGAGCCAGGGGTACCTCACAGAGCTCCCCCTCCCCAGCCTCTCCTGGAAGAAGTCAAAATGTCCCATGTCCACTTGACCTGGAAATGCTAGGCTGAAATTCACAATGGCCAATCATAATTATTTTGATTCCTCTTACAGAAAGTTTGTTTTAAAAATAAAAGACACTATTTGCATTTTCTAAAAGAGGTCAAGCACAGCAGAATAGCTTGTGATAAGAGAAGTGACATTACCTGTTCAATCCTTTTTAACAGCTCAGGTGGAGATGGGTCCTTCCCTCCCATTTCTTGCTTTCTGGTTTCATTTGTGGCATCACCATGGCTTTCCTCCAGCTTTTTAATCTTGTCCCTGCACTGGGAATACTAGCAAACAAAGAGCCCCAACAGTTACTTAGTCCCACCAAACTCATCCCCAGACCTTGGTCTGGAGACTTCAACAGACAAGATTTCCTTTTACTGGGAAGGAGGGCAGGTAACATAAAAGTACAAGCCATTTAAAAATATTCTTTTAAAAGAGAACTACAGTGTGACAGTTGCAGGATAGAGGAAACCCTTCTGTTTGACAGAAATTGAGTTCTACCTGTTTCTTGGTCCTCAGGCTACTTTTTGGTTTTTATCCTCAGGAATATAATAGAAAGCCCTGCTTCCCTGCTGCTCAGTACTGAAGGTCTCATCCGTACAGACATCCAAGTTTTCTACACTAACATTCCCAGGCATGTGTCCTGAAGTGACTCAGTGGTGACACTGAGCAATGAGGTACCCTCGGGACTCACAGAGGCAGGTGTTCCCTGACCTTTCCCCTGTGAGACCTTCCCATGGAATAATGCTTCCCAGAATCTGCTAGAGGGACATCCAGGCTCAGTGTAAATACTCACTGAAGGTGTGACTGGGGCCATTTTTCATGTTTGGACTTGCAAGCCTGCCAGTGGTGGGGCTGTGTGCTCTGCTGTGCACCTGGCTGTCTGTCAGTGAGCTCTTAGCACTGACAGAACTACCCAAGCATAAATGTTAACCATCCACTGCAGGTGATGACTGATTTAGGAAATAAGTGGTCCCAGGCTCTCAAAGTTATGAACAGTCACCAAAATATAAAGTAAATGTTTAGATGTTGCCAGGATGAGGTTTGTCACTGGAAGTTAACAAGTAATATTTAACTAGAAAAGAGAAAACTGACAGATATTCTCAGGTGACAGTGGAACATTACCAGAACACTTAAATACTTATTTTTCTAGTAAAAAAACACCACACAACTCACTCCTGTACACTTTGTCTAAAAGCAGCTAAAGTAAAAACCTTAGATGAGTGTAATGAACAATTTCCTCATGATTCTGAACATAGCTAAGTACTGAAAGTTATATTTTGCTAACAAATAGCTAGAACTCAAGCCCAAAAATACACAGAATGGAAGAATGTAAAAGCAGGTCCAGCACAAACAGCAGGATGCAGCTATGCTTCCAGTGATCTTTTCTATCTGGGGCCAAATTTCTCAACCACTAACTCGGAGGAAAATGCCTTGTTGGAGGCAGTGGTATCTTAATGAGATTAGGGGCAGCTCAGCAAGGAAAATTTTGCAGGACTGGATAGTTAATTTAGAGAAGGACTATTGCAGCAAAACCCATGTCCAAAAGCCATTAAAAGGTTTCATGCTAAATGTAAATACTACCCTTACTTTTAAATGCAATATGAATTGGAAGTGATCAGATGCAAGCCAATCCAAAAGTATCAAAGTGCATTTAGAGATAACCATGTTATTGTGTGTCTGCTTAAGTAACATGACTACAGGCATCTTTCTTTATTTTTTTACTAACTTGTAGTGTTTTCCTTGGAAAATACTATCTGTGTCATAAGAGAGTTTAAGTCTTAAAATTTTAAAAAATCCTTTCTTTCTTTCTTTCTAGATTAGCTTTGATACAGGGGACAGGAAAAGACTGTAGTATAGAGGCTTTTCTACATTGGACTGTAATCAGTCGGGAGGAATTGTTGAAGGAGGGAACACATGTCTAGATAATGCAACTGGTCTGAAAAAGTGGACATCGGGTGTTTTTTTTGAAATCTCTGAGAAAGAAGGTGAGGTATGTACAGCACTAAAAAAGGGCAAATGCAAGACCTATTTTAAAAAATGGGTGGGGGGCTTGCAGATGGAGCTATGGAACCATAGATAACTTCACTTCCTGAAGAGTAAATCTGGAACACATAATTAAGTCTTCTTTGTAGGCATCATGAAGAGAAAAAGGACAGAGGTAACAGCCACCACAGGTGTGTTGAGTCATGCCAAACCAGGTCAATGTCTAATTTCACAGGTGTGTGGATGACACAGAGGAGGTATCTCACATTTTGATCTTTATATAGCTTCAGTATTTCATATGATATTCTCATAAACAAGCATAATAAATAGGTTATTTATTAAAATATACAGTAAATACCTCATCAGTAGAATGAAGTTAAGCTCAGAGAGACTGCAAGTGTTTTTTGGAAAAGATTAAAATTCAAAATTACCTATGTCTAAAAAAAAGGTCTGAACCAAAAAGACAATAGTAAATAAAAAAATGTAAGTTGTTACATGTAGGCAGGAAAGATTGCCTGTACAAACACAGAATCAAATCAACTGGTTGGATGCCCTGTCTTTAAAAAAGGGTTTGGTTGTTACAAACATTAACATGAAGATGAATCACTATGTTGTGTCAAGAAAGGTGCCACCATACCTGGATTCATAACCTGCATGATGCCTGAATGAATCCTTTCATTCTCAGCCACAGGTACCAGGCACTGCACCTCAAGACAAATAAAGACTGTATTGCCAAAAATAAAAGAAATTCAGAAAAAGAATGATCTAAGAAAAATCTCTAAGAACTCATTGAAAGAAGCAAGGTTTTGCAGCCTAGCAAAAGGATGGGAGAGGAACATGATTAAAGTCCTTCCAGTAACATGAAATGTTGCAGAAAGGAAAAGAATGGTCCATTTGTCATGCCCCTGGAGGACAGAATACAAACCAATATGCTTACACCACAGCAAGAAAGATCCAAGCTAAAGCTCAAGAAGATTTTTCCACTGTTAAGGAAAGACTAGGATAGCTTGCTTGGGGAAACCTGTTTCTCAGTGGTGGCTTGAAACCACAGCTTAGCCCTCTCAGGCAATCCAATGCTGCTGTGGGAGCAGATTGCCTAGATAAACTCCTTATCTCTCTACTAGTCCTGTTATTCTATGATGTGGTGATAGAGTCTGGAGATTTTCATGTATTAAAACTTGGACAAATGTTGTTGCCAAATTCCTCAAATAAACTGACAGTCCTTGTATATTGCCTGAGCTCTAAGGCATGAAAGTTCCATCTACAGCACCATGACAGCTCAGCAGGTCTACGTGTTAGACTAATTAATGATTAATGCTAAGTATTTCTCATTGATGCATGAAGGTAGATTAGTTTTTATGGGTCACTTCAGTCACCAGGAACAGTCCCTTGATGTGCAGTCCCAATTAAAAGTTACACAGTTTTATGCCCAGAGAAAACCACCTTTACAGTGGTTTCACCAGGTACTTTTTGTGTAAAGAAGTGCCTGTAAATATTTCTATTTTTAAATCTTTACCTTGATGTTTACAAGCCTACCTAGTCCATGTTACTTGCACTTGCTTAGAAGAGGTCTGGTCTTGCTTCAGGTGATGGTATTTTTTTAGCTTAACTATTCACCAATGTTTTGTGGAAATAGGCAGCTTCTGATGAGAAGCATACAAGTGGAACATACATCACTTTGATGATTAAGCAGCTCATGTGGAATGTAGGAGACTCAGGTGAAGTGTTTGTTCTTGCTGAACTGGCACACAGCCCTGATCTGGGCTTTTCCCCTTCCCAATGGGCATTACAGCTGCCAAGATTCTGGGTCAGTTTTTGCAGTCTGTAAATATTTCTGATTTTAATTCTTTTCATTGATAATAATGAAAATACCTAGTCCATGTTACTAGCACTTGCTTCAGAGAGGTCTGGTATTGCTGAAGACTGAAGGAGGCAGGAAGGGTAGGAAAAGGGGAGGACAGAAGAGGCACAGGTATAGGATTCAGCCTGCCTAATCCAGACAGTCTGTGACCGTGATAACTCAACAGAAGCTGAGTCATATTTCAACATGGGGTCAAGTCTGTAATCAGTACAGGAACCAGCAGTGTGAATTTGGCAACCAGCACCAGAATTCAGATTTGGGCTCATGGTTTTTGTTTAAATCATGGAGATAAAGCCAAACTATTTGAAACTGCTTCTCATTGGACTTGATTCCTATTGGTAGTGGGAGTAAGAGTATTAATGCTGGAATGGTGGAGCATAAGGAGATGAACAAGTTAACAGCCAGTTTGAGCCATGTAATATTCAGTAATCACAGTATCTAGTTAAATTTTAAAGGTTGATAACTGATTATTTGCCACTGTTCACTGGAAAACTCCTCACTTGGGAACATTTATTAAGACTACTGCATGCATAATATCACACCACTCTGTATTTCCCTACTTTTTAATTTTATGTCAACATTGCAAAAAGATTTAAAGTACCTCCAACGATAGCCTCCTTTAACAGTGATTTTAGGTTTCACATGAGCTATCATCATAAAGAAGAAAGTTGCAGGAATGCAGAACAGAAAAAGCAAAGTTTCATGATTGATTCTGTCAGTTCACAAAAATCATCTGCATTTTGCTACTGCTGTATTTGACCCAGTGACTCTGAGTCTCATTTTAAATCTTACCTGAAAACTTTGGGGTCTTTTTAGTTCTTTTTCCTTTAGTCTTTTTTTTTTTTTTTTCTTTTAATACTGCCTCGGTTCATTGTTTAAATCTGTGATGGCCCTGCAAAGCTCTTTGGAGAGTGATTTGCATCAGATATTAAAACATGTACTATGTTTTATTCTTGTAGCAGGGCATACAATGTCTTCAAAAGGCCAGAAGTAAGAGAATAGTGCAAGCACTATTAATCAGTGAGCCACAGCTCCCATTGATGCGAGTTTGAAAGGCAGTGGTAGACCCCAATTTATGATTTTTGCAGGCATTATCAGAGTATGTATGGGAAAAATTACCATCTGGAGATAAGGTCAAAAGTAAATGAGCCATTTCAAAAAGCAAGGAAAGAATGTCCCAAGCACTGCAGTTTGTTAGCTGTATAATGCTATTTTGTAGCTAGGACTAAAACTTACGCTGTTTTTGCGCCAAAGAAAATATATGTGGATTATATCATTGTAGGCAGCAGATTTTCCAGAGAAGGCTCAGGGTCAAGTGTGAATTGAGTTATTATTTTAGAAATTTGATGGTCTAAGTGTATCTCCCACCCCTCCACCTACTCCATCAATACACTTTTAACAAATTTTATCTACAGTCCCATTTTTCCCCCATGACTCCCATTCTCCAGCTTAGTCATACTGACATTTCAGGCTGTGGGGTGGGTTAGCTGGAATTCCATACCCAGGAAACATTTGGCATATGTGAAACAAAGACCATGAGCAAGTTACACATAAGTATAGCAACTCACATATGTGAAGTTAAAAACATGTATCAGTGTTTTGCTAGACAGGTATATTACTAAATTTGCTATTTTAATTAACCTTGTACATCCAGATTTTTTTTCCCTATGAAATCACCTTAAATTTTTAAATACAGAATGATAGTAAAAAAGGCTTCCTTTAACACCAACCTGTATCTGAAGTCTCACCAGATGTGCATCCAGGGCATTCTTTGCTGTGAGCTCTTTAAAACACAATTTAACCTCTCTTTTTTTCTCAACTACCTTCAGCTTCAGAAAACCAATCTTTTCATCCATAACTTGCATCTTAGTATCTCCATCCCTACACAACACCTCTTGCCTGTTTACTTTTTCATTCAAAAAGCCTAGTTCTTCTTCTCGTTCTCTGAGCAAAAGACCACTGAAATAAAGCCAAAATTTAAAGATAATTTAAGTAATATTCAGTATATTCCATTCAAGAACATAAAAAAGTTATCTTAAAAGACAGAAATAATCTGTGACAATGTAGGAAGCTTTCTCAATTATAATTTTAATATAATGACAGCATTTAAAATAAGGAACAAAATAATTGCAATATGAAAATCAGAAAACAAACTCTTGGAAACCTTGGAAAGCTGATTCTTGTCTCTCACATAATAATTAAGATCTTCTGGCCTTCCACAGCATTTAAAACTGGATTAAGATCAGAGAGATGTAGATAATCTGCATTTTTGCAGATACCTTATCTGTGCACAATGCACAAATAGAGCAGGAAGCTAGAAATTCTCAAGACATTCAGTAACGAAGCTACCATATTTTTTGAAAAATAATTCTGAAGCATGAGCATCATCACCAGTGGAGAAACATCCACATAATGCAAAGCAGCACTGGCAGTGCAGTGAGGGGGACTGGTCAGCAAAACAATGCAGTGCCACAGACCTTTAGCAATCCTAATGAGGAGTGCTCATAAGCTAAAAAATATTGTTGTTTCATGAATGTCAAAATTAAGCACTACCTTAGATCAAATTTACAAATGTACCTCTCATTTCTTTGCTCAAGAGCCCTTTCATAATTTTTGTGTAGCTGCAAAATTTCCTCTTCCATGTGTGTGGCTGCAGTGGTAAGTCTGTCAACATTCAAAAACTTTTCCTTTTCTTTACTCTCTAGAATCTCTTGTACAACTTTGCAATAATCCTTTTTGATCAACTCTTTCATTCTCTCATTCTTTTTAATCTTCAGATACATGTCCTGCAATTTTCTTTAACATAACAGAAATGCAAGAATATTTTTAGTCCTGTCAACTTGAAACCAATTTCAGCAATTAAAAGCAGAGCTTACATTTATTTATCAAGCATACAAGGGCTCCTCTATGTCTCTGCTTCTCAGAATCTTTATGAAAAGAAGAAAGACATTCTGAGATCAGGTTTTTTTTTGCAAGTTCTTTCCAGCTTGAAAAGAACTGGATTCTGGCTCAAGAAAAATGCTATACAGGGAGCACTGCATGACAGCTTTTTTATTCTCTAGTAGCTAACAAAGTAGCCATAAAAAAAAATTTTAAGAGCATAAAATTTTAAGAGGCATGAAATATGATGAAAAGTCTTAATGTGTAGAAATCCTACAATTCTATTTAAATAACAATATTTAAATTATTTTGTGGTTTCAACTCCAAGATCTCCAAATCTATTGTTTATAAAACAATGTGTCACAACATTAACACAAGAAAGAAAATGATCTGGTTGCCCATTTGACAGATGAAAAAAAAAAAACAAAAAAAAACCCATAGTGAGAGTTTAGTGACAAGATCACATAAAAATGTAGAGCAAATCTCATTATTTCCAGCACCCTTGTTGATCACTGGATGATGGTCCCTCATTTAAAAGACAGATTCTTGTCACCAAGTGGACTATTTACTATCTCACAGCACAGAATTTAGAGTTATTGCATTTGCTTTGTGGTATCCCTTCTGGATCGAGACACAACCTTATCTACAGCAGGAAGGTATTCATGTCAAAAGAGGCAGTGAAAGAACAAAGCCTCCTGTTGAAATACAGATCTGCAGATGAAATATCCTTCCCTCGTGGGCTCCATCAGTAAATTGCTGATTTGCTGTATACAGGGCAGGGAGCTGCTTTCTTTCATTTCCCCTACATGTATAACACTTTGAGTACCACAGGGTTATTACTGAATATAATTAAACTGCTTGTAAGTCAAGTTTCAGACCAAAAGTATAACAGTATTGCAGAAATGCAATGTGTTTTAAATATTTTCTGAAAATTTCTTGCCTTACTTGGACTGATACTCTGTCCTCCAAATTGCATAGGTTGCAGTGAAGTCAGTGATACAGATACTAAAGTCTGTTACTGGGATTAAAAATATTTTTCATAGGCAAGAGTGTTACTGAAAATTCAATACCTCTGGCTAGTTTTAAATCTAGTTTTGCAGAGCCCAAAGTATCTGTTGGATCTGTACCAAGTAGGGACATCAATAATGATATTTATATACTTCTGATATCTATACAAAATTCATGTCTTATTAGCCTTTTTTCCCCCTTCTTTCATCAACCGGGAAGGCCTCAAAAACTTTACAACAAAATGTCAGTTTATACAGCTTGTCAAAATCACTTCAATCGCTGAAGTTCTACTTCTTTTTTAGCTATCTCTAGCATGACTTTGAAACCAAACTACTAGGAGATTCACAAAAAGACTTCTTGTATTCTTTGATTTAACAATTTTTTGGCATCAAATAATGAAGTTTTTGAAAAATCAAGTTATTTTTAACTACTCAATTTTGGTTTTCCTGTTTTGCTTACACAGTTGGCTGTTCACTGTCTCCCTATTTGCCCAAGTACAGATTTCCAAGACATTGTAATTCTGTCTATATTGCAGAATTTCATCACTAGGATGACAAAAATATGGCAAAAGGATATCCCCACTAAATAATGATTTAGGAAAAAAGAGAGTCACAAGTACCAGCTATTCTGCCTCATTATCTTTGCTGTAAATGTAACCTTTCATTTTGTCTAATATTGTTTGGAAATTGGAACTACATTTAATCTGAAATAAGTGATATGTAATAAACGTCAGTCTGAGTTTGAACCAAAATGCCCAATTTGTTCTAATTTCATAAGTAGACAGCCATATTCCTAACTAGTGACTCATTTAAGATTCCCATGCAACACTTCATTAGGGAATCGTATGTGTCAGACCTCTTTTTCTCTAAGGACAGCAAATATGAGTGCAACGGTTTTGAACATATTAAATGAAACAGCATGAGAATGCAAAACCTGAGAGATGCAAGAACTCTGATATAAAGGATGGGAAGGTGAGAGAGTAGCCAGACAAACCTCAAAACTACTTTCTGACAAGCAGTGATGCCCAAGCAGTGATGCCCAACTAGCTGTGGAGTGTTAGTGGGATAAGAAATTGGAACAGATTATGGAGAGGTATTTCTAAATTCCTTTGTTTTAATCAGATATTTAATCAGATTTTAAAAATCATGGGCATAATTGAGGATGGAATAGATTCCCTCCTAAGATTTTTCCAGTCTTAAATTTCTATAATTGTGAACTACAGTGTACTTTAAACTCACCTTTCCCTGGTTAGAACAGCATCCCTTAAATTTTCTATATTATTTTCTAGCAATTTTACCCGGTTTTCAGTTTCCTTTGCTTTCCACTGAGCAATACGCATCAAATCTATACATTTTTCCTTTTCAGTTTGCATAAGATCATACATCTTAGTATATCCTTGGAGTCTGAAGAAATGAGATGTGTGAAAAAAAAATTATTCAAATTTTATGCATACATTACTGGGATAAAAGTTGCTTTAGAAGACTTTTTAAAGATAATGTATTGTTATTATTTTCTTACTCTTTTTGGGCTTCTTTTTTCGTCTTTTTACAGCTGATTAGTTCACGATCCTTTCTTTTTAGTTCCTTAACAACACTCTGGAGTTGAATCTGAAATTTAAATAAAATATAGTAAGCACTTTAGATATATTAGAGAAATGTCTTCAATGAAATTATCCAGAACAACTCTTAGATGAGAAAAAGACAGTGAGGGGACATTATTATAAGACCTTTTTTTTATTATAATGGAATGTTTTTATTGCAACAACAAAAAAAAAAAGCACAGTTTTTCCATTTATATTAAGCCTACAATTAGGATTAGTAATGTAGATGATTTGATGCTGCATCTTAAATGCTTGGTTCCCTCTGTCTGGAGTTCCACTGTTTCTACTGATCAGTCTGTCAAGTCCATCAGTATTTGGTATATGAACCATTGAAAGTGTACCTTTACAAATAAAATTTCTTTTTTACTCAATTCTGACTTTTAAGCAATCTCTGATGTTTGAGCAGAATTGCATTCTGTTAAGTTTCTGGATCTTTTGATTCCAGTTGTGTTCAGTCCTCAATAGCCTGGGCCATCAATCTTAAAACAGGCCTTTTCTCCCCTCCCACTGGTATAAGGAGGAGGAGATTGATATTAGGGAAAGCTGGTGGATGATGGGTTGCAACTTTTGGCTTGTCTGTGTGTTCCTGAATTTGTATTATTTTATTCGGTTTATTTGTTTATGGACTGATTTTATTGAAGGCACAAAAGCTGACATGTTTGTTTATTTTTATAGACAGAGTTTCCCAGGATGGTGGAAGGGTAGCCTATCTAATTTATCTGAGTACAGACATACATTTTGGAAACATCAATACCTTGTTCCCATATAGCAATTCAGTATTTAGTAAATTCTGTGACATCACAGCATACGTCATGCCAGAAAAATGCAGGCAGCAAATACAATTACTAGTCATAGGAAATGTTTTCTTTCTCTAAATCAATAGAAATATTTATGCTTTGAAATGTAACAGGAAAATAGAAATTTCTGCCTCACTTTGGAGTGAGTAGTAGTTCAGTTTATTTTCTAATGTTCAAATATTTGTAAAACAAACCACACAGTTTTACTTCTGAGAATCTCAGGTGAGGTTGTCTGCTATTCTGCCTCTTTCTTTCAAATTGTTCATTTTATTCCATGGGCTTGAAAGAAAATCACAGAATCACAGAATGTGCTGAGTTGGAAGGAACCCACCAGGATGATCAAGCCCAACTCCCAGCCCTGCACAGCACCATTCCCAAGAGTCACTGTTTGCCCAAGAGCACTGTCCAAACACTTCTAGAACTCTGTCAGGCTGGTGGTATGACAACTGCCCTGGGGAGCTGTTCCTGTGCCCAATTGCTCTCTGGGTGAAGAACCTTCTCCTAACATTGAACCTAAACCTCCCCCTAACACTATTTCAGGCCACTCCCTCAAGTCCTGTCACTGTCACCACAGAGGAGAGATCAGTGTGTGTCCCTCCTTCTCCTCACAAGGAAGTTGTGACTGCAGTGAGGTCTGCCCTCAGTCTCCTCCAGGCTGAACAAACCAAGTGCCCTCAGCCACTTCTCACACAGCTTCTCCTCAAGGCCCTTCACCATCCTGGCTGCCCTCCTTTGGGCACTCTCTAAATGTCCTTTCAAACATCTTGTTTCAATTATGGAGTCAGATTTTAACATACTGCACTGCACCACAAATTGCCAATAAAACACCACGGTGTTTGAGTTTCCAGTATTCTGCTTCAAAGCTAGGGTAGGAAATGAGTCCACAGGGCTCCCCTCGCTAGTAATTTAATTTCTCCCTATACCAGCTGGTACTTTTGAACAGTCTTCCTAATAGATAATTTTTTACCTTGGCTTTCTGGACATTCCTGCATTTCAGTTGCCTCTCATCAGCTCTGAGACAAGTAAGATGTGTAAGTGTGGATAACTCATTTCTGCATTTTTCCTGCTCTTTGAAAAGCGACTGTTCTGCAGCAAGGCATTCTTCTAACATGCGGGCATCCATTTCAGATATCATTTCCTAGAGAAGATTAAATTTAAATCCTAATGCAACAATGTATCAGTGTTGGCAAACCCAAAGTTGGAAATACTTCAGGTTTATCTGCAACGTAAACAAATATACAGACTACATAGATTTAAAACCATAATAAATTATAGCTTTAAAACACCATGCAGAATCCCTATAATAACATTTCAGAATGCATTATCACCTACAAGCATTTCTGTTCCTCAGTCTAACATCTTTCAGCTATTGTCCATTGGATGGAATAGATATTTATAGCTATATAATCTTTAAGTAAGTTCAGTGTCAGGTCCTCAGGAGGAGGTGAATGGAAGCTTCCTAGGCTCCACTGACTGCATGCCTGTCTGTGGCACACAAGTTACATATCCCAAAGAATGATACATGGGTACTGGAATGCATATGTGTCCAAATACAAGCAGATTCCCCCCGATAATGTTAATGAATTCATAGAAAACACATAAAGAAAATGGATATACAGGTAAGAAGACAAGGAGGTTTGACCTTAAGAATGTATGTCTGAAATAGATTTCTTCTTATGTAGTGGCAAGTACTAATGCTCTTGTAATGCAGGTATCTGCATTTCCTTACTCTGTAGGGCTGTGCTGCATACAGAAAGACATCCACAAATGACAGAATTGTGAAGATGAAATTTTAATGTACATATGCTGAATTTTTATTGTGCAACAAGACACAGTTTCATATCCAAATGAAATCTAAAACAATATATTTCTAGCTGCAGTGACATCAACAACATTTAGAAAGACTAAAACTAGAAAGTAGATTTGCTTTTTACCTTCTAGTATGTGGCCAGTAACACCAAAAATGTTTTTAAAAATTAAAAACAAGTGGTCTTTAAAATTGAAAAAATACTATTGCATTTTCTCACCAGAAAGCTGCAGCAAGAAACTCCCATTATTTTTTTCTTCAAACAGTCCCTTTATTCTCATGATAGAAAACCAACTGTCAAAATGAAAAAATATGAGAAAGCAGAACTCAGCACCTGTTCAGCTAAACCTCTCTTGACTGTTTCAATCTCCTCCTGCAGTTCTTGTCGTCTTTCTAATAATACTGCATTGGTTTTTGAGTTAATTTCTGCCTAAAAAAATAAACCAAGCACTTAGTGATGCAAACAAAAAATGAGGAAAATTTAAACTGCAGATACTGTATTAGAAGTAGCTACACAAATTAAGAAATTAAATTTCTCTCCTCTTATAATTGCTAATACAAGAATGCTTAATTAAGTAGAGTTCCTCAGCAACTTACTGAAGTTTCTCAAATTTTTCTTTCAAGAACTATGAACACTAAACTTCACAAATTTAGAAGGTTTATGGTTTTTAGCAACTAAACTGTCATTAAAAAACAATAAACACAGAGAATACCAGCTAAATTCACAGAGGATTTTCAGAGTGAAATTCTGAGCTCGCTAAAGGAAAAAAAGAGTTCACATCTACACAGAATGGATATCACATTTTTTTCTTTTTATCACTAGAGTAGGATTTTCATTAGACCCTAGAAAGTAAAATCTAATAACACAAACATTTACGTCTTGTTTTTTCATGTACATTATGGGAAAATTCATGTATTCAATCAGATTTTAACATTAGGTATGTGAAGGAATACATTAAAAACCTGCCTCTGATTAAAGTATATCTGATCAATCTCACTACAACTACATATATAACTTGTAAGACAAAAAACTGTACTGGTCTCACTGTGATTAACTTCACTTAAAAATTCTTTATGGTTATAAGAAAGCAAGAAATAAATGCATCAGGCTAACTATGAAGGCATATATTGCCTCTGTGTAATTGATGGGGACAAACAATTTAGCAGGAACTGTTGTGATAGGACAAGGGATATTAATTTTAAAAAAAGAGGGACAATTAGATATAAGGAAGAATTTTGTTCAGCAAGGGTGGTGAAACACTGGCACAGGTTTCCCAGAGAGGTGGTTGATGCCCTATCTCTGGAAACATTCAAGGCCAGGTTGGACTGAGGTCTGACTAAACTGATCTAGATGAAGGTGTCCCTGCCTACTGCAGGGGATTGGACCAAACCACCTTTAAAGGTCCATTCCAACCCAAATGATTGTAATTGCAAATCTGTAGTTCATATGGATGGGAAAAAAATTACATTTAACAACACACCTGGAAGATATTCAAAGATAATACACACAACCCTACGATATCTGATAGGTAGATGTTTTGCACTTGTTTTCTCTTCTGTGATAGTATTATAAAACTAAATGCAGTTCACTTGCATTATGGGAAAGGGAAACAAGAGACACAGTAAAGGTCAAAGTGTGGAGTTACTTTAGTTGCAGCTGCCAGCTTCGAGATTTGATTTGACTTAGGTTTACTAAAATGTCAGTTAAGCCTATCCTAAGAAAGTGACTTTTGGTCCTGTGCTGGGATCAAAAATAGCTCTTCTGTGGAGCATATATTAGTCACCAGTTCTGCTGAGTAAAAATAAAAAGCTCATATAAACATCTTTAATACATTAAGGACTTTTGTTCACATAAGACAGGGCTAAACTGAGGCACTTTTGGCTGTCTCTGTGTTGGCCTGACCAAAGAGAAGGCCCATATGGAGAGGAGCAGCAGTTCTGCTCCAGGCTGGGGACAGCAGGACCAGCAGTTCTCTTTCACACACAATGGTGGGGTTTAGTAATAGCTGACCTTTCACAACTTACTAACAGAAAAAACACATATGAAGGAAGTGTTCCTGTAATTTCCTCATTCTACAAACCAGTCATTCTGCACTTAGCATATGATTCAAAAGAAGAAATCTGGGGAACCACACTGAGTACTGCTGCTTCTGCAATCATATTTTATGCAAAAATATTTATACAAACAATTCTTGTGGTTTTTTAAACTTTGAATCACAATGAATAAATGTAAATATGGGGTTTTAAGTAGTTAAAGAAATTTTATCTACTTAAAATACTGGTTTTTAATTTTTGCTATGTGTGCTCCCAAGTCTTACAAATAAAAAATTGCCCCAGTATAGCAAAAGCCAAGCAGAACCAAGCTGGCCACTTGACTCTTCTTTACTACAGTACTGTATTTCAATGCAGAGGAGCAGTGATATCATATTTGCTCTAATAACAGAGCCAGGAAAGGAATCAGAGAAAACATGGAGCATGGGAGGATGGGCTAAAACAACTCTATTGCTGTGGCCTATTTGCATTAGAGTAGTATCCTGCAGCTGCTGGAGTAAAATACTGATCAGAATTCCACTTCAGTCTCTCATGGCATTCCTTTTCCCTTACTCCTCATGATGATGCTATTTGTAAGACATACAAAGTCTTGTCCCTCTACAATGTGAAGGAATTGGGCTGGGATGGGTTTGGATCTCACCCCAGACTGTGAACTGTAACCACAGCTGCTGGTGAGTTATGGCATTTGATTTTAGCATTACATGTTTTTAAACAATTGTGGTTCTCTATCCAGGAACATTTCCTCAATGGGAACACATGCAAAAATACCAACTCCCAGATTCTCTTAGTTGATACTGAACAGAAACTCTTTAAGCTTCAAGATCAAAGTCTGGAATATGAGTCAGCCCTTTAATCATTATTTCAGGAAATTCAACCCAAAACTTTGTTGTGTAGTTCTAAAGCTTTCCTCCCTTCTCCCAGGTGAGCTTATATTACTAGGTAATGCACATGTGAATTCAGGAGGAATTTCAAGGGAGACAAAAAATATTGTATAATAATATTAAATATTATCAAGTAATAATTGGAGTTGTTTAAATAGCAAAGCTAAGTATATATGAGTTTTGATAGGTATAGCTATTTCTTAAAACTTTACAATTAAGTAAGATTCTTTTCTGCCCTGAATTGCTTAGAAGGACCACGAAAAATTTGAAGGACAGTGTCAAGGTAGGAAACATCAAGTGCTGTGGAAAAATATTCACCTGACTAAATAAGATTAATTTTATATGACTCAGAATCTAGACTGAACAAGGAGCAAGTATAGGAAGAAATGTATATAAGAAAGAGAGAATGGAAGAACTTAATTTGAAAGAAAGTTATGAGAAAAAGAAAATATTAAAAAATTTATAGACAAAGTAAATTTTTAAGAAATAATTGGAAGCAGAAAAGAAAGAAAAGGCTTTCAATACAGCAGAATAGTACTTTCCTTTAAAATTACCATAGTCAAAAGACTAAGTAAAACAGAAAAGACTAACGCATTATTGAAAGAGGAATGGGTGAAATACTAAAGCAAGGAGGAAATGAGGAAGATGAAATAACAGTCTTCCCCCCTTTTCCTTTGTAGGACTGTCAAGAGGTTTAGGAGAATTATTTCTTACAAAAAAAAATTTACAGTCTTTATAATCAATGTGTTCATACAGACCTCTGATTTGAGTCTTTTATGCTTTGCCTTGTCTCCTTCCAAGGAATCCCAAATTCCTTTCAGTTGCAATTCTAGCTTTTTTAAATTTTTCAGTTCTTTATCTTTCTGTGTTTGATGGTGATTGAGAATATCTTGTTGCTTTTTATTCTCCAAGATACATTTATTTAAATTATTTTCCAGAATTTGTCTATATAGATAGACACAGAATTTTAGAAACAGGTAACTTAATCAAGACATATATATAAACAGAGACAATTATTTTAATGGGTCTTGAGTACCTCATCACTATGGCTCAGCAAGACAAACTTGTAAACTACTGACAAAAATTACCTAAAAAGGTAGCATTTTTATAACTATAATCAACTGTAATACCCTAATTATGTCAGTGAGGTCCCACAGTCTGTTCTAAATATCTAAAAATATCAGGGAATCTACTACATATAGGAAGAAGAAAACACAATTTTTAGTATGAGGGAACATTTCAAAATAAGATGCCATGGGCCTTTGATACAAAGCTTGAAAGGCAAAAGCATTGTTGCTGAGCATATGGCCAGAGCTACAACTGTACATCTCCCTCTGCAAAGAAGGGATCACTGGAAGCTTGCCTTCAACCTAACACTTTATTTTACTTTACTAAGTAAATATAAAATCATAATTGAAGGGAATATTAAAGACAAGATAAACCAAACACCACTGAAATTCAGGACTACATGAGGGAAGACATCTATGATCCTCATTTGAAAATGAAAATACTGACATACTTCATTCTTCTTCAAATTACTTTCAGTGGGTTACACAGGAAAGAAAATATGTGCAATAAAGGGAGAAACCCTCTAAATATTTCACTTTTAAGAGCAAAATCTCACAGGATAATGCTTATGCTTTTTCATGTTCTTCTTCAAGCCAGATTCCAGATTCTGAATTCTTTATATAAACATTTCTGAAGTGAAAACCAAGCCTGATCATGTATAATTGGCACTTGTTGCAGTGTAAACCCTGAAAATAGAAGCAACAGCAGAAAAAAGAAATAGACTTTTGAGAAGAGAGAATCATTCACTCTTTCCATATGGCTCATGTCTCTTACTCTAACCTGTCTGATAGGATGGCTAATTCCTTCTCTGCATTAATTTCCAGTAATTTTGTCAAAGCAGTGCATTCTCGTTCATTCTTTTGTATCAAAGTTTGTCTCTCATCCAATTCCTTCATTACATCTTCTTTTTCTTGCAAAATCTCTTCAGTCCTTTTTTCAGTGGCTTTCAGGATTCTATTCAATTCTTCTAGTTGATCATTAAGGGCTTCATTCTTCTTCTCTGCATCACTGGATATATTTTAACAAAGCAGTAAGGGTTAAATTTTTCACATGCATATTTAAAAGACAAAATGTAAGTTGCCAGCTTTTGTAGACATACAAAATAATTTCACAACATTATATGTTAGATGTTTGAAAGCAGACAGTGAAAACCTTTAAATGCCAATATAGTCCAACAATAAAATTGCAGGCAGCCAAGGGGCTGACAGCTTAGCACCATGACAGTATTAAAAAGAGTTCTAGTAAACTCATTTCTGTCAACATTACTAGGTACATAAGTGACATTTCTAAATATTCTTCCTAAGAACTCGGAGCTCTGGTTGGTTTATTCTGTGATGTAACACAAAGACTCATTTAAATATTTCATTAAAAGCAATCTGCACAATGTAGGTTTTAGAAATTGCTTCACTGTAACACTACAGGGCAAACGTCTTAGATTTATGATGGCAGAATTGCATTAAGCAGAGTAGTGAGGAAAATGTAGAAGAAAACCATCATACAAGTTTTAAGCATGAGAAATTTAACAGTCAAACAGTTTATGTGTTATAAATAGGGACTGGAAGCAGGAGACACAAACTTTAGTGTAACCCTGTGCACAAACAGGGTACAAAACCCATCATTCATCTGGATGGCAATTGCACTGCTGGGATCTGTGAGTGACCTGGCTGAAACTGCACAGTCCTAATCTGATCTTACACTTACAGAAAACAGCACATGCCATGCTTCAGAGGAGAATCCCAGCTTCACAAGAGAAAGAAAGAAAGAAAAGGCTGGCTGCTGGCTTGCATTTCCCCTGATAAAATATCAGAGACTGCAACTTATGTCAGGACCTTACAGCAAAGGAGCTGTGACTCCACAGCTGGTACAGAAGGACTAAGGGAAAATGGGCTTGTACCTCAGGCCACACTGTCTGCTGTGGAAGTGTTAGTTTAAATGTTGATCCTAATTTTAATCAACAACCACTCTCAATCATTTCTATAACCAAGGGATGAGAAGAACTCATACATATATACATTCATGTATATAGAATTATGTATTAAAAACATACATTTTTTTCTGATTCAACTTCTCAGTTTCTTTTGCAAGTTGCTTTGGAACACCAAGGATCCTAACTAGCTCAGCCTAGTAACAAAACAGAAAAGTTTGATTAATAGCCTCAAAAGCTGATGAGTTTTCATAGCAGTAATATTAATTTAGAACTACTGTGAAAATTGGTAGGAAATATTTTGGAATTGCTTGAGTTTTTCCCAGAGAATTGTAGCTCCTACTTTTAAAACTAAACATTGATGTTTACAATTTTAGTATGTCTTAAAAAAAGAAAAATCTTTAATATTATTAATACATCTTATTATGGTATTTATACCATGGAAAGAAGTAGGCCCAGGTATGTTTTTAATTCTCAGCGTAAATTTGTATTAACTGTAATCTGAGCAACCTACAATAACACAACATAACTAAGATGTCTTTATAGAAACCACTTTTTAATCAAAACCATGACTCTTGGTATTTCCTAAAGGAGTAATAAGGATATGGCACAGCAGCATGTTTCACGCCTATTGGAAATTGGTCTAATAGTTAATATAATGACATAATGAATTTGGAATGACAACATCCAGAAGATTCACTGCTCCTTTGGGCTAAACACGTACCCATACACACACACATGCACACACACCCACAGATACATAGGCACAATTAATTTTGTGTTACTTTTAAATAAGTCTGCATCTCCTGAAGCTTTTCCATTTCTTCCTCGTCTGTTAATATCAGCTTTTCCTTGGATGAAACAGCTTCTTTTATTGAATCAATTTCTGCTTTCCTCTGGATTACTTCTTTGCTGAGCTCATCACAATTGTCTTTCAACTGTTGAATTTTATCATTTTTCTTTAAAAATCAAGTAAAAGACCAAATTAATTGTATTTTCCCTTTTACATTTTGCAGCCTTCTGACAACACAGACTCACTAACATTGAATGATGATAACATTTTTAGTGACAAGGTATAAAATGTAATTTTTTTACTAGATGAGTGTTTCTTCTATCAATACTAACAGAATTTTATTTCCAGCAAAGCCACATATATTCCTCAGGATTTATGACTACAAATGTATTTTTCACATTTCATGTTCACATCCCAGAACCAAAAACCTGCAGCTGTCTTTGCATGCAGTATCCGTTTGCTGAATATAGTAATCATTTTCTTGAGTGAACAAAGAAATCCAGATATTTTCCAAAGCAGTTATTTATTGCTTGCCCTAGTTATCAAAATTAAATGTCATAATTTAGCCTATAAAATCTATTTATTTTAAAATCTATTTTTCTATGTATTCTATTTAAAATAAACTCTATAAATGCACACTGAGAAAACATTTCCAGTGATTTTTTTATATCTTAGTTGATGGAACATAAAACATTGCTTTTCTCATGTTTTGTACTTACCTTTTCTTTTAACATTCTTTCATATTCATTTTCCAGAAGCTTTTTTTCTTCTCGCAAACTACAGTAAAAATCAAAGCAGAACTAAGTATATTAGTAATAGAATAATCATTAGTGTAATACAGTAAATGGTAAGAAAGTATGAAAGCCTATCCTGTGTTAGACTAAAACACATGGTGAATTAGCATGAAAGGTGCTCAGATTTAAAGGAAGTTTGCTGACTGGTAACTGGGCTTCCTGAAGGACTGGGTGTATATATGGAGGTGCACACATCTTTTTCTACAGTGCACACATCTAAAAATTTGAACCTGATTTTTCTTGGTCTGACAACCACCTGCAGGGGTGCATTCATTCCTCACTCACCTTTGCCTTTTACTAGGGGCACTCTACACCCACAGTTCCTCCCAACTTCAGAAAGCAAAATGTTAACATGGAAATGTGGCAAAAGGAAAGAGGAGGTGGGTAATAAATAGCCACAAAGACATCAAATATCAAGGAAAGTGCAGTTGCTACTGAGAAGCCTTCTTCTTCCTATGAATGTGTTCACATACACTTTTACTCTTCAGACAACTGTAAGTGAAGCTCCTCAAATCTGGACTGGATCCTGTGGAAAAAAATCCTGAAAAGTGGCAGGGGTTATAGGCTAAGCCAAAAGAGTGTGGTAGAAAAGTAAATTGAATAGCCACAGTGATCTTAACCAATATCCAAAACTAAATTACAATTTAATTTTAGTCAACAATTGGGACAGATGCTAAAGAAGTGAAGAAGGAAGAGAGGAAAGAACAGGAAAGCTCTTAGATGTTGTGGGTATTTAGTAACACTGCCTCGAGAAAGATGAAGGAATGGTTATAAAAAGGGAGCTCAACCAACAAGCTTGTTGGATTTACAATAGGGAGCTTCTTGATAGCAGGTAGGTAAATACTGCCAAATACAAAAAATTATCCCTACTAAAGGTACATCCCCAGTGCATGCACAGAACAGTTCTGCAACTATAGTAGGTAAATGGCCTACAGCAGTCTGCCATCACAACCAAACAACTTAACTGAATCCTCTGTCCCAGGTATAGCAAAGAATCAACTTCAGTTCTTAAATTTTCTGTTTATAACTGTGGGAGGATGTGGTGGTCAAGTTTTATTGAGACCCAGGGCAGTCTGGTAGAATGAATAACTCTTTAAATTAGGGAAGAATTAAGAGAAAGGGACTAAATTCCATAAAACAGTTGTGTCACTTGGAGCTATAACAATGGCAAAGGACTCCTGGGCATCCCCACTCACCTAAAGCAGCTGTTAGTTACAGCTCATAATGCGGCTGATACAGAAAAGAGGTAGCTGACTGGTATTTCTTTCTTTTTTTTCCTTCTGAAACCTTGCAGCAGGAGTGCAAGACTTTGCATGGTGGTGGTTCAGGTTTTAGAAAGCATGGGAACAGAGTGGTCATGGGAACAGAGAGCAGTCTCCCAGCAGCCAGCCTCATGGAAAACCATCCCTAGGACCTTATGCTCAACCCTTTGGCAGCGCTGATTTAAGATTCCCTCCTCTGTGCCACTACCCCCACTCTCTCAATAAACTCTTTTTTGCATTTTGAGTCCTCCAACAAAAGGAGTGAACTTATACCTGGAAGTCTCACGCAACATATTTCTAGTTAAGGAAAGGAAATGGTGAAAAAAAAGAGAACTGGATTGGTGGTGTTGCAGTATAAACAGAACAAAATAAAACAACATCTCTCCCATGAATAAGAAGTTCTGGCTCAGATGAAGAGCAAAGAGAAAATAGACACAGAGTAGATGTTGATGATATACAGCATATATGATATTTGTATGGGGAGACTACAAGTGTGCCTCTACAGGGACGGGTAAAGACTAAAAGCTAATTTGAATGCCAGTGTTTGAACACTCACAGAGTGAACGAGTTTGCAAAACAAAATCTTTTAAAGAAAAAAGTTGAATTTAAATCAATCTTCCCCCAAAACTGATAAAATTTATTAAAAAAAAAATTCCTAAATCATATTCCAAACCCATTTTGGCAGTACTCCTAACTGAAGTCCTTGGCACTAGCACAATCACTCTAAGGATAATGAATGTCTACTTTCCATAGAAAGCACAAATATCCATAACTGTTTGACTGCCATGAAATATTATTAAATAAGTCCTGTGCAAAATGATTAAAGAGGTACTGCAGGGCTTGTGGTTAGTCCATGCTGTGCCCTCTCTTGTATCACGCTGGACGATCAAAAGAGCAATTCCAAAGATCAGGAGGGAGAGCAAAGCTGACACCGTTTTCATTTTGTCACATTCCTCACTCATGAGGACAGATTCCTGTGGAACCATTCCAGTTTCACAACAAAGACTTCTCCATCTAGCAAAAGTAAAATGATTTGAACACTTCATTTTCTGTGACATAAACAAAGGCAACAGTGAATGAGAAGGGCCAAGTCACCTAAATAGCTGGCAGACCAGCTACTTCCAAACAAAAACCAGTGGAAGTGTGAAAAGAAAAAATGGGTAAAAAGAAAGAAGTTTAATCTCTGCCTTTTTAGCAATGAGTTTGATCCAGCTGCCAATAGCCAGAAGTCAGGCAGCCCTGGGCTAGCATCCTGGGCTTCCTTACTGTCAGGAATAAAAACTGGGACGTCCAAAGGGCAGGTGATCTCACATTCCAGATGACTGTTTTAGGATGACATAAATTACCAGTTGAAGATAATATATATCTCTCTGTGGACTCTAAAGGGGAGGCTTCTCCGAAAAATTTAAGTTTAGTCTCTGATTTAATAGATAAACACAGAAGCTTAATGTAAGATAAGCCGAGAAATTTTGGTCTTTCCATTTAGCATTTGAATCTTTTAATCTGTGTCATACACATATGAACCTCACGACTGTTTTACTTAGATATCAATGACAACAAATGAAACAGCTGCAACTGGCATTAGGCATTTAAATTTCCCATTATTTTATAGCCCTCCCCGATGGATGTATTTTTCAACATCATGTGGATTTTATTATTACCATTATTAAATCTCTAACAATACACACAATGGAAAGAAGATAAAACTCTTAAGTTTAAGCATTAATGTATGCAAATGTTACTAACATTACTCTTCTTATTTTCATGAAGCCTGATAACAGTAATGTATGTGAAAAGCTGGCAGAGGTACAGTTGTAATGAGTTAAAAAAGGCAGTTGGAAAACCGGGCCATTAATAAAAATACATTCCAGATTTTTCCCTGATTTTTCCCTGAGAGACATTTACAGCTGCAAGCTAACACAAAAATTAAAAAAATTAAGACAGAGAGATTAAGAAATGTAGTGGTAGTTGCCAACGGAAGTCCTTTTCACTTCCTCAGCTCACAAAATAACCACAACACTGTTAGCATTAGAAGTCCCATGCAAGAAAGTGAACTACTTCAGCTACTGTCTCTCAGAGCTGGGATTGCTTGGAAATCCACAGAAGGTGGATTGGCACCTCACAAGTAAAATCCAGTGACCACAGGTAGAAGTTATCACAGCTGACAAGCTGCCAGCATGAGCTTCCTGTAAGGCTCTGAGCTGTAATTAGTTTGTAGGCACCAGAAAATGCAGTCACAAGACCAGCTGACAACAACTTCAGCTGTGGTGCTATTTATTTTACTTATGGCCTGTAACTCTTTTCTAGAGAAGCTATGGAAAACAGCTTAACTTTTCCCTTTTTAATTACTGAGTGACTAATACAGAAATAATTACAAGTGTTGAAATAGTTTTCCTTATTTGCAATGCCTCTACAAGGACGAAGTCAGTTTTGCAATCCTAACTTGCATGCAGTTGCAGAGTACTTCAGTGAGGAGCTGTTTTGTTACCTGAAACAAATCACTGTGAGAGCTGGAGATTGGACCTAGGCTTTCAAATAAAATTGTTTTCAAGCATCAGGGACCTTTAATCTCACAAACTCTTGTTATAGATAAATTTAGTACAAATTAATTGCTTACTTTTAAATGAATTGTTTAGATGATAGATTTAGATTTAATATTTATTATTTCTCAACAATAAACTACTGTTGATACCATTGTGTAATAAAGAAAAGCAACTCTTCTTTATTTTGTCTCATAAACCAGAACTCCAAGAATCACACGAACATTAAAGTGAAAAGTCTCCTTGAGCCAGAACAAATCCTTACTGATCACACTGATTATTTCCTTCTTGTTTCACTAATTTAATTTTTTGGTCTATATTCTTACTTGCTGAGGCTTCTTATCAATTATATGAAGAAATTTCATGGCTCTGAATGTGATTTTAGCAGAACTGAGTGGAGATGACTCTTTTTCCCTTTACTTTATTACCCTTGCCAAGTAGTTTTTGAGAGGAAGAATACTCCCAGAATCAGCTCTGACTTTGGGATGGTGGCCCAAGCTTTATAAGCTCAGTAAAATTCTTCCAAATCCTTGTTCTCCCCCTGAGCTCTCAGGCAGACACACTAGCAATGAGCCCAGTACATCCATATGGCAGAAAAGGCCACAAACTGGAAGAGAAGGCACATACCTACAGTGGGAACGCATTCCATCCATGCAGTCACCCTCAGGGTGACTTCCCTGACAGCTGAAGTGTGTCAAGAAATACACTGAATACCTCATGTACCTATTCAAACTATGAAAAAAGTCACAAACTTCCTGAAAACCTGATTATACTTCAATGCTGAAAGCATTTAATTTATTCTGGGAATGTTGACTATTCATTGGAACAATAAAGAATTAAAACAGAAGATGAAATATCATCTTCAGCTGTTCAGAAAGGTCTGCAAAAAAAAGTTTACAGAGGCAAGCAAATGGGAAATTAAATAGGGATTGAAGAGTATGGAATATTAAGAGACCTTGAGACTTTTGCTAATGTTATGGTATATCTGTATGACTCCTCAAGTGTGAAACATCATTGCTGTCAGATTTGAATCTGAGTGAAAAACGGTGCTAAGTACTCTTAGATATCACAGAAAGTGAATTAAGGCAGGGATAAAAGGCATCAGAGATAAGAGGGATGCTTCAGAGAAATAAAGGTTTACGGAAACAGGAGAACAGAGACCTGCAGAACCAGGGAAACGAGATCAGATTTCTCACTTCCAGCTCAGCACTAGGTCTGAGAAGACATTCTGAAAAAAGGATAAAGCAGTAGATAAGAAACACAGATAAACCCTTCAAAACCTTTCCCCCTCCATGTTCTCTGCCTGCTATACATACAAAAGTAAATAAACAACCTTTGTTTTCAGACTGAACAGCCATTAGTCATAATTCCCAAAGAGAAGCTTACTTGTAAGTGCCAAGCACAGCTGGGACTGTGTTAACACAGTTGGACAACAAGGGAAACTGTGTTCCAGAGAGATCAAGGGCCAAGAGAGGCTGGGCCATGACTTTTTATCCTGAGAAATGAAGGAAACCAAACAGCGACCTAACAGCAAACTTTTAATACCTTTGATGGCAGTTTCTCTCCCCTCTGTCTGTGACATTGTCCATGCACCAGACATTTCAGAAAACATTGCTTTACTCTTTGGATAAAACCAGCAAGCATATGGGTCTTCATTTACATCAGTGTTACTATTAGATCACCTGCTACTCACAACTCTATTCTGGAGATTAATTTTCACTGTCTTTCACAGGCACCAAACTCATCCCTTCATTACAAACATGTATTCACACCCATCATCTGGTTTTCTTCATAGTCCATTTCTCATTTCCCCATTACATTTGCTCACCCATTCTTCACACATTGTGCTAGTCCTGTTCATTCTAGACTAGTCCAGCTCAAAATCAGTATAATTTCTTGAATATTTCTGGAATTTCTCTCCCAGTAAGCAAATCCACATATAAGTAAGGCACATCCTTCTCACTCCACACCCACAACATGCGTAAGACCCAATGCTACCATCAGGCATGGAATGGATTCCAAACAGGGAACAATTAAATGATCTGTAGCTCCTGAGTCTGAAAGATTGACAAATTAAAGGGGCAAGGGGTTGTACAAAAGAGATCTATCAAACCATCTGCAGCAGTGAATCAGATGCTCACTGTCTCATCCAATACAAGAACTACAGAACTAAATGAAGCTGTAGGAGTCAGGTTAAAAAAGCAAGGAGGTGGTAGCTCTTACGTATTTAATCTGTGGAACGCTTTGCACAGCATTTTGAAATGTCAGAAGTTTGTTCTGGAGGAGACAGGAGAAGTTCAAAGGAATAGGGGTCAAATGAGGATTCCCAAACACAGAGGACTGTATTTGGCTCATGAAATCCCCACATCACAAGCAGCTGGGGCTGCACTTCTGGTCTCCGTTAGATAATGCACCTCACGGACCTCTGGTCAGACTGTACTGCTGGGTTTGATCCCGGGCAGTACATAAGACATAAGTTTCTTACTACAGTGAAGGAACATTTTTTACAGCCTGACTGACCCAAAAAGTGGGTTTTTAATCTGCAAGATATTCAGTTCATACGTAAAAATTCATCCAGTAAATGTGCAAGGGTAACTTAAAACCACTGCATTTTGTATAGAGTTCCCATTTTCACTGGAGGTAGAAAATAGCGAATGGGAAAATATTACCTAAACATATAAATCCTCATAATTTTTTTGGAAATTGATGCAAAATCAGAGAAAAATGTTCAAAAGATATGAGGACAAATGGTTAAAAAGCATGATACTTTTGAAGACCTCATTTCTGGACTGCTTGGAAATTGCAATAAATTCTGTATTTAACAATTATTTCAGGAAATTTCATGTTTCTTAGTTATCTCATAGCAAATAATTTTTTCCAGATGCTTTCCATGTTTCTTTCCCACTCCCAGTTTGCTTCATTCTCAAGTTTCTTTTTCTCTTAGAGCAAACACTTGGCTCTAAAAAAGCAAACAAAAAAGAAATCAAGAAAGAATTGCCAGAAAAACCTGCTCTATGCAGTATGTACAGTGTTCCTGATTTCCTTGCAGAATAATAATCTTAACTGCTGAGACGCTGACATTGCATATTTGTGTTTATATACACACCAACAACACTACAGCTGGATTGAAGATGGGTAAAAATAGGAAGTCCTGCACAAAATAAAAATCTGATTTCATCTGCCTAGGTACATATTTTTACAAATGCAATACTTCTGCTTTTAATGTTACTACAAAGCATGCAGATAATTGAAATGTATACAATACCAAGCTAATTCTGGACTGTTGTCCTAATATAGAAACATTAAGATTTCACTCCTTTCACAGCAAATTTTTCTGACATTAGAATATACAAGAACTTTTCCCCCTTTGAATACCTGAATAGAAAAACTTGAATACACCATGCTACTGATTTTAAAAATAGCATTGGGTCTATTTATGACATTGTTCCATAAAGTTCAAGCCAACAGGTCTCTGAGACACTTTAAAAATTTGTATTGAAGGTGTCCTAGACTAGAATTGTTCATGTTAATTTTTGCTAACTAAACATTATTCATCCAATGTAGTAAATTTTAAACAGCATTTTAAAGAACCCCATCCATGTTCTAAAATTAAAACTATCTACAAATCTGACCATGGTAAATTTATTCACCACTGACATGTTGCTGTTACTGGGGAAAGTTTGTGGCAATTCGTTTAACAACAGCCATCAATAAATGTGTTCATGTAAACGTGAAGAAGATTGATTTTTATTCTATTTATCATTTTTTTAGATTATCTATGATAAAATTAGCAGCATTTGACCACTTTCACCTACCATTCTATCTTCAACCGATTTTCATACACTCTTCCTTTAATAGCATTGTATTCACTTCGGGTGCTCAGCAGTTGTCGCCTTATTTGGGAAGCTTCACTTGTATCTTCAGGGAGCTGTTCTGCTTTTTCCAGTTCACACTGTTGTTCCAGCTCTGCACTCAGGCGGTCGGCTTCCTGCAACAGCTGGGTCTCAGATTCCTGTAAACTACATTAAATAGGCTAATTTAGAACTAGTCAGTGTGAAGCACAAGCTTTGTATTTACTTCTTTACATAGCTATAATATTTAATTCAAAGTTTTCAAGACGTGATGGAATTAAGATCTGTATAATCTTGTCTGACCTCCTAGTTGACCCTGCCTTGGGCAGGAGGTTGGACCTCCTGAGCTCTGTTCAAAACCAAATCATCCTATGATGCCATGAGAGCAGTGGAATCTGGTCTCAGAGGGGCTTTTCTGCATACCTGCAGTTGGAGTGAGATTCATCTCATCTAATTTTAACCAGATGGCAAACTGTTACTTAGTCAAATTTATTTGTCTAACACTTCCTAGACAAATATGAACAGACAGGGAATCCATTTTATCCTAAGAAATGCCAAAGTCTAGATCTGATTCAGTGTGGAGACCTACAATAGTGAAGTATTCACCAGGACAAGGCCCAGTCTGGCCTATTTGACAACTTAAAATTCTTAAAAAACACTGGGACGTCTACCCAGTGATGAATTACAGCTTGCTGCTGCTGTAGTGCTACCAAGACCTGAAATAACTTATGTAATGATACACAAGCTGAAAATACGTTTGTTGACATCTGTGGAAGCTTATCATAAGGCCTCTAGATCAATGATCTGATCTGACTTGTATCACCAGACTAGCTCCACAGAAACAACAAACTCACTCCTGTCAGTGTCTGCAGACTGGTATTCAAAATATACTTAGGAACCTCTGTGGTGACAGCTGAAAAACATCCTAAAGGCTGTTAGTAAAATACACTGATCATTATGGAAAACTTTTAAAGGGAACAACTGTATGGAAATTCATGTACAATGCACTACACATAAACCTATGCTTTATTCTGTAGAAATAATGTATATGCCTCCTCAATATTACTACACTATGACTTTTATATAATGGTCTACTAAAATTAGTCACAAATTATGTAGAAGAATAAAGAACTCTATCACCTTCCTTTTACTAATTAAAAATATAGCACAATAAATTTTTTTTATAAACAAAGGAACTTACAATTTCCCATACTGAGAAACTCTAGACATAAATTTTGGCTCAAATTTGACATTTATGGCTTAAATAGAAAAACAAAATTACATATCACACTAAAGAATAGAGATGGTAAAATGATGATAAAAATACAAAATATAAAACTACTATACTGCAAACATAGTTGATACAATATAACAGAAAAAGTTTTGATTCATACAACATTTCTCCCTAGATAAGCACTTCCTTTTTCTAAACTAGAAAATAAGAAAACCACAGACTTCAACAGAAAACAGTGTGCCTTCATCATGAACAAATAATTTAATGTGTTTACACATATATATTAAGCAAAAATAAACTGACTTATTGACACTAGATTCTATATGATATTTAAATCTTCTTTAAATCTAACAGAATGTATGCAGTTGTGGTAGAAAATATAATTGGTTATAGTAATACACAATTTCAAACACAATTCTTTCATAACATATATATTTTATGTACAGTTACATAAACATGTAAGTGAATTCATTAAAAAAGTGATTAAGTGACCTTGATTTTTTTCAAGATAATAAAAAAGGGACAACAGAAAGAATTGAGTGTTGAATCTAGATTTTGATCCCTACAGATGCCAACAGTATTTTTTCATGTGTTGATTTAAATTTAATTGAAGATAATGAAGAAATTACTGCACATCTACACAATGTATGCATATAGAATCACATGACTGTAAAAGTTTGTGCAGTCTGACGTGTCAGCTTTTGAATTTGTGAAATAATTTGTAATTTAGGAGAGGCTTAAGAAAATAAGATTCACAATCTGCTAATGAATCTTCAATATTATCTGAGTATCTTCCATTTTTGGTTATCAGAATATTCATACTATGTTCCTAAATTTATAAATAAAATGTACAACTAGGCCACATAATTGACTAAAAGGGTTTTCAGGGGCCAAGTACAAGCTCAGATACTTCAACTTTAGATGCAGCCTTACTGCAAAGTGGATGGGTGAGACAGCACCACAATTGGATGACAGCCTATTCTCAGCAAACATAAATTCAAAAGCACTTAAGACTTTCAAGAGAAGCATCAAAGATGTTATCTGCCTGGTGACATCTTTCAGCTTTTAGAATGCCAAATTATGCCAAACTGAAAGCAAGAAATAAATTTGCCACTAACCAGAGGACTGCACTATACACTTACAGCTCTGTGTACATTGGCAACAGCCTTGGAAACTACCTGCACACAGAATAATTGCATTCATCATATTAGACAAATTTGTATTGTATATCAGAGAGATCAGTTGCAATAGTTTGGGACAGCTGTCACAGGGAACTGTGCTGCTTAAGATGTTTAAGGCTTTTTCCTTGAGATTTTTATATGTTAATAAAGGAAAGAAGAAAATACACAGAGCTTGAAAACCTCATTCTGTGTCGTTTTTCTTAACATGGCATTGAAACAACACTAGGACAGACAGGCATTAATTAGGAAAGGGATTGAATTCAACTGTAATATGTGAAAAAATAAGTTCTTGATCCACAGAACTGTACAGCACAGGTTGGGGTGAAGAACTAACAATTAAATAGCAGTATTGATCCTGTGAAGGGTTCTTTGCAGGAAGAGAATATACACACATACTGCACCTACCACCAGGACACTCCTTACAACTGATGGAGAAACCAGACCCTTGCAGATGTCTGAATGAGGAGGAAGTGTGTGGTGCCTATTTCTTTCTATCGACTCTTGAGGGGCCCTTGGTACCTTGCTCAGATAAGCATGTCTAGTGATGCTAACATATGGACAGTTGAATCCCACTTTTAATGTCTGAATCACACTTTTGATGTCTTTGAAATATAATGGAGATCATGATTGATTTTTGTAAATTGGTTTCCCTTGCTTTCTTTCAGCAGTAGGAAAAATTTATCTGTGGGAATTTGTGCTTGTTCACACATTGGTGTTCTGCTGTGACACATAACTACATCTAACACAGAATACATCATGCTCTCTCATCCACTTTCTTACAGAAGTATGGCCATTTCATGCTCCTGTGAGAATGATGGAAAGAATGAGAGATGTAATTTACCATCTAACATCTAACATTTTCATGCTTTTGGTGCATTCTGTTAAGGGTAGTTTTAAGTGTGACAGAAAGGACAGCTGAGTCCTGTTTACACTCAGGCCCTATTCCACTTGCTACACACATAAAGGGATTGCCTTTACATAAATGAATGTCCTGTATAAAAGCATACTGTATAAATACGTAAAACATGTAGGAATATGTTTGTATTTTTCCAATGAAAGACTGTTTTCAAACTAACACTGGCTAAAAATCAGCTAATTTGCAGCTACTGGATTTTTGCTTCAGCTCAGTGAACACTCAGTGTGGTAGAAATCTTCTCAATCATTTAATCCAAACCCCACAAAATATGTTTAGATCTGAGCAGTTAGAAAAGTCTTCTTGTATTTTCTAGGAACCCGGACTGGTTTAGTAGTGCTATTTTTAATTTTGCTTCTCAGAAAGATTTCCTATCTATCTCAGTAATCTGAAATAAAGTCAGATGATGTTTCACAGAGTCAGAATCATATTCCAACTCTCCATTTTATTAAGACAAAACTAGAAGACTCAGCTATCCTCAAGGAAAACTATTATTTCAGAATTTTGAGAACCCTTTTTCAAATTACTTTACATTACTTCACGCTTGTTGCTATTCAGACTGCCAGGAGGCACAGCAAATCCCAGCATCATCTAAATAAGCAGGTATAACCTGAATTAGTTTTAGAATAATTGAATTAGGCTTTAGCTTCGATGACAGAATTGCCATAAAGTTTTTAATTTGGACTGTCAGTGAAAGTGGGATAAAATACTGTTAATACAGTGGATATTATGGTATGTATTACAACAATGTAACAGGAATATAATTATGCTGATTTTACTGATAATTACAGGTATGCTGTAAGCAATATAAAATTACTATTAATAATTAATTAACATTATTACTAATATTATTAATTATTATTAATTAATAATTAATATAAAATTTATTACTGACAAATCCTAATGTAGTATTGCAGTATTTTCAGTAGGACTGCTGTGTTCTGGGACACATTGTTCACCTGGTACAGCTGCACTATTGTGTCCCCCTTTGTCCCTCTCCTTCCACTCTCACATGCCCTGCCCAAGCCTGGTGTCAGGCCATGAACATGATCTCTGCTCTCTCCTCCAGCAAGTACTGCTGCAGGGCGGGCTCACAATTAATACACTAATTTCCAAATTTCATTTTACTTTGAAGCTTAAGCTTCTGATCAAAATCTATTAGCAGTCCTATCTAATGTGATTGCCACTATTCTCAGAGAGTAAAATTCACATCCATTTAGGAGTGACAGTTTCATTTTCCTTCTTAGAAATTAGCATTTAGCTTCTTCAGCTGCTCTCTATGATGTCAGCTGAGTAGGTCAGTCTTTTCATATATTACAATTCTGGCTACAGGATCTTCAAATACATATTTATTTTAAACTTGTGAATTGTCTGTTGCAGTCTGTACATCCATTCCCAATATTATTATGTTTGTATTAGAAACAAAGATGTGTTTCAAACAAGTACTTAAGTATCCCAAATGACCTTGAAAGTTCCTATTAAATAATACTGGTTTTCAACCTTGTGTTCTGGCTTCCTGTTTATGAACTATAACTGTAAGAAAGCCTTAAAAGATAATTAGGCTTCAGTATGAGCAGAAAGTACTTTAAAAACATAAGCTTTGGCTACTGAAAGTCTAAAAGGGAATATTATACCTTATCACAGCCTCATGCAGCAGCATGTACTGTTCCTTCAGCTCAGCTACTCTGGTGTCTGTGATTTTTCCAGCAGAAAATAGCTATGGAAGGCAAACACACAGTTATGAAATCTCCTAAGCACTAATACTTTCATTCTGCTGCAACTTTTTATAACTGTAATTGGCAGCCTTTCAGTTTATACAGACTTTGGTAACATAACAAATTAAAGACACCACAAAATCAAATAAAAAGACAAAAATGCTTATTTACATAAAAATTCAATGCATAGGAACAAAAAGAGTGTTTCTATCACAACTACAGTACTACTTGCACTGTACAATTTCGTCTCAGACTTTCTGTCTGTATTAATATTTCATGATAATTCTGTCTTGACTTTGAACTCGGGCTCTAAGTAACCTCTTTTCATTGCCTAACTGGTTCAGTTTTGGTAAAAACCCACTGGCCTGCACAGGCAAAACTGAGGCTTAAAGTGTCTCATGCAGTAGGATTGTAAAAGAAAAATGGAGCTAGGTTAAAGCTGGATTATCCCCAGGCAACAGAATACACTACCTTACATGCCTGTGCAGACCTTCAGCAAACACCAAGATCAAGCAGGTCTTTTAATTACCTCCAGGGATAGTGACTAAACTCTTCCTGAGCAGCCTGTTCCAAGACTTGACCACAACTTCAGTGAAGAAATGTTTCCTAATATCCAATCTAAACCCCACCTGGTGCAACTTGAGGCCATTTCCTTCTGCTCTATCTCTTGTTACCTGGGAGAAAACACTGACCATGGCTACTCTCCTTTCACATAGTTGTAGAGAACAGTAAGTTCTACTCTGAGCCTCCTTTTCTCCAGGCTGAACAGCCCCAGCTCCCCCAGCTGCTCCCCATCAGCCTTGTGCTCCAGACCCTTCCCCAGCTCCGTTGCCCTTCTCTGGACTTGCTCCAGCACCTCAAGGTCCTTCTTGTGGTGAGGGACTCAAAACTGAGCATGGGATTTGAGGTGGCTTCACCAGTGCTGAGTGCAGGACAATCATTGCCCTGGTCCTCCTGGCTGCACTACTCCTGGGTAATATTGCTTTAGAAAACCTTTCTTCCCCTCCTTTGGTCACAAGTAAGGAGAACCAGGTTAAATCCAATTAAAAGTGTAAGATGATCCATCTCTACAAAAGTCCATGGCTAGCCTTGTGTGGCAGCAAGTCAAATCTGCAACTTCTATGGGACCCTGCCAAGGAATGTGATTATGCAGATCTCCTGAAATAAGAAGTGAAATTACTACAGCACTAAGAAAATCCTGGCAGTTATAATTCAACCTTCATAATATTCAGAAGAAACCATCTAAAACTAATCCTATGGCCAAGAAATAGAATACATGTCAAAGGAAGTATATATTTTCTTGGTAACTAAGTATTTTTGAAGATCTGTTTCAAAATATTTCCTGGTAGCAAAGACAATCTTTGCTCCCGGAGACCCCAAGAATAGAAAGTCTGCCTTTCATTTGTTTGCATGAGATTAAAGATAAGCAGCTCTCAAATATTTATTTTGGCATCCTGTATGATCAAAGATACTGTTCACTTAAGTTCAAAATACTATCCAGGTCTTCTGTAAGAGAGAAAATATTTCCCTTTCTCAACCCCTTTATTTCTTAGCCTCATACATATAGTTGTCCTGTTTGTGTGGTACCTCACTGATGTGCGTTCTCCACACTCCTCTGATCTGTACCTGTAAGTTACAATTTTTTTTACTGCTTATGTTCTCGCTACAGATTTACACCATGTTTGTCAATGCTTCCACAGAAATAAACATGCTTGTCCTGGAAGCTGTGTCTTCTTCTTTATGTCCATAAACTTCTTACAGATTTCACACCTAATTTCTCAGTTCAGTTCAAAGCTAAGAGCTCTATTTCTGGAAGGTTGGTCCTATGCAGTGTGAAGACCTGTAGCATTGAGGACTACACAAGACAGACTGCATGGATGACATGCCAGCATGTCAAAGGCAGTGAGACTTCCTGGAAAGTTTCATCACCGGATAGTTCCCATTCCCACAGCGTCATTGGGAGAGCCATCAAAGAGACAGCACTGGGCTACTCTGGTCTCAGAATTTGTTATTAAAGCTTGGCACACTGTTTTCTCCAAGATTCTTGGGAGGGCAGAAGGGAAAGAAGCAACTGTTTGAGGGGAAGAAATAGTTTGTGGAAGAAGGGAGCAAACATGTGATCCTATTCTAGAAAAATTGCATTAATTGTGATGATAAAACCAGACAAGAGATGATGCCCCTGATATAAAGATATATCATTCTTTCAAGGTGGCCTGTTTCACATTAATAATAAAATAACCAACAGTATTTACATTAATAATAAAATTAACCAACAGTTCATTTTATTGCTTGGAAGCTCTCACATTGCTGGGTTAGGTGAAATGTAGGTCTCCTCAGTGTAAATAATTACATTGCTACACCGAAAAGTAAAAGAGTGAGTGAGAAGATGGAGAAGCGAGAAAAAAATGGGCTTGTAAATGGAAATTAAGGATGACTGCTTTTCAATCCTGTGCTAACCATAATGCCCTTGTAAGAACTGAGGTAATTTTATTACACTGGTGATCTCAGATTTGGAGTCTGGAATATAGTTGCATAAATATTCTTAACTTGTTGAGGCTTCCAGTCCCGTTCCACATCAGTTGTACTTAACTGTGTATTGCTTTTCTCAGATTTTCTTTCTCGTTTTACAATGAACTGGGACCCCATCCATTTTCAGACACACTCAACATTGGATAAACCAGAATAAATTTTCCTTATATAAATGCAGAATTACAGGGAAGTTGGATGAAAATTTGTCTTTTAACAAATGGTTGCCTGGCAACTTTCTGCTTTCCCATACTCCCATATGTATGTTTTAAGTATGTTTTCCAATACTCCTATGAATGCAATTACAATTAAAATATGGAATTATGTGTCTTATTACTGGATTTACTTGAATCTTTTCCTCTTAATGTAAAATTTCTGTTATGTTTATTTGACCATATTAAGTTCCCTTAAGTTACTCTATTAAGTTACCCTTAAATTACCCTTGTAACTTTCTAACTTTGTTACAATTTTTTATATTGCTACGCGATTTGAAGTCTGGCTTTTCTACCAGAAAAACAAAACAAAACATAACAAAGCAAAATGAAATCCAAGCCCAAGTTCCAAAGCAAATTTGTTTCCTTCAATCAGTGAAAAGTCCTATGAAGTAACGTGCTGGATAATTCTGTCCTATTACAAAAAATGTGGAGGAAAATTTTGCAGAAAGGTGAAACAGAAGGACATATCCTTAATATTTTTCTAGCAGGAAAAGGTAGATTTTCTGTCTCTGAGCAGGAATCATTTAAATAGGAGTCCATGAGAAATATAGAAAATATGCTCAATAGCTGTTGATACACCTGAAAAACTTCTCTCTGTACAAGTTCATATTTACTTGCTACCAACAGTTCCCCACCAGACCTGACTTCCAAGTCTCCTGATGAAAATTCCAAGAAAAAGTGAGCACTACGTGAGGTTATACACTGAGGGAGCTCTTTTATATCCTTCCAGCTTGACTTCAGGCACACGACTCCCTGGATCTAAGACCACAGTAGTTTCTCCAAGGTTGGAAGGTGGATAGATATGTTTGTAAGAAAGAATATGTCAGAGTATGAATGGGAATTAAAACCACATAAGGAACCACCTGAAGAATGAGGTACTCATCCATGTAAGCAAAATTAGTGAAATCTGGCCCTAACTTTATCAACATCTCACTCTGCATTAAGTGCAGTGGGCATTCCCCATTTTATCAGATTATATTCAAGTCTTTCTGACTCTCAGGTCAAAACAATGCAGCAAGGAACTAATCTGAAATTGCAAAACAAGTTTTCTCTAACTCAAATCGGATATAAATAAGAACTCCAGGCACATTTCCCATTTCAAATTTCAAAGCCCTTAAAGTTCTTTTGGGACTCTCCAGAAATGAATAAAATTCAGCCAAATCTTACACATAAATAGATTATAGAATCTGAATATTTGTCTAACTATTTACAGTTTTTTTATAAAAAACCACACAAAATAAGCACAGAAGATAAATAAAGTCACCACCAAGAAATTACTGCTTAACATCAATTACTGGCAATAATTGTTAAAGTGAAGCACTTGAGGCTTCTTAGGAAAGACTCAATTTCAGCAGTGCCTAGGATCTCTGCATGTTGGAGAAATTATGTAGCTAACACATGTTTCTAATTATGTTTGCAGTTACTGCAAAACAACTAAAATGTATTCTGAGCTCAAATGAAATAATAACGTTTTCCCTTTCTTCATGCTAAATTGTAGGTTTTGTAACTGTAACAAGACATTGTGACTACACATAATGTTATTTTACCACATAGAATGTCCAACATTTTATATTCATTTGCTATTTCAAACATCTGAAATGTCTCATCAAACAACTCTTTTGCCTCCTAACAGTAGATTAGAGAAAAATATCAAGGGATTAATATATTTTATAGTTTGTATACACTCAGGATTTCAGTATAGTATTAGTCCCTTGGCATAGGGCTCTTCTGCCCAGTCTGTTTTGTCAGCTTTGGAATTGTCCTTCTGTGCTGTTTATTTGAAGAGCTTTTCTTACCTCTTTCATATAATATTAAAAGGTTAAACATTCAGCGAAGAGAAAGAGTAAGTTCTCCTCTTTGAACAGAGAGCTCTGCCTCCTCTGTCAAAATCCTCATGAAGCCACACAGTCTGGACACAGCACACAGCTCAGATGTGCCTTATTGGGGGGAGAAGGCAATGCAGACCTTCCAAGGGTTGTTTCAACGCTGCAGCAGGGCAACAGGTACAAGCACACTGAACCCATGCTGTGACTCTTGCATTTCTGTCCATATTGCTGATACCAGTCTCCACAGAATCCCAGGGCTAGGGATATCAGCAGGTGTTTGGCTCCTCTGTGCCTGGTATCTCCAAATTATCTAGGCAAAATCTTGGACCCATGATAATGCATTAAGGGAACTGAAGATTCCTCCTCAAGTTTAGCCCACTGCTCAGAGCAAGTTCAAAAGAGGAGTATTGCAGTAAAAACTACTCACTAATTCTGAAAATCATGTCCTGGCTACTTCAAGATGAAGCATCCAAAAATTAAGGAAAACCAATTGAAAGGTTGTGTTTGGAACCTTTCTGGCAATCTTTAAAAAAGCCAAACACAACACAAGAAAATAGAATCTTTACACTTTTTACTCAGTCATCGTGCATTTTTCAATATATCTCAAATACTCATACATATATGGAAGACTAACACTTAAAAAATTATAATTTCTCTAGTCAACATCATTTCAGGCTTCACCACATATTTCAAAGTATTTTAAAAGAAAAATATAGAAGTCACTAATTTAAGACCGTAAAGACTTAGTTCACAATAAATTGTAGTTATTGGTATGCAATTCTGCATTCCATTTTGGAGACTGGGAAACATTGAAAGCACACACAGAAATAGCTACACTGCAGATAATTAGAGAATGATACATCTTGCTTAAGTAATCATTCTAGAGAAAGGTTACAATGATAGAAAGCAAAGAAAAATGCACTGATGGTTTTAAATAGATACTGTAATTAGAGTTTAAAAATAAGGTGTCATCCCTCTCACCTGGAACTACATACATTTATTATAGGAAGTAGACTTTAGAATAAGTATGGCAAGTCCATAGAAAAAGCCTATTTATTAGCTTTTCAGGTAGAAAAACATTTGTCACTGAGTTTCCTAAACATTTAATTTAGGTGACAAACAACAATACTTGAAGCCATGAGGTTATTGGTTGCACAAATGTAGTCAGGTGGGAGTAATAAATAGACTTACAGTAGATACACTGTACTGCCTTATACTGAACTTCTACAAGTTTACTTTTTTAATTACAGATGGATGAACCAGGCATCCTTTAATGAAAAATAAACTGCTGAAGAGCCTCCTAAAACTAACAAATAATGACTAGGAAAAATAATATCCTAAATTCTTTCCCAAGGCATAATTCATAACAGTGGTTTTGCCACCCAGTTCATGGGAAAAAACAATCCCTACATGGAAAATATAAACATCAGCCACAATCAAGATGGTACAGCGGATGAGAATACACTGCTGGTCAATTGAATCTTGCATGGCTCAGAAAAGAGGGCACAGGAGACTGATAAGACATTTCAGAAAAGGACATAACTTTCCTGCTGTCATCAAATGTCATTTGGCTACAAAGCTTGAAATCAGGATAGTAAGTAACCAGCACAGTCTTACACTTGCTGTTTTGCTTTGTTTGTTTTTTTTTTTAGGAGGTTTGCAGGAATTAGAAAGGAATTTTTCTGAAAATATATAGGAGGGAGAGGCTTTTCTATTTTGTATATCATCACTCTGAAAGTGCATTTGGGTTGATTCTCTTCGTATATTGAACTAACTACAGCATCTTCCATGGCTACAGACAAAGGAAATAGTCAGCAGTAAACTGTAGATTTTGGGCAGGCAGATCAGATGTCATGTGGGAAACAGAATTAGTAAGAACACAGTTTTGTCGATCTCCTCCTTGACAAATATGGTCCTCAGCTTAACAGAAGGAGTGATTTCTTTGACCACATGAATTTTATAACATGTATTATATTTACAGTTGATGATATAAATATCATATCCACTGCTTACATGCTCTGCCAGTGGTGTCTTTCTGCCTGCTGCCAGGATTTATAAACAAAGCAATGAACAATTTAAGCAGGTAGGAAAGTCATGCAGCCACTAGTTCTATGTGATCTGTATCTGAATATTTATAATATCAAATGGAATAGGACTGCCTTTCCTTTTGCGTTCTGATGTGTTCTCACAGACACATGAGGAAGTTGAATAGGTAGTCCCACAATCCACTGGACAACATAAGAACTGCTTGCATGAAGAAGGTCTACTGAGTTAAAAAAGAGAACAATTTAGTTAATCAGAAAGAATTCTAAACCAGAATTTGTTTATAGTATGGACTTTTGGTATATATTCCACATTGTGGAAAAACATGAAAATTAATCTAATTACTTGTTATTCTCTTTCTCAGTCAAAATATATCTCAGAATTGCTGAAGTCTACCAAAAAATAAGAAACATTACTGCAGCAGTTGAATCTTAACACAGTCCATTTCTGCCACCAAAACGGTTCATATTAATGAGCCCCAATGTACTTCAGGTTTGTGCATACCAATCATTTGAACTGCTTAGACAAACCTGGATATTTTGCAGCAATTTTCTGCAGGAGATGTTGACTCCCAGAATAAAGCCAGAAATCAAACAGATGGCAAGCTTTTGTGTTCTAAATTGCCATAGTCACTAGTTAAATCAACATCTGCCTACAGTCATAACTTCGTTGTTTTCTGTTTGACCTACATTCCATTATCTGCCAGGAGAAGAAAAAAACTTACTCTAAAAATTCATGGGAAATGGTTCATGCTGGTTTTGACAAACTTTGGATAAACAATCTCAGACAAGTCTGATAAAACAAAATATATCACTTCTTTAACCTTGCAATCACTGGGTAGTTCTGTGAACAGAATTAAAATCTTCAGTAGAATTTCAGAGTATCTTGAGCTGTCAGTTATTTTCTTTATGTTTAGGAAGATGTCTGTATGATAAAGATATCTCTTCAATCCACAGGGGAAAAAAAATAGATTCCTAAAACGTAGACTAAAAGAGATTAAAAGCTACAAGTAAATTAGCTTTAAGTAAAAAGCAAAGATCTCAGCAGAAAAGTCTCAGTTACAGCCATCAGCTGTTACTCAGTTAGATCCTTTCACAGTTGAAAAATATTGGCTCTTGGGGTTTGTGATTACTTAACTAATTTAAAGTTTTGAGTATTATGCAGAACACTCTAGATCTAGAGAAACCCTATCTGGGAAGAAAATTTGTTTATAAACAAACAGCCGGTCTTAGTTTAACTCCGGTCCAATATTTCTGCCATTAGTTAAACTGCATCAGCATCTCACAGCTTAAGACTACTCTGTGTCCTTCCTCTTTGCTGAAAAACTCAGATTTGAAAGCTTGCTTCATTTATTCCAAGAAGGATATGAGACATGAAACATGAAAAAGGCTCTGTCATACTATCTGGGGGTCCTGAAGAAAGAAAAGAGATGTGACATTGTTGGGAATGGACACTCCCTGATAGAACAGGAAGAAAGACCAGTACTCAAATACAAGAGTTTTCCAGGTAGGAGAAGCATACAGACTGGTGGAGAAATGGATCTTTTGTGGAACTCCAAGCAGACTGGTGACAGCTTAGAAGCAGAACATCAGACCAGTAATTAAATCAATAGAGCAACTCAAGATTCCTGAAGTCTCATCCAAAGGAGGAAGTAAATATTCCAAAAGGAAGATAGATATATGGGACTAAGCAATGTCTCACAACAGAATGTTTGAAAAGCTCAGATTCCTCACCTTACTGTCTGAACTTCCTTACATTCAGTATGAGCAAAAATTTCTGCCCTTCTAGATGTTACAAAAATCTAAGTTTAGGCTTTCAATGCAGCACAGCAATCACAAATTACAACAATATCTTTTATACATTTAAATATTTCAAGGCAAGTCATAGATTGTGGTCTATCAAGGATAATTACTATTTGTTTTACAGATACAGAACAGTTTTTCCAGTTCAAAGTCACAAAGCAGATAGCAGAGTTAATTGTAACCTGAACAAACAAGAGTGTGGGGGGAATTTTGCTTCCCAAATAACAAGGATTTAAGAATTCTCTTATATTTCTAAAGCCCCTCCAAAGAGGCTGGTATAGCTTTCCTCCATTTGACAGTAGCAGCCATACACAAGAACAAGGTTTCAGAAATACCTGCTTTTAGACTGACACAATGAAAAATTAGCATCCTGTTAATAAATTCAAAATTTTTTTTAATTTACTTGCAAATTAAAATCATACATTTTATCTTTTACAAACATTTCACTTTTGGTGCATTTTTAACAAAACCAAAGTGATGTCAGTATCTTACACCTGAATGGCAGGGCGTGCCTTTCACCTCATTGCTGGGGAACTATCATGACCTGACAGGGGGAGATACAGTTTTGCCACATAACTAAAAGCATCATGGCAGGTTCTGGGATGTTCATTTAGAATACAAGAAAGGTACATTCAAAACCCACCTCGCAAGAAAGTGCCTAAACTTTTGTGCTATGCAGGAATCTGAAGGAATTGTTGCAGGGGTTAGACAAGTAGGTTTTTAACCAAGCCTCTCTCCTGTACTATCAATATAAGCATGTGGTGTGTATAATAGCTAGTAACATTACAGAGATCATGAACTTGTAGATGTATGACTAATGTCTGCTTAATGTTTAATCTGTGTTATGAGTAATTTCAAATGGGCTTTAGGCAAGGGTTCAGATTGGGTTTAGTAAACAACAACTGGTGTAAATACCCTTTACTCATGCAAGTTTTTTGACTCTTGACTGAGCTGTGAATGCATAAAGACACATCCACATAGCCTTGTTTTGAGGCACAAGGAAAATTACATAGATCATGAAAACTGCACAGGTATCACATGAGAATGGCAAAGGTAGCTGTAGAATAAAATGGCAATTGTCACCTGGAGAAGTATTTCATTTGTCATGCATATGATTAACTCTGAAAGTTGATGTGAGGCACAATAAAAAGAAGAGAAATACCTGAAACAGAAGAGAATTCCTTCCTAGGTCTCTGCCTCACTTTAGATTTAGAATTTGGGACATTAATCAGAATATCAGGATTTTCTTTGGGTTTCCTGTACAATTAGTCTAACAAGTAGGATCTCATGCATCAAAGGGAAAACTGTCTTAAGTTCACTTCCCTTCACTTCAAAAGGCTCAATTAGAAGTACCCCAAATCAGATAATAGTGAATTTTAACTGTGATGTGCCATAGAGATTATGAATATTCCAGATAACTATTTTAAGTTGGGATAGGTGAAATAGTAAGAAGAAAGTGCTGTTCATCCTCCTGAATTTGTGACTCTATACTAAAAAATGTTTGGAATCAAAACTATACATGTGTTTTCAACACGTCTGGGATTTTAAATAATTTATATGAATACATTAATTAAGTTAAAAAAATAGGAAAAAGGAGACTGACTGTCAGTAAAGCTATTGCTGTGATAAACCTCAAACTGAGAAAAGGGCTAGTTTTCACTTTCCCTACCTGCTTTTTTTTTCCAAAAAAAGCAACTCCATGTACAACAAGGAATTAAATTAAACTGCATAATCTACCAGCACACATGCATTTCACCATCGTGCTTACATACACTAGCTCTGAGTCAGAAATACTCACTGAAATGTGCTACCCTTGCAAGCACTACCTAACTCTGCTCTGCTATTAATCACTCGTGATGCAAGCACTCCCACCCATTTCTGAGAACAGTGTAGGCTGTCTGATAACTCGCAGGCTTCAAGCTGCCTTTATAAAGTTGTTCCACTTCTGTGTACTTCCTCATACTGCTAGTCTCTCGGTGAAAATGAAGCTCCTCATTTACATAGTCTTGCTGAAGTCAACTCTCCTTGCTTTAACAAATGTTTTTGCAGTTATTTTAGAAGATGAAGAGAATGCTAAAGAAGCAAAACTTACTGAGACTTGTCCCATAAAGCTCAAAACTAATCGGAAATGTGATGAAGGAGAGGATTGTCCTTATCAGATAAATTTGCCTCCCATGACCATCCAGATACCCAAAGAATTCAAACTGCTTGAGAAGACTCTCAAAGAAGTACAGACCCTTAAAGAATCAGTAAACAAGCTGAAAAAATGCTGCCAAGATTGCAAGCTGCAAGCAGATGACAACCAAGAAAGAGACAGAAGTAATGAATTCCTGCTACCTAACACTGCAGAAAACAGCGAAAGCCAAGATAACAGAGTAAAGGAACTGCAAAGCAAAGTTAACAGAATGGCAACCAGCTTAAAAAATGCAAAGAGCCAGATTCAGACTCTGCAGGGTCGTTTAGAGAAGCTGAGCCTCGTAAACATGAACAGTGTGGAACATTATGTTGACAGCAAAGTTGCAAATTTGACATTTGCTGTGAACAACCTGGATAACAAATGTTCTTCTAAGTGTCCAGCAATGCAAGCAAGACCTGGTATGTAATCTGTTAATTTTTACTGCCTGTATAAGCTTCCAGTGCATTTCACTAGCATTAGGTAAACAATTTAAAATATATTTTACTCAAATAGCTGTATTGTTAACTTCACAAGTATCTGCTCTTTTAGTGTGTATTTATACTCCTGTAAAACATTTCAGCAGCCACTAGAGGGTTACTGAGAGCTGCAGGTGTTCAGTCCCTCCTAGAATTGGACTTCATTAAGGGATTTAAAACATTAATTTTGAAAGGATAATTTTTTGCAATTTAATAAATAAACATAAAAAATTAACTTTATATTACACCCTAATACCCTTCATTAGAGACATTAAACATCAGTGATTTACACATTTTCTCCTTGGATGAGAAGGGGTAAATTTTCTTTAGGTGTGTCTTAGAAAACTGCCTTTTTATTTTTTCTCATGGCAAAACTGCAGATACTCTGAAAAGGGTGCAAGACATCACCAATCAGCAAGTGAATCTAGCAAAATGCTTCATTTTTAATAGATGGATAATAAAATAATTCTTATTATCACAGCATACATCTGAAAGGCTCAGCTAAAAAAGCTCACTAACAGAACTTCTCGACTGGGTAACATGTATCACCATTTTAACACTAAACCCTCTACATTAATGTAATATATAAGCAGTATAAAACAGAAAACAGGTGTTATCAATGAAAAAACACTTTTTTCTTTTGCCATTTGGTTCTCCTAATAAAGGAATAGAACCAATGCTCTCTTTCTGATGTTTCTTTGTAATGTTTGTTATTAAGGCAAGACTGAGGGGTTTTCTAAAAGTCAAAGTTTTTATATTACATATAGGAATCCTTGAAAACAAAAACTGTTCCCTAGATTGTCAGTGTATTCTACCACTTGGATATCAAACATAAGAAGATAAAGCTCTTGAGAGACAAAACAGAGAGAGAGCAGGCTGCATGACAATCTTTAAGTCTCTTGCTCAGCATCCAAGATTTAAAAAAAATTGTCCTTCTATCTACACATATTGAAAATAGAAGGATCTGCAAGTGTACAGTGTATGCACAGCTGAAATTCTTGAGTGTTCTTCTTTAAAAAGAGCAAGGAAGTAATAATAAAGGTAATACTTTTACTGTATCAGTAATCAAATCAGATAAAAATCACCAAAAATAAATTATGTTCATTCTGATACAAAACATTCACAAAAAGAATGAGTAATTTTTTGTTATATTAATAATGGACAATGAATCACATTCAAGTACAGTACTTCAAAACAGACTACATAACAGACTAAATTAATTTTTGACATTCCTCAAATTTACTGAAATGCTGAGTAGTGTTCAGGGCACACTATCAGGTAGATATTCCTTATATTTTACAGCAACATGCTAAAAGCATTTGCAGCAGCAATATGTTCATTATGAAAGCTAGCAAGGAGAACAGATACAACTTTTTCCTATTCAGGAGCCATTCCTGCATCCACTGAAAGTAATAGTAAAACTTTATTTAAATAGGAGTTGAATTGGATTATAGAAGCATTTTATCTGAAGTGTATATTCTCTGTTAATAACTGCTCTGAACTTTAGTCCAGCAAAGATTTAACAGAAAGTTCAGTGAAATAAATGAGAATTTATTGCGGATTTAGATTTGGCTTTAAAGCCTTTGACTCCTATACTTTATGGTTTCATAAATGTCCAGTTTTCTGGCAAACCAGAAGTCCTAAGTCTTACTCCCTGCTGCAGCCTGAGATCACTCCTTCCTTTCAAGAAGTAGTTTGTTTAAATTTTCTGGGAAAAATTACAACAGAATCTGAAAATGAAAACACCCATACATTCAAATCTGCAATAGGAATGAACATTATGGTTTTGACTCTTAACTGAGAACTTCTGAGAGCTCTCCTTATCACTTAAGAATATGGAGTTCTAATACCATGCTGTTCAACAGAATTAAATTACTGGATGACATTGTGGACCAAAAATGGATTTTCACTCTGAGGAAAAAAACTGGGGTTATTCTTCTTCTGAAAAAAACACATCACCCATTGGTGGGGAAAAGGCACTGTTAACAGTAGATGTTAACATTCTTTCTTTCTATAAAGCCAGCAATGCCACCTATACAGGAAAGCCCCATCACCTTCATCTTTCTAGAAGTCACACAATTACTACAACAGATGTGACCATTTTATTGCTTTTTTCCTGCTTCCTAAAGTACAGTCAACATTGACACACAAAGCATTCCTAATGATGTTATGTTCTCTATCAAATGATGTTTACTTAACAATAGCCAGGTTAACATCATTCCCACATGGAAAAAGCTCTTTCTTTGACATACTGCCAGTGGAGCTGTAAATTGTAGGCAGGTTGTGAAGCTATACATTCAAATACAAAAAGCAGTAAGTGTGTAAACACAAAGCATTAGAAATATGGACTGAAGAAATCAGGTTGAATTTACATGAGATAATGAAGGATAGAGTAGAGAAAAGGACAAAAAGAAAAGCAAAAAGTCAAAATGCCGTTATATTAGGCATTTTGACAAAAAAAGGTCGTTTAGTTGGCTTTTTTTAGACAGCTATCTGATGCAGAGATCCTAGGTGACATCTGTTATAAAGTAAATCTGATGGAAAAGGTGTTTTTCCCTAGAACTGAACTGAACTGAATTTGCTGCAACACTATTTGTGATTTAAAAGTCTCTCCAATGCAAGTTCTGTATGCCACATCAGTCTGGGTAAAAATTTTTTGTATTTGTAAATTGAAATTACGTTTATTCTAACACTACTTGTTCTTTCACCAGTTATACAAATAATGCAGAGAGACTGTGCTGATCATTACACAGCAGGGAGAAGGAGTAATGGAATCTACAGGATTAGCCCTGATCCCAGAAACGAGAGCTTTGAAGTTTACTGTGACATGCAAACACAAGGAGGTGGCTGGACAGTGCTGCAACGGCGTCAGGATGGCAGCACTAACTTCAACAGAACCTGGAATGACTACAAACATGGCTTTGGAAACCTCAGCAGGGAGTTTTGGCTAGGCAATGACAAAATTCACCTCCTGACAAGGAGCCAGGAAATGCAACTGAGAATTGATCTCGAAGATTTCAATGGAATCAGGGAATACGCAAAATACGACCACTTCTACGTGGCCAGCGAGTACCTCAAGTACCGTCTGAGCGTCCACGGCTACAGCGGCACAGCAGGAGATGCCCTCCACTACAGCAGGCAGTACAACCACGACCAAAAGTTCTTCACAACCCCGGACAAGGACAATGACAGGTATCCCTCGGGAAACTGTGGTGCCTACTACAGCTCTGGCTGGTGGTTTGATGCCTGCTTGTCAGCCAATCTCAATGGCAAGTACTACCACAAGAAATACAAAGGTGTTCGCAATGGCATTTTCTGGGGTACATGGCATGGTATTTCTGATGATACTCCTACTGGATATAGGCAACCCTTTAAATCAGTGAAGATCATGATCAGACCCAAAAGTTTTGTGCAGTAATTCTACACATTTCTCTTAACTAGCTTGCATTGGATTGCACTCAAAATCCTACTTACTCAGTATTATACTCCAAAATCAAGTATTCAGTTATGTTTGGCAAAAGATTGTTCTAGACAAAACAACATACTTCCACATAACACTTCTAGAGACAGTTTGACCCATATAATATATTAAAACCAGCATTAAAATACCTGAATAGTTCTTGCTTAAACTTAACACCAGTTAGGTCTTGGTTTTGTTATGTAAATATTCTAAACATTGCTTTTGGTGCTTTTACTGACTGTGATATACCATATTTTATGATTTAAAACTTTTATATTGTCTTCCACAAGTTGTGTCTGAATGAATACCTACATTTTAACCTGAAAATAATTCAGAGGTGTAACTAATATAAATTTGTCAGCACTTGGAAGAAAACCTAGTTTGTCTAAAAGTCTTTCCCCACCATCTATCCTACATAACTTCAAAGATATACCACAGCAATATCAATATAAATTAGGAAAAGTACTAAAAATTCTTATTTTAAAGAACTAGAAAACAGAGGGCCACATGGTTTGCCCAAAGACACAAAAAAAGGCCTTGAAGAAAACAGAAAATGATTCTTCAAATTTCATCCCTTTATCAAAGATTTTTCAAAGTTAGTAGAAGAACTGAATAAAAGCAGAGGAAATAATTATAAAATTATAGAATCATTTAGTTTGGAAAAGACCTTTAAGATCATTGAGTCCAACTATTAACACAGAACTGCCAAGTTCACACTAAGCCATGCCCCTAAGTGTCACATCTACACATGGAGAGAGCATGTATTGAACAAGATTCTTGCTCTTTTTGGTTCCTCCATTCAAGCTCAAGGTCCTATTTGTCATTTGTAGGAGAAAGGAGCTATTATGTAGCTTATTGCACATTTATGCAGGCAGGTAAACAGGTAGGAGGAAGACACACCAATAAGAATCCATATTCTTTGCATTAATGCCTCTAAATAAATACAAAGAGCTTCCAGTGCCAATTTGTTTTCTCCTGATTACTTTAGGTAAGTCAAACGTTACAAGATGCTCTTGTAGAGACTCAAGCTCTCATTCAAATACTTCTCAATCTAGATATTATTAGACCCTAAAACTAAAAAAGAAATTATAAATGTTTTGTAACATAAGAAAAGACTTATCTCCATTTTTAGACTACACGCTTTGTAGCCACAGAAATATAAAAACCTACTGTCAATTCTAAGCAAAAAAGAGAATATATGATCATGGATTTTTTTCCTAAAATATAACAAATAAAAAAATAAAATTGTCAAATAGTGCAGGATTTTCAAATCAGAGATCCTGTTATTAAATCTCACATTGTAGATAGCAACCACAAATTTGACTGAACACATCTAGAGCCTGTCTCTACAGAGACCAAAATTGAGTGGAGATGCAATTTATCTTAGCAAGAGGCTATTCTACTATCTTGCTTACACCAATCCTAAGATGCAGAAAAACTAAACTAAGACTATTTCTTTATCAATTAAGTGTGGTCATTGTTGGCATAGTTTTTTTGATTAAAAGAGACATAAAAAATAATACAAGTATACATCTGACTTAATACTTTATAAATATGACCTCTACTGTTTTTCTAAGATTACAACAAAACTATTATGGTTATAAGTTATGCAAATGAAGAACACTGGCAATAGCTAAATTGTAAAATATTAATATATATTTTAAAGAAGTAAATACTTTGAAGGATAATTCAAATGTAATTTGGTTTATTATATTTTCAATTTTAAAGAGCAATGAAAAGTTTTAGATGCAAGATGTATTATCTTTGCTTGAGAATATGTTTTGAAGCTATAGAATATTTATTTTGGGATAAAAAATAGTTGTCTAAACAAAACAAAAAAAGCAACTGATGAAGTATTGGTTAGAAGAGCAAATATCTAATTGCATATGATTATATTTAATCATTTTGCATGAAATGCACAATTTGCTCCTACTCATTATATGATAACTAGCTAAGTATGACTTACAGTATCTACAAGCTTCTACTTGAAAATTTTTACTACTAAGCTGTTAGAAGAGAAACTGTCTTTTTAAAATCTTGTTTAAAGGAGACTTTGTAAAATACAGAAATGTTAACAGAATAAGCAAATGTGGCTAAAATCACCTGCAAAAGCTTTGTCTCATGTCTTTAAAAACAGAAAGCAAAAAGAAAAGAAAGTGTAATGCTGTTACAGAAATCTGATTATTACCTGCCTGGAACTGTTGTAGCTGAATCTCTGTCAATGTGTACTAGTTTTATAAAGTGTAACTCCATCTACTCGTTGCAAACATTACTTGTTTTTCCTTGGTGTAATAAAATAAGAATGTCCTACTGTCAAAGCTGTACTACTGTGATAGATGTACGTAAGGACTACAAAAAAAGTTCTCATAATTTTATAGATTTCTGTAAAAATTGAAGCAGTAAGAAAACATTGATAACCAACACAGATGACTATGTGACAAGCCAAGAGAGTTAAGTGTTAGTAATGATAGTTCCTTAGAAATCTGTTTTATGACCCTTCAGCTGCCAGATAATAGCAAGGGCAGAAATAGAGCAGAGGGACAGTCGAGCCACAACCAATACCAAAGAAAGCCTCAGGCATCTACTCTTTATTGTTCCTCAGTACAACCTTTTAAACTCTGGATCTCACATGCATTCCACCTGTGTGTCCTCTCTACCCTTTTGTGGTTGGTCAGCGCCCCTCAGCACTCCCTGGCTCATTGCCTTCAGTACCAGTCACTGTCTGACACAGCTGTACCCATCAGGGATGGGGCTCAGCCACAGCCCCACTCCCAGTTACCACAGCTGTGTGCCTACAACACTGAAATCTCAGATTTTTTTTTGTAACTATTCATATTTTGGAAGAGGAAAAAGTAATTGCCCAATGAAGAGTTTACACAACCTCTATCTTTAACATGAAAGAGGAGAAGCAAACCAATGTTTTGACCTTTCAGATCACATACAAGAGTCATCAAAGCATGTGAATACAAATACATACCCCAAATTATATCATAACATTTTCTATACAAAGAAAAAGCCCTTGATCTCTGCCTAAGGCTTAATAATTCAAAACATTTCTTTCAATCCATGGAAAACATCTACGAAACACTGATTAACATATGAAAACACTTGTGGTTTTAATCCCGCTAATATTTAAATGGTGAATTTTAGTGGAAAAAATTACTAACAGTGGGTTTGCTAGCAAAATTCCTATGGCTTGTTTCCAAAACATAAAGACACAAGCCCATCCGTTCAATGCAATCAGCCAAGCAGACTGTAATGTCTTGGCTTTCTACACATTGCTTAAACAAAACCAAACCAAAACTAAAAAAACCCCAAACAAACCAGAGAAGAAATGAAAAGAAGGTTTGAAAGCACTGGTGCTTTTTCCTTCCCTTTTAAATGCAAATACCTGTTTCCTTAATTATGTTTATTGGGAAAGACCGCAGTCAAACTTGGAGTGAGTTGAGAACAATACGTAACTTGATAAACTGGTGGTGAAAAAAAGACTTTTATGTGTTTATTTGGAAAATAACTTAAAATGGTTGCCAATCCCTACCCAGACAAATTAAACCAAAATCAAACAAAAGTGCCAAATTTACCTAGCTTCTTTGATTTACATGTCATGAAAAAACCAAAGCAGGAAGGATGCAACTTTGAATTTTCACAGAGCAAAAAAAAAAAGAGAATATAATTAAATACCTACCTACAAAGAAAGAGGATTTAAATATTTTTAATATATTTTTAGAATTTTTTTGGTGTTCTTTTTCTTTCAGGAAAAAAAGATAAAGTGGTACACATAGGCCTGAAGACATGGACATAAGTCTTAAAGAAAAATGGCAGAGCAATACAATCTATTGCTAGGCCCTGCTACTGGCAAACATTTCACATACCAAATCGATCTCTTTCATTCACTGCTTTAATTAAATATTTATGGACTTATAGGTCCTCTGACAGAAGTTAATTTTGTTGTCACCCTCAATGGTAACCAGGAATGGAGAACAGTGTTTTAAGATGGTATCTCAAGTCCAACTCTCACACAAGTCATAAGGACATGGAAATTATGAAAGCAGTATCATTATTTAAGTCCTTATTAATCAGCTTTTTCTGATCTCAGTAAAAGAATAATCCATTTGGAAAATATTAATGGGAAAAAAACCCAAATTACCTAATTATGTTAATATAATCAAGACAACTTGAAGTTTAACTAAGATTGCATTTCAGCAGGAATAGTATGCCATTATTTAAAATTACACTGTACAAAATAACAGTAGGCTTTACATACTTTTAAGCAATTACATGAAGTGAATGATTTTTATGGAGAAGCAGGATGCACTTCAAGAAACAGAAAATCTCATGCCTTTCTTCAGACAGAGTACAAAAGCCTCTCTACTTCACTCTGCAGTTTAACCTCCATATGCTACATCCAAATGCAAGGATTCTTTCTCATGCAGCCTTTAAGGCTCTGTTTATTCAGGAGTATTGGAACACAGGTGTTTTGAATAAGTAAACCAGGAATCCCCTTTTTAACATTTAAAGTAGCCTCATGTGTGTAACGATTCTCCACCACTGATGTTTTTGTAGAATGTATGATTGGTTAACATTGCTCTGGCTTTGTCATCACATGTGCTGACATACAAGGCCAGGTAGGCCAAATTTTTAGTACAAATTTGCCTTGTCTCAAATATATATTTTAGGTGAGAAAACAGGAAGAGGGAGATAGCTTTGGAATACAATAAAGCAATATACTTGTCAAGTCTTGAGAATCAGAAATGGCTGAGAAAGGGCCAAAATGCAAGAAGATGTTACAGTTAAAGGTTACTCCTTCCCCTAGTTCACACCAGGGAGCTCTAGTTCCTCTGTATGGTATGAAATCTTCACTTTACAACAGTATAGAAAAACAAGACATCATAAATACTTTCAAACAGGCTTTTCAGAAATGAACAGAAATACCATCTGCTTTGTGATCATTCAAACACACCAAATCACTTCCTGGCCTAGTTTCCTCACAATGCCACCTGCTAGTGGTAAAAAGAACCTCTCTGTAACATGAGCATGTTACACCAGCTCTGTTCCCATTCCTGCTGTTTGAACCCTTCACTACAATCATCCAATTCCTCTACAGCTTTTTTAGGAACAATCAACTTTCCTATTGCAACAACGATTTGCTTTAACATTCACAATAAAAAGCTGTTGCAAAAAACCATACTCTAGCTTACAGACATTATCAGCCCTAGCTGACTTCCAAAGTGACCATTTCAACAAAGTCAAAAAAGGTTTATTTAATTACTAGTCAGATTCCTTTGCATGGAGGTGGAGACAACATCTGTCTTAGCTGTCTGTGCCAACATATTTATACACTTTTTTGTTGGGCCAGAAGCCTTTGAAGCTTGTTGTGTGGAGTGTGCCAGGATCAGCCTAAGTTTAAAAATGCTGTTTGCTTTCAACATACTAAGCTGTGTCAAGATTTTTATATCTTTGATAGAGCACCTGCATATGTGGTGAGTACTAAAACAAATTATGCACTGCTATAGTTACCATGCCAAAAATATAGTGATGATCATGCTTTATAATAACAGAAAGCACGTTACAGAATGTGTATGGGGACAGAAATTAAAATGGTGATTATGTAAAAAAAAAAAAAATTCTATCTTAATCTACCAAGGTAGCTTTTCTATTAAACTTTTCATTTAAAGATAAATAAACTTTTTTTAAAGGAAACTTGTTTACACCCACCATTTAACCTAGACGAAAACTAGAAGAATACTGGAAGAAAACAAGATGTGAGGAAAGATTCACAATTCAAGAAATTCAATTAGAAGTGTTAGAGGAAAGAAATTCAGTTAGAAGTGTCCTTTATTTCAAGGACATAACAACAAAGGCTAAAAGAAGTGGAAAGTTCATTTTGTGAATGTATGGCAGTACCCTAACCAACAGAATAGGAGATGTCAACTTGGTAATAAAGAAAAACATTTGGTGAAAAGAAGTCATGATGAATTGGGTGGCTTTTGTTTGAACACTGTCAAGTTTTTAATATTTCTACTTAACCCACAAAGCTAAACAATGTTACTGTTAATGTTTTCTTAAAAATAAAAGAAAGATAGTGTGCATGTTTCACTTCTTGCTCTTTGTATGTTTGAGTATCTGATGCTTACATGAGGAAAACAAGACTGGCTTGACTGGAAGAGGGCATATATCTGTTTTTAAAGACATCTTATAATAACAAAAGGTGTCCCTTCTAATAAGTACATGCTGTGCAGGCATAAATGACCAGTCATTGAAACTGAGATAATATGATACAATTCTGCTTCTGTGGAAAAATCCTGAAAGCCATTCCAAGTAGTTGAAGCCAGCATCAATGCAAGAAACCTCTGTGGTAACCAAAGTCATATATTTATCTCTGAATTATGCATAAAGTTCAACAAAAGAAAATAAATACGTCAGTGGAGAAGAAGAAATGTGAATAAGTGATGGAAAGCCAAACTCACTAGTAAAGTACTGTAAAATTATGGCAAAATGAATGAGTCATAGTTCTCTTCTAGAAATTGACAAAATGACCAGAAGACCTCATTTATGAAATATTATGCAAATTTCTTACTTTGTTTTTTCACAGCATGTTTTTTCTTGAGCTGGGAATAACTCTAAACACTAAGTTTACCCTGTTTTTGCAATTAATGTCTTACAACTGTGAGTGTTAAATAAGTTAGCTTTAACTTAAATATGCAGAAAACCTCTGAAAATATTTTTTTGAGAAAAAAAAATCAGGCAAATAATCGAATAATTTTCTAGAATAAGTCTAGAAAAATTAGTTTTCACCATGATTAAAAATAAGGAAAACAAAGCAGAAATGCAGAATACAGTTTAGAAGGGGCATGGGGGAACTTTTGCTGCTGCCTTGGACTGAGAATAAAGGGGGTTTATGCTGCAACAATACTGGAAGCTGTGGGCTCCCCATACACTGGCACTGGACTGAAAGCAGCAGCTTCAAGCCATGTTCAGTGTGATCTAACAGCAGGATAGGAAAGGGCCAGTCGTATTTTCCCCTTCACTACAAATTCTTGCCTTTTCCTTTCTCCTGACCTTAAGTCGCAGGCAGAGAGTGAGAGCCAGAGTAGCAAACTGATCTAACAGATTTAAGATGGAAAGAGTCCAAGGTAAAGCAACTTCAGGTAAGAACTTCAAGAAAAACATGAAGTATGAACAAAGCCTGTTAAGAATACAACACAGAGATGTACATTTTTATGATAAAGAGGGCAGAAATTGGCTGGTCTCCCTTTTTAATGTGGGAAAGGCAAGGAGAAAGCTGCATTATTCACTAGAAGGAAACTTAAACTGGGATATAGGGAAAAATTTTTATAAAACCCTGGCAATGATGACATGCTGGAAAAGGATATCCAAAGAGCTATCTCCGCCAATTAAAGATTTAAGAACAAATTAGACAAATATCTGCAGAGAATCTATTTCAGTGCCAAATTTGAATTAGATTATCTCTTAATGACTCTTCTGGCCTTACATTTTTAAGGATTTCATTTGATACACACTTGATCTTTAAAATTTTAAAATACCTCTAGTATTCCAAAAGACTCCTTAATAAAAAAAAATTGCAAAAGAAACTGAGCTCCAAAAGGTTTCTTCTATCACCATCATCAATCAATAATGCCTCAGGAGACACTTATCTGCAATTTTTCCTGCAGCTATGGAGCCTTTTAAAAAATCATAATGAAATTACCTCTACAGATAGAATACTACAAGACCAAAACCAAGACCTCTGTATTCTCCTTCCCCTTAAGGCCATGATCACTGAAAAAAATAACATGATTATCTATCAAGCACAGCATCTCCAGCAAGAATATTAAACTGCTTCACAAAATTTTCCTACCACTTAGAAAAATAGAAAAAAAAATCAAAGAAATGGGGATGATACAGATAGTCTATGGTAACAACCTTCAGTTATTAACAGCAAAAGATACACCTCAGAATAATTACTTTGCACTGTTACAGACAAAATCTGGGCCACATGGTACCTCATCCAAACACTGAAATGCAGGACTTGCTGTCACATCAGTGGGTCCCTCTTCCTGGCTAGGAGCTGCTGGAGTCACATCAGTGGATTCTTCTTCCTGGCCAGGAGCTGCTGGAGTCACATCAGTGGATTCTTCTTCCTGGCCAGGAGCTGCTGCAGTCACATCAGTGGATCCCTCTTCCTGGCTAGGAGCTGCTGCAGTCACATCAGTGGATCCCTCTTCCTGGCCAGGAGCTGGTGCAGTCACATCAGTGGATCCCTCTTCCTGGCTAGGAGCTGCTGCAGTCACATCAGTGGATCCCTCTTCCTGGCTAGGAGCTGCTGGAGTCAGAGCAGGGGTAGGTGACTCATTCCCAGTTGCCACTTCTGTGTCAGTGGGACTTCCTTCATCAGCCTGACTCATTGTTTAAAGCTCTAGAAAGTAACAAAAATACCAATACAGTTCATTAGATCCAGGGATATATATGATTGTGAAAAATAAATGTGTAGTGTAAAAACCACTCCATCAACATGTCAGACCCATATTCAAACACATATTCAAGTCACAATGTGTGCAAATTAGGTAAGTTTACAGTTACAACTTTATGCAAGAGGCTGCACTATCACTCTATCATCCTTTTGAGAATTTTTAAAATACCCTGAAGAAAGCTTTTATTCCAGTTGTCGGACAGTCTTTCAATAAATACACAGAGAGAGAAATTAAAGAAGTTTGGATCAAGCAGGGTTGTTGGAAAAGATAAGTTTGCTATATTTATATTATAGGAATATATGTCTATAATATTCATATTCATATCTGTCACTTAGGAATATAAATCTCTAAGATACTTCCATTTGAAACAATTAGAGCAAGAACATTCAGCACTTACTTCTCAGCAAGATGAGCCTTAATGCCATAAAGTTTCTATAATTTCACTTTGTGTTTACTATCTTGGTTCAGCACTTGAGAATTATGTTCCCAAGCTTCAACCATCAGAACTCTTTGAGGTGTGTGAAAATGCCAGGGTGGGTGAGGGAAATGGGAGGTGGAATACAAGGGGATACAAGGGGTACTCTGATAAGACAGCAATGTCCATCAGGTAGGTCCTCATCATTACATCAAATGTGAATTAATATCTGAAAAACCCATCTTCTGGCATAACAGCCTCTTAAGAGTTTTGTATATCCATAGAATTTTAAAATACAAACCTTTTACACGAAGAAACATGAAAGGTGACAAAAACATTTCAGGAGAAAGACATAAGAGACATGGGATGATCCAAAAGAGGCGACAAGCATCTCACAAAGGGAAGAGAAGGGAAGAGGGACTTGTGAGGCACACAGAAATCTTCCCACGACATAGTGAGATAGGGGAGGTATTGAGCATTTGTAGAGCAAAGCACAGTTCAGAGTGGAGATGGAGTGGAGATGGAGGAATTCAAGAATTCCTTCACAAGTTCACTGAAGTTATTTGTAGATGACAGGAATGGACAAATCAGTATCACAGTATTTTAGTGCAAAATTTTGGGAGAAGGATTGTCAACTTTCGCAAATGTTCACCTGACACCAGAAGGTCTTTCTGTATTAGCTATTATGCAGAGGACACTGTATTCTGCTATGGAACCACATCACTATAAAACCCATATCAGCTGCCAAAGATGCAGAATCCTCTTCAAATTAGGCAGTCTTGACATTATTTAGCCTTCCAAATAATATATGGGAGACCTTTCTATTTTTAAAAAGAGCGCATCTTGCTATAAGTCAAGGACAACAAAAAGTAATACTGTAATAAAATTGGAAGAAATTTTGAGACTATTTCAATAATATTTACCAGATCTTTCCAATGAAACAGACAGTGAAATTTGGCACTCCACAGCCAGAAAGCAGACAGTTAAGAAAAATATAATTTGTTTTTATAATTGTGGTGGGAAAATAGATAAAAAAATGTTGTGTTGTTTGTATTCAACTTTTGAAAAATCACTTGTCTATAAAGGTAGTGAAAGTTAAATGGCAAGTTTATTACTTTCTTCAGTACTGTTTAGAATTCCTTCAGGAACATTTTGACTTTTAGAGAGCTTTCAGTGTCTGTGTTTGCTTATGGAAAAAAAAGCAATTTCATGATCCTTCCTGGAGGAGTCAAAACATTGTGAAATAACTATAAACATCATAGAGGCCAAGAAATAAACTCTTGAGTTACTGTACATAAACATGTATACACATTTAGAAATAGCGGATGATTTTTCATCTGTAAAGAACTGGTGAATATTTTAGCATATGCATTTTGTGTTTATGGCTACTGTTGCTTTATTTGTTCCTCTCAACTTAGAATTTAGACAGAGGGAAAAGCACTGTGGCAGAAACTCTAAGTAGAACAATGCCAAAATGTGAGAGTTTCATGGGTGTAGGCATATTTGTCGATATTTGTATGTGAAACATACGGTTGACATCAGCCAAAAATATACCTCCTCCCAATACAGTAGTCTTCACCAAGATTCCAGTTTGGTGGGCAGGGGGAGAACAAAAAAAATCTTCTGAATCTGAAAACCTTATAGTTTTATGTTAAAGACACAACTACAGAAATCTGAGACAGAGAAAAACCATTACACAGCCTCAGCTACTGTGACAAGCCCTTATCTCCACGTGGTTCTAAGAGGGGGCAGACATACACAAAACACACATAAAATAACTTAAGCACTCTTCCACTACCTACTACATTACTAAATATATAATCCAGCTTTTATGAAATTGGATCTATAAACTTCAAAAAGCAAACTGGAAAATTTGTGTCTTTGAAGTATCTGGTAAATAATCTGTGTAATTGAAATAGGAATGAAAGTTGTCATGATTTCTAACTTCACGGAGTAGCCCAAAAAGTATGGATGTTTTCAAACTGTCGAACTGCAAATAATATCACAGCCTTGATCCAAGATAGAGAGTTGCAGAAAACAGGAATTACAAGGCTGTTTTGGAACCTGGGTCAAATCAGGCTGAGAACTGTCTTGTGAAACAGCTTCAGGGCAGCAATAATTAAAAAAGTCTGAACTCAGATTCCCCAAACTAATTTCAGTATCTTTACTTCTGTCTCTCTCTAGCAAACAGCAATGTTCATACACAAATCAGTGCAGAACCCAGATAGGTGACACTTAGCTGCATTGATTATTTTCAGAGTGACAGATGCAAAAAGTACTAACATTTTATTCTGAGCATAAAGAGACGCAGGTCCATGTATGAAGATGAATCAACTGTCTCTGCACACTTCCAGCCTACAACTGGATGCCTGGGGAGGAACAGAAGTATCCAACAGTCATGGTGTGGTGATGCTTCTCTGAACCCACCCCCTTTCTTCTTGAACTCACTCAAAACTTTCAGTATTGGTAAAATCCAGGGGAATGGACATTTTCATTTTACCTCAGCATAACATGAGTAACCAGTGCTTCTTGTTGCTTTTGAATCTGGCTCCTGGATGTCACCTACTTCTTTTACTGGATGAATCACTGAATAATCACAACTTTTCTATGCCACTAGGTTTATTCCTAATGTTTGAATCATCATTTGACAATCCTTTTTCTAGGCTGAAGTGAACAATCCACTTGCTGTCACTGGCATGAAAGCCCTCTGCCGTCCAGTGTCCTTATTATCCTTCTCCAAAACTTTTTCAGTTCTACCATATCCTCTCCAAAGAGAAGGGATGAGACCTACATTAATAACATTAATCACACAGTGATCCTCTTTCCACCCCCTAAAAGTTTTTTTTTTTGCTTTTTCCCTAATGTTAAAGTAGAAGACCTTCTGTTTTAACTGGGCAGAGTCTGTGCTTCAGCATGATGGATGTGTCTTTAAACAACAAAACCATGCCAACATTAAATGATAATTGAATTTAAAACTACAACAGGACATTATCATGTGCATGTGAATCAGAATGGATTGTTTGATTAGACTGTACAACCTCACCACTTTGGGGAAATGAGAGCACAACATCTACCTAAACTGCTCAACAATTTCTGTCATAAATTCTGCTGTTTTCCCTTGTTTTCAGATCTCTGCTATTTGGGATAGAACCACCCTGAGCCACACACAGACTTCATCTGCTGGAGTTCTAATTAGATATGGCTAAGATACAGAGAATTTGAATGGTAAGGTTTGTCACTTCCCATTTCACATGGTTTCCACAAGCAACTTTCCTCGGAAAATGTCTGGTAGCATGACAAACAAAAGAATCCCTGAATTCCAAACCATTGCAAGCTTTTCAATGCTGAAGTACAGAGGAGGAAACAAACCAAACATAATTTGCCTACCTACTGAACCCTAGACACATCTTGAGAACTAAGAAGATTCAAGGAAGCAGCTCAGAAATGCAGTACTAAAAAAACCCCAAAATACAAATAAAGGTGGCCCTATTTTCCTAAGAAGTGAAGTCACATTATTTCTTCATTACAATTATAGCAAATGGGTTAAAAAATTAAAATTAAAATTAATCCTGCACCGGCAGACTAAGTTTATACCCTGTGGGTACCTGCAGCAGTTTGTGATTATTCCATGATAAATTCCAAATACAAAACTTAGAAAAATGTATTCCTTCTACAGCCTCTCCTGTAAATACTTATTTAATTCCTCCTTCCCTGAAATCTCTCTCTCACCTTAGCCTAAAAGTGTGTTTGATAATGCTTTGGCTTAAAATCTTTTTTATATCACTTTATAGAACTTCTATGAGTTCTATGGTTTTTTTAATCTTTTGCGTGAAATCCTGAATATTCTTTGGCATACAACACCAATACCTGGTAAAATGGCAAATAAGGATTGGAATTCACTAAGAAATCATGCAGCTATCAAAAGTGAAGTTCTAATTATATCTTCAGTTATAAATTTGATATAGCTTTCTTTTCCTACAAATGACAAGTCAAAAAACAAAAGAGGAAAACAAACAAACAAACAAATAAATAAATATTCTTTCACTTTTGGAGTCTACTACTTGCTGTGTCAGCTGATCCAAACAAAAGCACGAATGTTAAACAGAATCAATACAGGAAAAAGTGTAGATGACATAAGTAAAACATTAAACACATGAGGTTTCATGTGTATGGAGAAAGAACTTCTTCCTAGCAATTACTGTTTTGTTAAGTATTTTTAACCATGTGAGTATGCTTAGACTGCATCTAATAAGAAAACCCAACAGCAACAATTAAATGTAAACATAACTGAGGCTTAAGCATCTTGGAATGGTTTCTTGAACTAAGTTCTCAACTATGCAAAGCCTGACAATATTAAAGGTGATGCACAGCACAGTTTGCTGTGACTGTGGGTACTGATGCACCTCTGCCTATGTGAGGAGCATCAAATCCCAAGCTGCTGGAGGAAAAGGGGCTGTGGGAAAGCAGCACTAGCGTTTCAGAGGAGGTGGGAGAGAAGGATCAGGAGCAGCAGCACTGACCCAGCAGTGAGCCCCTCCTTACCAGGGACCGGATTCCCTGGGAACGGTCGGATCCCAGAGTTATTGCTGAGCTGGCTGTCATCTAGTGGAGTCATGGCACATTGCAACACACTCGTTACACGTCTGCAACTTTCCCCCTGACAAACAATCTGACATCCAAATTTGGTATTGTTCTCAAGGGTGAGAATTTTGTAGATTTTTTTCCCCTCAAAATCAACTATTTCTGAAGATTTGGGGAAAAAAAAAAAACCAAAACCAACCAAACTTCCAGCCTTCATCGTGTCCAAGATATTTCTTCATATTTTTTTGACTATCTAGAACTCGATTTTTGGACACTAGACTATCATAAAGAAGGCTGGCTAGCCCTTTTTGTGTTTAACCTAATGATTTTTTGAGACTGAGTAATGTAAACCAATGCAATAATTTAACTTGATGGGCTTTATTGGTGAATATGAATCTTCATTAAACTTTCCACAGTGAAAATTACCAATGGACCAAAAAAATAGATCAATCTTCTTTCCTCTTGGACACTGAGATGTCGTTTCAGATTCATAAATAATCAAAGCCAGACAGTGACAGAAATGGAAACAGGGCTAATGAGATGAAAAGTATTTGATGACTAAGTATCATGCTTGCATGGTTATTTATGAAAAAGAAACACATGGAGTGCAAAAGGGAGACAGGAATTAAGTAACAGGCCCAGATTTCATTATTTCTTGTGTTGCAATCTTGCTAAGACAATGCAGCTTTCTGTGCATTTTTCTCTCTCATTATTGGCAGTAAACAACAACTATTGCAAAAATTCAGCCCCTGACTGTACATCTTCTATTGCCCACATGCCCCAGCTCAATTTTTAAAATTGTTACATGATGACAATGTGGGCTATGAAGTCCATAAGAGTGTTTTAAACTTAATTAAGTGGTTCCCTGCTTGTTTGTAAACCCTGTAAGGACAATTGTTTCATGGCTTATTTGTGCAGAGCTCAGGAAAATATTTATTTTCTTGGCTTCAGAACTGCTAAAAAGCAGTACAACACATAACATATTGACCAAAACTTACTGCCAGAGAGCAATTCTGGTGCTTTGGGATATCACTTCAAAAAACCAACAACAAATAACTGGTTTTCTAACACATCTGCCAAACTGCTTCTACACCGACTAACCGAGGACATTTCAACACACGCAGGCTCGCTGCAGGCTCCAGAGCAGTGAAGAGCTGCCCCGGGCTACCTCGTCTCCTCACGCGCGACACGGCCCCGCCCTGGGCCCCGCCCGGGGGTGGCACTCCCGACCCTCCGGGACTCCTCGGACAAGGCTGTGGCGGCGCCGCTGGACTTGCTGCCCGCCTCGCCGTCGGAGCCGCAGCTTTGCCTCTCCCGGCCCCGGCCCCGCTCCCCTCCGCTCTCTCCCGGCCGCCGCAGAGCCCGGCCCGGCCGAGCGGCGTCCCCGTCGCTATGGCGACCCGCGCGCCGCCTCCCGCCCGCCTCAGCAGTCCCCGCTTCTGATTGGCTCTGGCGTCCAACCCGTCGCCCAATAGCAGCAGTTTCTCGGCAATGCTCCGCCCTTCCCGCTCTCCGATAGGCCCGTGGGCACGGCTGTAGTTCCTTCCGCGCGCTGTAGAACTACGACTCCCAGGAGGCTCCGCGGCGGAGCCACCGCCTGTTTACCGGCCGTGCCGNCGCCGCGGGAGTGGGCGCTGTCGGTGAGCCCGCGGGGGCGGCTGCGGGTGCGGCTGCCGTGCCAGGTGAGCGTCCGCCCGCTGGACCCGGAGCGCTACCCCGGCGCGGAGCGGGTCGTGGTGGCCGTGCGCGGCGGCAGCCCCGGGCGGGAGCGGGAGCGGGACCCGGTGCGGGTGGAGCACGACGAGGCGCTGGGGCAGGTGGCGATCGTGGCGGACGGCGCGGACAGCAAGACCGCCGTGGACGTCCGGACGCCGGTGAAGTTCGGTGAGTGCGGGGGAGGCGCACGGATCGGGGGGATCCCAGCGGGGGCTTGCCTTCGCCTGGAAGCCGGTGCTGGGAAGCGGCATCGCTTCCTCGCTAATTCAGAACAGCCCGGTTGGTTTCCTGTGTTCCTGGACTTGCTGCGTGTTTGGATAGGTGATTTGTTGCTGACCCTTTTTGCCAGCTGTAGTTCGTGCTAAAACTTAGGGAAAATTCTGCAATGTGCTTTTTTTTTCTTGTTTTCTTTTAGAAGGACATGAACTGTATATAATTCACAATGGAGAAATCCTATGGGTTTAACATAACATCATTCTCACATTTCCAGTCTTACTCATCCTTATAATTTTTTTTTAACACTGCTTATAACTGAAGGGGTGTTTCTTAAATATGTTTATCACAATTTAGGGTCTGTTTTGTTTCCCAGCAACTAATCTTTGCACAAATATTCTGTAAGTAAATACAGAATATTTGTGCATATATTGTCACCCTTCCTGCCCTCAGTGTGCTTTGCTCTGTCAGAATGGCTGTACTGATTCCTGCCATGACTCCAGCAGCTCCCTGCCCTGTCTCTGGTCGTAAACAGATGCTCAGGAAAGACTAAGAACAGAACAAATGTAAATGATATTTCATCTAAGCATTCTCTTGGCTGTCAGCTGTTCTCATCACAGGAATTTCTAGAGCCTGATACAGCTCAACCCCTCAGTGGATCTCTGCTGAGTGTCCCTTTGTACATGGAAACAGTTTCAGGGTGAGAGTTTCCTGGTAAACCCTTGGCAGAATCCCACTATTTAATTTCCTGTTATTTTATCATTTGTAGTATGTAGTATTCCAAGGTCATCCTGCAATTTGTCAGTGAGTTTTTAACTAGTCTGAATAATTTGGTGTAATTGATAAAAGTTTTCAACTTGCTATTTGTGCTGACTTCCAGCTTCTTGTACTGTTGAAGGTGGTGCATAGCTTATAGCTGAAAGACAATATAGAACTAAGGATATTGTTAAAGACATTTGAAAATCCAAGTTTGTTCTCTTAAACAGATCAGCTGTTACCTCTATATTCATTGGCTCTGTCACTGAACTGTAGCTGGACTGTCTTCTCCAAGAGTCTTGCAGTCTTGACTCTTACCTGAGAATTTTCAGTTGCTATCTTGCAGCTCTTTTTACTTTTCTTCCCTCCCTTGCTTGGCAAGCACAAAGATTCCCTTGGCTTGTCTGTAGCACATTCACAGAATCCATCCCATAATTATTGAGACTCAAACAAACCCAGTGTCCCATTTATTTCCCTTCAATTCTCTGGTACCAGATGTGTCTGGATACTGTAGTCCTTTACTATTCCAGTTTCTCCAGGATCTCTGAGTCACTATTACAAGTCCCTCTAGAGCTGCTTATTCTTGAGGTGCAGAATTCATTGTGTTAAGATGTGAAGAATTTCAGCCTTCATAAAGGGTTTCAGTGTGAGGAACCTTCCTGAAAGTCTTGATAATGAATCCTGATTGATTGAAAACAATAATTTCACTTTTATCCTGTCTTTGAGATTGTTACTATATTCTGAATGTCAGCCAACACTGCAGACAGTCTTAGGGGCTTTCTTCTTGAAACAGGTTTTCTTTTTTTGTGGGTTTCTAAGCTTGGGTTTGTGGTAAGCTTATGCAGTTCAGGTTCCCTGGACAATCTGTGGGTTGTAATGTCCTTCCATAAGCTGCTCTTTGTCTCCCCAGAATTAGCATGATGTTAGTATTGTTCATGCTGTCATCCAGGTGCATCTAGAGATATATTTACAAAAACATAAGGTTGTGAGGTTTGGGTGTTTCAGGTTTTTACTCAGTGAAGTAGGATTTTTGCTTGCCACTGAGGTTCTACTTTTAAGTGTCCTTTCAGCTCTAATTTGGTTTTTTTGATCTTCTGAGTATTAGTTTGTGCTTGACTTGCTCTGTTTATTTATTTAGAAAAGAATTATCCATTAAATATCATTGCATAAGCAAAAGATCTTATCCCTTGTGAAAACACACCTCAAACCAGAAAGGAACTGTTGTTGCTCTGCAAACACCTTGACTTTTCTCTGGCTTTCCTTAAGTGTGTGAGGAAATGTTAACTCTGTTCTGCTGAGGTGGATTTGCCTGAGCTCTGTCAGTCACTTAGAAGTTGAGAGATTGATGTGAATTTCTTTTCAGTGTTCTTGTTTTCTTCACTTTGGAAGTTAAGTCATTTCATAACAGCTTTCACAATTTAGGTTGGAGTTTATCCAGGAATCTGCAAGTTATCTAAAACTCCTTAGAGCCTGAATGAAGAGCATGTGTGGAAGATGCTGAGCTTAAGTATGCATTTTAAACCAAAGGCAACCTCTAGGCAGCTTAGTAGGGCAAGTACCAAAAGAGCCTCTGTTTGTCTTAGTGTCTGGTTTTGAGCTCTGTATAGGATTTCAATATCATACATGATCTGATAATCCTCTCTGATACATTTAACCTTCATTGGTGGCAGATGTCAAGGAATTTGTTTCATCAAGCTTATTTATTTTTGCATGTGTTAATTCAGCCTGAAACCAGCCCTTTGATTTCTGGTTATTGTACATTGACTGCATGAGTACGCAGAAGTAAACTGAACTGAGGGCTAGCATAACCATAATTTGAGATAATTCTAGTAGTTTGGGGCTGCTGAGTTATCTGGAAACAAAAAATTACCCAGTCTATTTCAAGTAGTATAGCTAAAGGCAGCTTAATAACTGGGGTGCTTAAATACCCCGAGGTACCTCTGCCTACATTCTGATACCAAAGTGTTTCTTTTTTCCTATATACCTTAATTTCTGATACAAATCTTCTACACCACAAAGATCTTCCTGCATTCTTTGTGGTTTATATGGCTAAAGTTGGCTTCAGGCCTTCTCTTTGCTAGGGAGGAATCAAACTGGCTATTTTTGGAGTTTTGGCACCCAAACAGATTGTATCTTGTTCCTCCTTGTTAAAATTTCATTGGCAATATTATCCAGCTTTCAGTCTGCTTCTTTATGGAGTTGTTTATCCTCGGTTCAGGAACTCAGAGGGAAGGAGATAGAGGGGCTCAATTCCTTGTCCACTAATTTTTGTTATATGAAGGGTAGCAAAGTGGTGTGACTCTGCAGAGAATCAAGGCACAAAGTGTATTTCCAGAAGTCCCTGGTGTTTCTTAATGACATGAATTTCCAGACTTCCAGGTCTTCTTTTAGCACTCATTGTTGATAGCTAGGATTACACTACTAACCCACCTTTTCAAATGATGGCAAAAAAAACCTCTGATCCTGTAGAGCATATTATTATTAACCTTATTCTTGTAAAAGTCTTAGTGAGTTTGTATCAGGGCTAAACTGAGCACTCTCAAGGCTTTTCCTCATCCCTTTTGACAGAAGCAGTAAGAGCAGGAGGGTTTCAAGCTGATTGAATTCAAAGATTTGCACAAGCAAAACTGGTTTTTTGGACTGTCTTCTCAGAAAGCAGAATAGCACAAGTCTTGGTTGTAGACCTTCCCAAGCACCATGCAGTTGCCCAGACTGCTCAATTCACCCACTAGACAAGACAGCTTGTTCAAAACCAGCAGTGCTTTCCAGTCTTGTAGCCTTTTTTCTTAAGGAATTGTTGCCTTTGAACTCAGTCTACATCCTTCACTAAATTTAACCTCTTGGCTTACTGCAGCCATAAGGCAGCATGCTTGCTGCAAAGATGTTGTGTTTTAGCTCTGTCTCTTGGATTCTCCTAGTTTGTCTCCTAGGTTACAAAACTTCCATTTGTTGTTCATTGGAGCTCTCAGTCTCTCCTCTTCATGGTCTGCAAGCTCACTGCTGTCATGGCTCCAGGAAGCTGGACCTGTCCTGGGCAGCAGTGACAGCATTGATCTTCAGGCTCTGCTGGGTCACAGGGCTGACTTGGAAACCTCCTCGGGGCAAAGCTTGTTTTGCACATTCTGATTATTCTTTTCATCTTTCTAATAACCTTAGCAGTCAGCAGCAGTGAAGGAAAGACTTTCATATTTGCTTAAATGAAGGTTTCTTTACCAAATAATCTCCTTTCCTTTAAGGAGTAATGGAGCTCACTGTTTCTTAATCCTTCAGTTGTGTCTTGCAGCAAACACTTCTGATTTCTGTTTAATTTTTCTTTTTCTTCTTTCTAACTTTCCACCTTAGAAGAATAAAATCAATTTTTTCCTTTCCTGCCTTTATCTTTTGCCAGTCACTATGGTGGTCATTTTTACAAATGGTTAATATAAATTATTATTAATATAGACAGAATCCCCAGACTGTACATTCTCAAACATCTTCCCATTCCTTAAACCCAAGGGTGAGAGAAGTAGCAGAAAAATGCTCTTCCTGCCCCTGCATCTTATCTACAAGACCTAGTGATTTTTCTTTGTGGGAGTTTATGAACAGTAGCAAGGTGAGGTGATTCAGACTAGAGGCAAACACGATTCTCCATGCCAGGAAATGTCAGGCTCTCCAGAAGGCTGGGGAGAATGATGCACACCAACACTTCTGTGCCTGGTTTGGGGTTGTGCTGCTGGCTAGTGGAGCAGCAAGGCCTTTTGTGTTTGTGCTGTTGAACCTTATTCCTCTACATGTGGCCTCAGACACCTGCCAACCTTCTACCCCAAAATGTGTGTCAGGGTGCCCAAGTGTCTAAGTAGAATTTCTGCTAGAATTTGTGGCTAGGGTAGATAGGAGATGGAGGTGGAGTTAAAAAAGAGAAATGATGAGACTTCACTAAAGGTTCACACCCTGCTGATTCCTTGCCACAGGTTACAGTCATTCTTCTTCTTATGTTCTCTCTTGGAGTTGGATGGCTCAAGCACTGGCCCACTGAACTTTCAGTGTCCATAGTTGATAGTGACTGCTCACACTGTTCAAAGTGCGTGCAGACACAGCAAGAAGGTTCTTAAGGAACAAAGAGGGTGCTCCTTTTCCTTACTACATGTGGTTACTGTGTAACATGACCAAATACTATGTTAAAGATATGTGACTTTTGTCATTCTGTTGCTAATAAAACTCTTTTAATTCTAGATTTGGATATCAAAACGTCAGGGACTGGCTGCGTGAAGATTCAGAAAATAGAATGTGATAACTGCAAAATAGAAACAGAGAAGGGGACTAGTGTCTTGCAGTCAATAAAGGTACAAAGAACCCTCCCCCACTGTTTGAAAAGGGCTTGTGTGGTGGGATATAGTGTCAAAACTTAAATACCAGTTCTGGAGATGGGAAGTACTCTGGTATTTCTCATTTCAGATGCACTCATATTGCTATGTGTATAGCACCTCACCTTTAATTATTGCATACAATTGCAGCACAAAGTCAACAACAGTAAATAATGTGGAGTCAGAAGTCCATGCATCTGTGATAGCCAAAGCCAGCAGAAACAGTGACAGTAAGCCTGATCCCTGTCTTCCCTGCCCCTCAAAGAAAAAAAAAATAGACTGGGATTTCCTGTCTAGTAGGTTAATAGTTATGCCTGCTCAATCAAGACTTTGCAGCTTGCTGCTGATTTTTTGTGTGTGTGTGTGTATTTTTTTTACTAATTGGTGTATCAGAGCTATTTACAATCCCTTCAAGTTAATTTTCAATCAGAAGTTACACATGTCCAAAATACCTGGCTGAAATATATCTGATATATACTGTATATATCATAGCCATGAGGTTGTTATTGCAGTCTTAATGCTTCGAGTTTGCTGACATAAGCTGTTGTAAAATTAATCACAGTTTATCTGACTTAGGTGCTATTTGGAATCAAATTCACTTGATTGTTTGGGATTGCACCTGCAGGAATTGGTATAAATTCAAAAGAAGGGCCAAATTTTTTGAGATATGAAAAGTTTTTCAACATTTTTCTCTATTGTGGTAAGAGATGATTTTATAACAGGCTTAGGGAAAACTGATCTTAGGGAGGAGTGTCATATACAATAGCTGTAGGTGTACTCTGCAGCTAGGGAGCTTTAGACAACTTGAACCTTCCAGATTCTGTGTAAGTGACCATTTCACTTGTATAAAGGTACCTAAAATCTAACAGAAGTTAAAAGTACTATGTGATGCCCATCTAAACTTTTCATTAAAAATTATTCTCTTAGGCAATAATGACAACAACACTGCATGAGAAGCTGCATAATATGAGAAAACAAGGTGGTTTTGGCCAGTAATAATGACAGTAATCATGGCATGCCATCACATCAAGAATTTTTTGCGGTGTAATGGAAAAAGATGGTTTCGAGGAAAGACCGCTAACTTATCTTCTGGGGGGAACCTTGTCTCAAATACAATCCAAGATGTGAAATATCTTGAATTTTAAAAATTAAGAGTTGGGTTTTATTCTAATCTTGTTTTTAAGTGCTGTAGTTCTAGTAAGATGACTGAACTCATTTTTTGTAGTAAAGCTTCAGGAATTGTATTCTTTATTCTCAGAGAAGCAGGATTATTTGGGAGAAACATAAGTATTATCTTCAGGGTTTTTCCAAAACCACTAAAAATCTTACAGACCAGATGCTGTAGTGAAGCATAAGAGCTGATTCCCTTTTTGAGAATTTGCTTTACTGAGCAAACTGAAGTGATAGTGCCCTCCCCTGGGTGGATTAAAGCTGTTTTAATGTTGGTTCACTGTTGTTAACAAACCTCATTAATTAACAAAGCAGGAGACCCTTTCTTTACAAGAGAGAGAAAAAGATCATTGATAAATGACTTTAAATGAAAAAAATCTGGTCATATAGGGATTATTCAAGAGCACCAGCAAGCAGCTTCACAACTGCTAATTTTCTTAACTTGCAAGAAGGTGTTTGTATAAATTGTAATTCAAAAAACCATGCCTTTTAAAAAATACAATCTATAGCGTCTTTACAAAAGAGTTGGAGATTTAACATCTACTTTGCTTCATCATGCATACTAGTAATTGAATTGAAAGGAGGAGTCTCTATGAGGCTTATTAATGGATTTTGTCTGGTAGTTTTGGTGTGGTAGACATGACCCAGCCTGTGAGATTTGTTGAGGGTGGTTTTATTGAATTGTTGTAGTAGTAGTAGTCCAGTTCACCCTATCCCTTCCAAGTCTCTAGGTCAACTGATAGCAACAGTAATTCCAAAATACAGTTATGGCATTTTGGTTTTCTTCAGAGTATGAGTTATTCACAAATTCTTTATTGAGAAAGCAGTGATTGTTCTTTTTCATTTTTCTGTTGTCCTTCATATTATGACAATGCCACCAGGGAGACCCTTAATTATGCTTCCATGTTCCTCAATTACTCCTGGCTCCTTGACTGTGCTGGTGATAACGAGAATTTCCAGGCATCTCGCTCACACTGGCAGAAGAGCTGCTCTGCTTCCTCACCACACACCATGTCTGAGCCTGATTCATCCTGCACCAGTGTCCTTCTCTTCTTCTGAACAATTTTTTCTGGTTTTCCTCTGACATCTTTTAAGGTCTTGACAGCCTTTTGACTCTTCCTTATTCAAGCCTTTCTCCCTTGCTTAGAGAAGCCCTGTGAAAAACTGGTGTTTTTTTCTTTCAGCTGGTGGAATATTTCCTCTTAGTGAAAAAGCCTGACCATTGTAACTGCTTTTTTCTCTCAGCAAATCCTTCTGTCTGTGTCTCTAGAGGTACCTACCTCTGAAAACCTGGTTGGTTTTTTTTAGGAAGATATGCTAATAATTTGGGACGGGGGGGAATTAGTGTGTATGTTGTGGTTTTGTTTTACTGAACTATCAGTGGCCACACTGGTGAGCCCTTGCTGTACCCTAGTTTTTCCAATCTTGCAAGTTCCCATATGCTCCTCAAGTTACATATTTGGAGGATTTGCTGTTTAACCATTATTCTGATAACAAGCATGGTGTACCTGCATTAAAGGAACTGTGATGACAGATTGGAACATTTAATTCCTCATATTACTGTATAAGGAGAGAACAATCTATTTATTTAAATCTAATTTTAAAAGTTTTTTTCTCTTTTACAAGAGAAGGCTGCATTTTATTCTCAGGACCTGGTGGTTTGGTTGTTTTGGTTTTTTCTCACTTTGACAGATTGGTTTATGTGTATTTCTGTTTTTTGTTTCTTTTCTCTTGTTGGTTGTATGCAACAACAGCTGAAAGGTATAAGGGCTATTGAACAGTTTTTACTTGAAACCTGGCTAATTTGTTAAAAACTTGAGATTTGCCTTATGGAAAACAATTTTTGTTAGAATTTGTGTGCAGTGAAACACTGTAGAATCTGGTTTTGCTTGCAGGACTAAGGCTTCTAGTGGTTAATGTGGTACAACTTGAAAAACAAGATAACCATAACTAGAGAACAAGTTATCCTAACTATATGATTTTTAAACTTTTTTCAGAGCCATAAAATCGATATACGGACAAATGGTGGCAAAGTAATTGGTCTTGGAACACTTTATGGAAATACAGATATTTGTGCAACAGAAAAGGGGGTAAGTAGGAAGTAAAACCTTCTCTTCAATGGCTTGTTCTCCTCATTTGTTGTAAAAGGACTAAATTCAAAGAATGTGCTAAGGAATATGTAAATAACCTTCATTGTAATTTCACTGTTTCTTAGGTTTGTCTGTTAAATGATATTATTCTGTGCTTGATTTGGATTGATAAACAGGCTCCACAGAAAGCAGGAATAAGTGTGTGATTATTCCATCAGTACAGAGGTTGTTCTACTGATACAACCCATCAGCTTTAATTGCATAGACCCCTCACAACCTTCTTAAACTTTCTCCTTGGCTGATATGTAGGCATTTGGATTCTGCAGAAGGCTCAGGAGTTTCATTTAGTGTCTCCAGGACAGTGGCTTGATACTTGTAAATGCTGTGCACTTAAGAATGGAAGAGTGGGTTTTGCAGACTTCTTTGCAGCTGAGGGAATATTATCACATGTAATCTTGTTATGACATTCAGTGGGAAGAATCACAAACAGAACAGTTTTGTAGAGAACTAGCTTGGTTTTTTTCAGTAGATGGCAGTATGAGACTAACCACAAACTACTGTACTCTGGTTTTGTTTCTTCACATAAGCAGTCAATTCTTCTTTATTTAAAATAATGTAAAGTTAAATGGCCTACAGTTCTCACACCCATTCTTGTTTCTAGGTATTGCAATGTTAGGATTCATTAGATCTGAGGTGTTGCTGTATGAACGTGTGGAGCCAGGGTGTTGTACACCTTGTAGCTTGAGTTCCCAGATCAGCTCACTTACCTAGAGCCAGCTGTGAGCTGTTCTAATGTCCTGCTGTAAACTAAGCAACTTGACATTGGATTTTCCAAAAACTGTCAGCATTAATTTATCTCTGTTTCTTTGGAAGTGGGTGTTAGACTGCCTTTTATGTAATAAATGTAATAATCATATCTGTATGGGAAAATATAGTTCAGAAAATTGTTTTACTTTGGGCTTTTAAATGCTTTTAAAAAAATTAACTCTTCAGAAACATCATTCTTCTGAAACAGTAAAACAAATATCATACAAATTAAGTTGAAGTGCTTCTTTGTGATCATAAATATTTGTATGTAGTGTGTAATATTACAAGAAGTCAATCTTAGAGTTGTAAAGCTGTAGTAACTTGAGTGAAGTGAGTCATTTTAGCACAAATTCACAGCTACAGAACAATATTTTGGCTTATGTTACTGAACTTCTCACTAACAAACTTTGTAGTGTGGTTAGGAAGGACAGATTTCTTTTCTCAATTGGCCACTTCTGTTAATAATCAGCCAGCCTTATGTCTCCTCTGTGTGTTTATGAGATGTTTCTTCCATCAATTGCAGTCATCATTATGTAATTCTGGCTCTGTCAGCATTTCCAGCCCCGTCCTGGAGGTGGGGAGGGAGAGGATGTGGTAAAAGGCACTAAGCACTTGAGAAATGCAGAATATTTTTTAAGGGGGGAAGTTAGAGAAGACACTAGTAAAACATTTGAATAATGATAGCACAAAAAGGAAGGCCAAGAGCAGGAATATGTGGAGAAGGAGCTGTATATGTCTTATTTAAACATAGCAAGATGTTAGTTTTTATGTTGAAAATGTGTTCAGGTGTAAAACCTTCTCAGTCTGACTTATGCAGATGAAACCAGTGGAACTGGAGCATGTGGTCACTTTCAGTAACTGCAGCCCCCAGGGCTCTATGCCCAAGGGAAGGAATTTTTTTTCCAGAAGATCTGGTGGTTCAATGGACAAAAATAATGAAATTTGCCTGGCTGGGGAGTTATTAGCTAATCTGTGCCATGGGGACTTTTCTATAACACTTGCTTTGTTGAGACAGACATCTATGTTCTGCCAAAAATCCACAAGAGTTAAAGAATTTGGGATTGAAAACATATTTATTTTCATTGAAAAGCAATCCTATTTTTCCATGCTTTCCCCATCTAAAATACCTTTTTATTCTTATATTTGAGCAGTCTGACTTCCCCCTCCTCCATGCCTCTACCCTGATTTGGGTTGTTCTGAAGCAAATATTCTTTGTATTGGTAGTTTTTGTTTTATTGTTTATAGTAACTTCTTTTGATCTGGAGCTGAGACAACTCTTTATTATAGTGCAGTTTTAAGAAAGGTAGTTGAGGCTGGTAAATGAGTTGGTATTGTTTGTGGTGAGATTGTTTACAATAAAGCACTTAATTTTTAAATAAAGTAATATATCTAAATAGAGTTAAAACTTGCAGTCCATAGGAAGAGAGTTAGCTTTTTGAACTTCCCTTTGCCTGGCTAGGAATGCCACAAGGCAGCCAGTTTGTATCCAAACTATGCAGATATTTTTATTTTATTCCTCCCCTTTAAAGTGTGGCTTGCTCTATTTTCCTTGTGCTGATATCAGTGATGGCCCTGCTCAAATGGAAAATGTTCTTTGCAAGTCATTTAACTGTTAGAACTCTTAGGTTAGATCACAGAGCCTAAAATGAGAGTGGCTTTCCCTTTACTTGTTGCTGTGCCCGCGTGTCACAGCGGGTTTGCACTTTGCATGCAGGGTGAGGGATGGGGGAATACTTGGTAGGAAGCATTCCTAGGACAGATGCAATGTAAATCAATGCTTTAGATCTCTGGTTATTGGGGTTTTGTTGCAAGCAGTAGAAGATGAAAAGCTGAATTGTTGTCTGTTTCAGTAGTGACAAGTTGTGTCTTTGTTACTGGATTTTGTTTATATCTGTAGCAAAGTTCTAGGCAGCAACACCTGCAGTGGTTGTAGACATTGACTGTCACATATTTCTAATTCTCCCAGAGATTATGCATAGCATTTTGATTTTCTTAAAGTTTAATGTATCGTGCTAAATTGTTGAAGATCTAATCTGTATTGTAGCATCATGGGAAAAGTCTTAAGCCAGTAGTCCACTCTCTAATCTTAAAATTTAGTAGTTCAGTATGAATGGATGGGTAAGGCCACAGTATAATTTGGCTGTCATATAGTCCATACTAAACCAGCCTCTGCAGCTCAGTGTTTGGGATATAATGCAGCACTGAGTTTGTGCAACACCAGTGGTTATTTGTCAGAATACCTCTTGTTTCATCTATAGTTTATTCTTTATATAATATTAAACTGAAAGGTTGACAGACTTATTTTTTTGTATCAACTTTTTTTACACAAGATGGCAATGCTAAAATGACAAGGAGGATTTAAAAATAATTTGAGTAAGGCACAGTTTGATCTAGAAAGCCATATATTGTTTCATGTAATGAATAATGATTTTGTTCACTGAAAATCTGTGTGAGCAAAATAAAAACAAATTGAGTGTGGGTTCAAGTATGAACTATTGCATGCTTTCATCATGAATCAAATTTAACTGAGAATAGAATTCAGTTTCATATGGTTGTTGCACAAGCATGTGAATTGCTGTTTTGTTCAAATAGATCGATGTTGTTTCACATGGCTCATCACTTCTACATAGATAACCTCATCTGTTGCCTTGATTTCCCAAATCCATAGTGCAGCTTTTCATATTCCATCCTTTCTCTCTGTTTCTATTGAAAAGAAGTAGAAATGGAGATCTTATCCCTGTGTTTTCAAGGCTTTGTATGTCTTGAGGCTTAAGTCCAAGAATAGAAGCCTGAGTAACCAAGGTAATAGGAAAATTTTACTGAGAAAAAGGGCAGCTGGGTGGGGCTTTTTTGCAAACCTTCACCAAAGATATATCTGCAAAGTAAGCCAGTTAAAAATCTTCATAAATAGCTGTATGTGACAAAGGCAGTGGATGTTTCAATTTGTGGTGGAGAAAATTGATCACCAATGCTCTAGAGTGTCATAATGCTGTATGAAGATTCAGTCTTCATAATTAAAGTTAATCCTTCTTTTGCTTTTCAAAATGAAGTGTTTAATTTTTAAAAATTAAATAGAGTTTTTCTTTCATGTGTTTGTGACTACTTGGGTTCTTCACCTGAACGATGGATGTAATAACTCATAGGAATGTTGTGAAGAATCATTAGTTCTTAAGTCAGAGCTCTTAGATGAAAAGGTTTTTTGTTTTGTCTTGTGTAGCTTTTAATTAAGAACCTGATTCCACTTGTCCTGCACCAACAACTGCTTTCCATTTGTTTTGTATCTTAATAGTGTTACTGCCCACTGCTTTTTCAAACTGTGATGACAAATTTTTGATTATGTTTATTTCTCCTAGAGTGTAAATATAGAGAAGCTGCAGGGGACAACCATCAATATATCTACTGAAGATGGGCTGCTGAAAACTAAGTATCTCTATGCAGAATCAGCATCTCTCTCTTCAGAATCTGGTGATATTATGCTGGGAAGTGTTCATGGTAAGAAGGAAATCTGTCACAAATTAAGCTGCTCTGAAGGTGTTCAGTAATGTTCACAGTAACAAATGGACTAATGCAGTGGACTATTGCTGAATCAGCTGTGCACAGTATACGAGCAAAATAGTTTTATTTCTATTAGAGACTTGATTTTTTTGCCACCTAGCAGACTGTATTTTTGAAAACATTTTCATAAGCACACTTACTAGTAGCAAAAATTGTGTATTAGAGGAAAGAAATGTCACACATACTAAGAACATTGAAATATTCTAGAACTCAGCAATGAAAATGATACTAAAAGTTGTCAGGAGGCTTCTCTTCCCCTCTCTCCCCATCATTTATTTTTTTCACAGGAAAAGCAGCTCTTAGACAGATCATCTACTAAGAACTATTGTAGGAGAGAGTCATAATTAGAAGTTTTTATTAGAAATAGCCATTATGTTTGCTGGCACCTTATATTAAGAGTGGTGACAGTTTCTGTTTTTAGAAGAAATTCTTAGAACTTCTTAGCAGTCGCTAATCCATCCACTCTTTGGTGTCCTTCCCTCAGATCTAAAACTAATAAACTACAGAGTATTTTATTTAAGCAGCAGTTGAGGTTCAAATCTGGTGTGGTTTTCTAATTTAACAAAACTCCCACTGAATTCAGACTGTGCTGTAATGCATTTGTGGTGATTTGACATTGAGTAAAACAAACTGGAGGATGTACAAAGAAAATTACTCAGCTCTGTCAGAGTTCCAGATTTTCAGCTATATCCCTTAGAAAGAACTTGCTACAATTTCTTAGCAATTTTATGTTGTCATCTTGCTTGGGCAGTGACTTCTTTCTTCCTTGGAGGAGCAATTCCTCTGTCCATTTATATTGAATGTGAGAATGGTTTCTAAACCTGTTAGGTAAAGTTAATTTTAGCATGCAGTGAAGGAAATAGGCTTTTCTCTTGTTATTCCATTTTTCTAACATGTAGACTTGTATTATTTCTGGAACTTCTGTCTGATAAGCTGTGCTGGTTTGGCTTTTTTTTTCAGGCTGTGCAATCACTACACTGGTAGAGCTCAGACTTTCACAACTCCTTATTTGCATGCTTCATGCTCCTGTGGCAAATGAGTAATGCATTGTTTTGAAAGGAGTCAGTTCTGGGTAATTTTTATCAGCTTCTGTAACAGGCATTAGAGATGTCAGGTGCTATTAAGCTTTTGAGTTGACACCTGAAAAAGATACTTAATCCTGAGAAATTTCTTCTTTATCAAAGAGACAATAACATCACAGTGAACCTTTTCTGCCAAGGGACACATGGGAGGAACAGGAAACTCCTCTTTGCAGTGGTCCCAAAGTCTTGGGTTGAGTTGCATTAACCATTAATTTATTTTATTAATCTAGTTTAAATTTGGACAAGATATCAAATTCCTTCCCAACTAATGTTTAAAGTGGGCTCAGTTAGACCAAGCTTGTGCAAGGTCTTGTCTATTTGAGCTTTGAGTATTTTCAAGTCCAGAGATTATATGATCTTTCTGGACATCTTGGTCTACTCCTGAATTGTTCTTCCAGTGGGGGAAAAAACCTTTTTTAAATCATAATTTCCATTGTGACTTGTATGCATTATTGTTAGTTCTTTCTTCTTCTTGCTGCATCACCATGAGAAGAATGTCTTTTTTTTTTCTCTATACCCTCCCATTAGGTAGCTGAAGGCCACAAGAAGACTCCTCAGTTTTCTCCTTTTAAAGCAAAACAAACATCTCAGAGCATCTGTAGCTTGCTCTGGGTCCCTAATATTCTCAATAGCCTTCTCTAAATTAAGTACACCAGTGTCTTTCTTGACTTGGAAGCACAAAAGTGTTGGAAGTGCAGCCTCACAGGAGGGCTTTACTTGCTGTCTGCAGTCCTGATCACACAGCTCAGAGTGCAGCTGACTTGCTTTACTCACCCACTGGAGGTTTGTCCATCCAGGAGCCCAGTCCTTACCTGAGTCAGCACCCAGCTTGTGCTGCTTTACATCAGTAAAGCTGTGATGGGCTTTATATCTGCTCTTGACCTTTTCTTCTGTCATACTCTAGTAACTATTCAGTTAGTTAAATTCTAAAAGAAATTTAAGTTAAATTCTAAAAGAATCACACGGGAAAACAAGGTTATTGAGGTTACTTTATATATTTGTGCACTAATGTATATACAGGAAAGGGTGAACATAAAACTGCCTTGTCAATGACTTGAATAAGACAAAGTAGAATATCTGCCATCTTCCAAAGGTAGTGCAGTCCAATGCTTGAGCTTGGAGTTCTATAATCCCTCCAGAAAATCTACCTCTTGATAAACCAAAGTGTGTTCCATACATTTCAGCTACGTTTCTGGATTTCACTGTATGCAGAGTGGAATTGTAACTTCGCATTTTAAATTTTCATCAGACTCAAGTATAGACATGGCTATAAAGAAGTGAAAATAAGATTAATTTCTAAAGTGGTAAAAAATTGCATGATGGTTTATTTTCCTTTTTTGTGCATTGAAATAATCCTGCCTTGCTGAGAACCTCCAAAACAAATTGAAGGAATATAAATAACACAGCATAAAATGTTGCCTTTACATCCCAAAAGCCATCTTTCGCCCCTGGACCTATACTGATCCTGATTACAATACTGTAATTTGAAATTTTATGGTGTTCATTGAAGAAGCAAAGATTGTAGATGATGGAAAAGATAACTCTTTCTTCAGAAGCAACAAAACCCCAAAACACTAAGGCACTGCTCTCAATATTCTGATAAAATCATTGTTTTGAATATGATAGTATTACAATGCTGAAATCAGTTGGTTGTAATAATCAATTATTTGGTTTAATTACCTTTAGTCTGGTCTTTCTCTCTTTGCCCTTGATATGCCCAAGAAATACTTGCCTAACTTGAAAGTCCCAAGTTAAGTCTTGGCTTTCAGAGAACAGGTACATGACCAAAAGTGCAGTTCTGTGCATTGTCTGTAGATAGTGCAGGACATTCCTTTCTGCTTCAGAAGCAGCTTTTGTTCTAGCTAGATGTTTGAAGTGAGCTGTTCACACCAGTATATCGTGTTGACATTGCACAGCATTGGTGGTTCTGCCATGTGAGTATGTGTCTAAAAGGAATTTGATTTCTACATGTTGAATATTTTTCAAGGATCTACTTATCAAAACAGAAAAGAAATCCCCCACAAAAACAAAGAACAGACCCAGGGGCTATGTCCTGACAGAATATAATCTACCTTCAGCTGCTCCATGGGAGCTGCTGGCTGACAAAACCCTAGCTCTTCTTGTAGGTTGTACCAAACTAAATGCCAGTCATGATAAAATGAGGAAAAGGGTGGGATAATTATAGCATGCCTTTTAAAAACAGCAAAGAGTGAAGCCAAACATCTTTCAAGGTCATTGAAGAATGCTTTTGTTTCTGCTCTGATTTTAGGAACTCCAGAGTATTTTGTAAAATATGTGTTTGAAAAGATGAATTTAAGACAGTTGATGATGGGCTGCTTTTCTAGCTTTCAGCCCACGAACCACTAAGAAAAACACAGGTCATATACAGTGGAATGCACTCTGCCCTGATGGTTGTTTACTACTGTGTAATTACACAGGATAGGATAGAGCTTAATCCAAGCTTAAAAATTTGCAATTTTTAAAACCTCTTCTGAAAGGTCTGAAAATCATGTCTACTGTGTATTACAAAACTGCATTCAGTTTCTGTGATCAGCCTTATGCTTCATTCTGTCTTTCTCTTGGGAGGATGAGAGAATGGCAGGGATGACATGGTGTGGTTTAGATTTTAATTTAAAGCATTTTCTGTGACACGTTTATGCATGGAACTGTAGAAGTTTCTACAATGTAGTTGGACTGTGAGTAGTGTAGGTGTCCCTCCTGTTATGAGGTACATCTATTGTCCTTCCACATTCTCTTGATGTTATAGGTGAAAGGGCAGAAGAAGTATTTTGAAATTTTAAGGCTGGAGCACCTGTGCCTGTTTAAAGTGATGCAAGTTCAGTAGAAGACCATTCTATATTTTGTACCTTTCACACTTTGGTGTTCTCCACTTTGCCCAACATACTCTGACTGAAATCAATGGAAATGTTGACAAGGGGTTGTCATGCACAAAAGAATAAGTTTGGAGGGAGTAGGAAATGTGGGTCCAGAAAGTTGCTTTTGCAGATAACACAGAAGATTCCCTCCAGCAGAGATGGGGTATAAGTATATAAAAGAGGAAAACAGAAACTGTTTGTTATGTATTCAATTGAACTTAAATCATCCATAGTGCTGTTGCAGGCATCAGAGCAATTAACAAAAAATTGCCCAGAGGAAAATAAGACAATATTATGCATTAGTCTTTCACATGCCCCTCTGCATTTTTTTTCTCCCTCAAATCCAGGTGGTGCCTTTGATTTTACTTAATGTTTTTCTTGTCTGGAATCACTTAATTGTTACCCACGTGTGTTGAGACTTTTGTTTGTAAAGCAACAATATTCAAAATAAATAAATAGTATGTTTCAGTAATATGTTTTTAACATTTTTCTCTTTTTCATTATAGGTAATACCAACCTTCAGACCAAAACAGGGAGTATCACAGTAGGTAGGTTCTGCCTTCTCTCTGTCTCCCTTGCTCTTCCCTTCTCCTTTCTAAAAGCTAAATATTCACAGGGGAAGTAAAAAGGAGGAGATTTCACACAAATGTTTTTGCCTTCTTTTTAGGAGTAGCACTGATAAGTGTGGCTGAACAAGACCCTTTCTAAACAGCCTTTTGTGGCTGGGCAGGGCACACAATCTCACTTGATACCCAATATCAATATGGCTGGACTTTGCACAAGTTAGACTGAGTCTAGCTGTCTTCCTTTGGATGAAGATGGGATAAAAGGACACGAGAAAACTCTTAAGTCTACATCAAATGCAGTTGTGCCCTTAATGTAGTTCTCTATCTTACATTTATTGCTATCAGTGATTAGGTATGTTTAATTTTTACATCAAGATGCTAAATCATTGATGTATTACTTATTTGGGGAGGTGATTGGAAGGCTTGTGATAATTTCAGTGTTTTCAAACTATTATACTGATAGTTTTTGCTTCAGAAATGAAAATAGCTCATAAACCTTTTTTTTGGGAATGTGGGCATTTATATGACAGGATAACTCAGAGCTATCAGTTATGGTATACCTTAATATATGTTTGTGTGCATTTAATAGCACACAAACACCAAAGTGAGAACTCAAATTCTAATTAGTGCTATGGCAGAAAATGGAAGTACCAGAATCATAGACAAGGCTCAGTGTATTCTCTGAATGTAGAAAGATTTCCTCAGGCCCAGATCTTGGAGACTTCTGCTGATGGTGTTAACTGTAGTCACTCACTAAGCATATTTCAGGGACAATCTCTAACAATTGTTCAGGGACCCTTAACAACTCTTCTTACGTTTCTTAGAGCTCTATATTAATGTTCCTGGAAAATGAATGCAAGATACATTCTTATGAGTTAGTCATTAAACCACAGGATTAAATTCAACTTGCTAGGCTGTTTTTACTTCTCTTAAATAAACTCATAGGGTATGAAGAGTGGTTAAATAAAGGTTTCTTAATATAGGAGGTAGCTTTTTCCATCAACAGATGATGATTATTTTCCTTAACTAACCAGGTTCAGCTTAAGCATTAAGACACATCTTACAGTTGAAGAAACTTTATTTTTCAGATTTCAATTCTGACAGTAGTAGATCGATTTCATCTTTTCTTAAAGAGCATTAAACATCCCTGGTATTTTTATGCATTTTTCTAAAGGCAAAAGACTCTTAAGATCCAGACTTGAAGTCTAAAGATGTGAGAACACCTTTTACTCAACCAGCTTGCTCAAGGCCTTATCCCTTATTTCAGCTGGAAGGGACCTGCAGTGATCATCCAGTCCAACTGCCTGGCCAAGGGTTGAAAATATCTTGTTTAGGAGCTCTTAAACACTACCAGGCTTGGGGCACAGACCTCTCTGGGAACCCTGTTCCAGTGTTTGACCACTCTCTCTGTAAAAAAGTGCTTCCTAAAAAAGAACCATTCCCATGCAACCTCTCATTGGCACCAGGGAGAAAAGCTCAGCACCTCCTTGTGCCCTTCCCCTGCTCAGGAGGCTGCAGAGAACAAGGAGGTCACCCCCAGATTCCTTTTCTCCTCACTAGGCAAGCCAGGTGCTTTGGTAGTTTGGGCTTTTATGGAGCAGAGTAATTTATCAAAAAGAGACTATGGCCTTTACAACCATTGGATATAACTTATAATTGGGCTAGAAAATAGATCATTAAGAGTTAAAAGGATAGCCTGGATAATTAAGTTAGGAAAGGAATTGTTTTCTTGAGAGATTTCTTTGCTTTGTGTGTTGCATCCTTTGTTCTGCCAGGTCCTCATGGTGAGTATGGTCAGGACTGCTAAGGATTTTTCAGTAGTATGTGCAATTTAGTTAATTCTAAATAATAAATAATAGTGAAGTCTATTTAGTTGAATACATTTCAGTTTCTTATAATGCTTTTCATATGCTAGTTTTAGAACAATGAACTAAACCAAGAATATTTGCCAGTTTTCTATCAATAAGAAATACTAGATAGCTAGCCAAGCAGGAATTAAATCTTCATCACCCTTCAGATACATTGGAATTTTTTGCTTCCTCCAGTCTGTAATCAAATCATAGTAAATATTTTGTGTTCCTATAGAGATTGATTTTTGTTGCTGATTTTTACCATAAACAAGGTCAGTCTTTAGGTGCTATTAGGAAAAGTATGTTTTTGCTTAGATTTAAATAAAGATCACTTGTGTTTAATCCTTTCTTTGGTGCTTGACTGATAAAGTGAAGGGAGAAGTAATACTAAATGTTACCTTTGTAGGCCTTTCACTCATCTTTTTGTGCAGTCTTTTTCAAATTATGTGACTTAGGTTTTATTCTTCAAGCTCTATTTAATTTTCATAAAATTTAACAAAGACTTAGTCCTTGCCAAGGACATCTTGCTTCACTGTGCCCTTTCTTTCATCTTTTTTCTCTGGTACCAGTAAATTCTGAAATAGCTAAAGCTGCGCAAGAGTGAGCATCTGTTCCATTTCTAGTAAAAGGCTTTGTCCTTCTTCTCCCCCTTGAAAAACCTGGAGAAAACCTTTTCCCAGTCAGTCCTTAGCAAACTCTGAATTCAAATGATACATTTTTTCCTTGTTTTTACCTTCAGTTATTCACATTCATATCAGTGAGCACTGGGTATATATTGGAAAATAAATTGCCTTAGGTTTGATCTGTCATAACCATAAAATATGTATTGTCTCCATTACTATTTGTTGTGTATTTTATCCTATCAGCCTATGCTTCTTAGTATAGGGTAATTTTTCATTGTTGAAATATTTATTTATTTAGATTTGGGCACTCTTTTGTGCCTCATTTTTGGGTGTTTTTAATCAATTTTCCTTTTATTCCCCTTTATCTGTTAAGAGTTAGAGACAAACTTAAAACAGCAGCTTTATGGACTTTGCAGAAGTGATGAACAATTCCATGTTTCTTGGTATTCTTAATTGTATTTTTACACATGTATTTAATATCATATCTGTAACAGCCATTACATAAATCATATTCAGTTGTTTCAATAAAATATATTCCATGTTACTTCCATAGGTCAAAGTTTAACAGTTGTTTACTGTACAGTATTGTAGTGTCAGGTTTAGTGTTTGGTTAGTGCTGCCAAGCTTCCTGGTGGTTTTGAAACTCTGCTGTAATTTCTTCAGCCATAGGAAACTTTGTATTAGTGAGGTGCTCTGGGGGTCAAAATCTGCCAGGTTGTCATCCCAAAAGATGTTCTTTGATGGAAAAGTGTTCCATTTCCCTCAAGGTTGTTTTTGGCTTTCCTGGTAAATCTGTACCTTGGTGAGCCTGTCCCTGCTGCCTTCCTCCTGCATCCTTTGTGTGGATGCCTTCTGCAAACACAATCCAGTCTCTCACAAAACAAGAATTCTTTTTATTTTAATATTTATTAATTGAAGATCTAGGAAAAACACATTGTTCTGTCTTGAAGATTCACAGAAGTTATCTTCCCACTGGGGTGAATCTCACAGGAGCTGCTTTTGCATTTGAGAAGTGGGAAGAGAAAGGCTTCAGTGGATAAATGTTGTCCCTCTAAAGCACCATCAGCTGGTGGTATGTGGACTGTTTGTAGTTGTTCTCCCTGGAGCTGCTGTTCTGTCACAGGAGATTCTTCTTTCTTCCTAGAATAGATAAAATAACTTAAATATGTTCTGTTTAAAGCAGAAGAAGGCTGGATGTTTCCTGTCTCTGTTGCCAACAAAATCTCTGTCAACATTACATGGAGTCAGTAATTGGCTGTTACTGTTTGATGGGGAATATCTGCAAAAACAGCTTTTGCATGAAAACTTCTAATGATCACTACTTAAAATGTGCATTTAAAAGGTTGATGCATGTCAAGTTTTCCAGTTCTAATGACTTTAACTTTTCAACTATTATGAACGACCTTTTAAAAAAATCATCAGTTAGAAATGATGTTTCATTTTCACTTAGACAAGAAAAACTCTTCATTATTAATGAAGAGTTAATGATTTTGTTTCAGATTTCCAACAGGCCTTCTTTAGTACAAAGTCTTGATGACAGAAGCATTCACATCCAGTTCTAGTTATTAATGTTTTCTTTTTAGCCAAATCCCTTCTCAGTTTCTCAGCTAAGTATGGATTAGCTGCTTTTTAAAATTACTTTCCCATCCAAAGAAATAAGCTTTAGCTGTGGGATAAAGATCTTTTTTTGGGTTTTTGCTGTTGTAAGCAATGCATTGATCTTTGGCACCTGTGCTTGAAACCTGGGATCAGAAAAGCTCCAGATGAGTTTACTTAGAGCTAAAACTGTATGGCAAGCATAAAACATTAATATGAGATATCCTTGTTATGATTAAAGTTTTGATTGTTATGATTCAAGTTCATTCTCTTATTAATGCTTTTAATTTTTAAAATGGGAAGTTTCATTCAGGTTTTATTTTATTATTTTAGCTACTTCTAACAGTTTGACTGTTGGGTTTTTTCTGTGAATATTCAGAAACCAGTCTTTATCAGTATCTCAGGATTTCTTGCCAATGCTTTAATTTCTAGTATTGTCTCTAAAGATACCTCTCAGTAACTGCCTTTTGCTAATGTACAAATGTAATGTTTTTATGCTCCTCTAGAGTATTTTTTATAATTTCTTTGGAATTATTATTAGGTGTAAGCCTGTTCAGTAGTTTGACAGTAAACTCTTTGGGACTTCACTTAATATTGTGGTAGTCTCTGTATTTAAAATTGGAATACAGACTACTCAAATAAAGACTACTCAAGTGTACAATTAAAGCTTCTTAAAGACTTTCTATTTGTAAAAATGCTTCTTCACAAAGTTTTGTGATCATACATTTCTGCTAATAAGGTATAAAAGAATATTTAGGTCTCCCTGTTCCAGGGCACAGAACAAATGCTGTTTTCCTGCACATATTAAGGATTTGTTGATAATTCAGATGTAGTGAATCAGACTATACAGAGCCTGTGTTCAGTTATTCTGTGTAACAAGATGTTGCAGTGAACAGCTGCTTGGTTTTTGCATGGGGTAGCTTTCCCGGGCAAAGTTCTCCCTGCACAGAGTCTGAGCAAACAAACTCTTTTGGCAACTAAAAGAGATCTTAGTATTTAAGTTTCATGCTTGATTTTCACACATAGAGACATTCCTGTAGGAAGATGAAGATGTGCACTGCAGTTGGGCCCTTGTAGATGCAGAGCAGCTGCAGAGCTACAGCCTGAGGACCAGAGTGCCCCAGTTCAGGAGTGGGGAGGTAGAATAACAGGTTCTGGAAAAAACCTAAGTGAAGGCTGACATTCTGTAAATTATTATGATACTTCTCAAACACAGAAGAATTGATAAAAATCAGCTTGAGGGATAAAGAAAGATTCTGGCAAATGTTTACTTAAAAAGAGTGAATGATAAACAAGTTCTTTTCTTTGTTTTTTAGATTCATCAGATGGAAGTCTGAAAGCTTCTACGTATCATGGGACAATAGATGTTTATGTCAGTCAATTAAGAAAAGTGGATCTGAAATCCCAGAAAGGTAAGCAATCTAAATCAAATGTTTTTTGTGGCAGATTTTGATGTAAAAGAAAAGGAGATAAGGATTTTTTTTTTTTTTTTAAATCTGCCTGTAAAAAGTAGTTTGTGATTGTTGGTTATTTAGTTTTTTTGGGGTTTTTTTTTCATCATTATTGGAAGATGTCTATAAATCCTTAAAATACAATAAGCTCTGTAAGGGACAAGAATACTTAATATGGATTAAAAATGTTCATGTTTTTCAGTGTTTTTCTCTCTTTTTCCTGGCAATACACCTAGCAGCATTCTGCAGAGTTGGCTTGGGTTACAGTGTTCCTTTGCCTTGAACACAGTTTTCTCCATGATGCTGTATGTGCAGTGATAACTGACACACAGACATTTATCTTTCTTGCCTTCTGACTGATATGTCCTAACATGATAAGTTGAAGGCAGAAAAACAAAGGTGGGAGAGCCTTACATTATAATTTTTCCTTCATTTTCTCTCCTGCTTACTCACTAAAATTTCTCTTCTTAGTTAAAAGCTCACACCTAAAATTGAATTCATAGTTTTGCCATTCTGAGGATATGGTACTGTAAATTACAGAGCCCTGAATATATCTTGTTAATCCTAGTTTGGGAAAAAAAATAAACACCAAAAAAATGCAAAATGCAAACAAACAAAAAAAAGTTCAAAAGACACTACAGCATTTCTCTACTTGACTTTAATGTCATGTCGGCACTTCAGGTGGTTTAAGCATGGTATTTGGTCCACTTCTGTCTCCTGTGAAACAATGCCTGTGCCCTGTTAAAACCTAATGGTTACTCAAAATGGGACTTATGGTGTCAATGAATTGAAATAATTTGTGCATCTTTCTGTACAATGTATTTTGGTTTCAGTAGTGAAAGAAATTTATTTTTATATTTCTTGGTTACCTTTTGTATCACTTATTTTGCTAAGTTAATGTCTCTTGGAGCTAGAAGAAAAGAGGAGTGTATTTAATAAAAGCTAATTAATGTGACAGTATGTTCTGACATCTCTTCTGGCAGTAGAGTTTAGTGAAGGCAAAGTTGAAGTTCTGTTTCTGTTTACCCTGTAAATTCAGAATAACTGCCGACAGCTGCAGTGTAGAAAATGTCCCATTTGTGATAAATGAGCTGCATGTGTGTTGGTTTTTATGAGTCATCACTGAGCAACTCTCCAAAGAGCACTCAAAGATGAAGACCTTTTCCCTTTCTTATTCTAAGGCTTTTGTGTATCCAGCAAAATGCAGGCCTAAATTATACTGGAAGTTATTTGTTCATCAGAGCTGTCACAGGCAAGTGATTCTGTTGCATCTAAATTTCTTAGCTAGGGTTGCTTTCTGGTGCTACTTAGCTATTAAGTTAACATGTTAGGCATGTTCTGCCTAAGCTTCTGGGATGTATGTCAAGAAACTATTTCATGTTTTTCTAACATAACTGAAATGGAACAAAAACTAAGGAACACATAAAAGGGAAGCGTATTGTGAATTTTTCAGGTTTTTGATCTAATGTGTAGGAGAGAGCTTTCAAACTTTGTGACTGAGTTATTCCAAAGATGACTAATGTGGGTAGGTTGGGGGCCCAGTGTCTGCCTTTGGTCTGATGCATAGATGCACATATCTGGGGAAGCACAAGTCAGAATTTCTGGTTTTAATCTCAAAGTAGAATTATTCAGGCCACCAAAGCTGCAATTTTCCTACTAATTTCCATTTTAGTGATGCATGGTCTAAACTGGTTAGTCAGTTCTGAGAGTGCATCTGTTGGAGGATGTGAACAGCTGGCCCTAAGCAGTAAAGCAAAGACAATTGCCAGTGTCCCCAGTAAGTGAGCACGGTCTCACCCTTCTCTCATCGTGTGCCACACAATGACTGTCAGGTCTGATGCCCTGTCCTGGCTCAGGAATGTCAATGTGCAACTAGAAGATGAGCTTAAAGTCATAATACCTGGGAGATCTATTATATTTCCTTCCCTTGATCATCCCTGTAATAATATCCTCTACCAAAAGACATTGCTAGGAGTGCATGTCACTATTTATTTTCATGTCTGTGAAGGAAATACTGTGATACCATTTTCTATATGTGACACATTCTGTTTATCATAAATGAAGATACCTTCATTTATCCTTTCAGTGACCAAAAAAAATGAGGTTACTGTTTCTGGAGACTTTTAAAAAAACCAAACCAAGCACAACCAAATGGTGATTTGATTCAAGTTAGTGAAATAATGGACTATTTCATGCTTTGATCCCAGGGTTAAACTAACTAGCTTTCACTTATATTTATACCAGGTTCAATTACAGTCAAGGTACCCGCATCTCTCAAAGCCTATTTAGAGCTGTCTGGAAGAAAAGTGGATGTGAGCTCAGAGATCCAGTTAAAAGAAACACAGAATGCCTCCAAAGATGATCATGTAACTATAAGTGGTAAGGCTTACTAATCTTGGCTTCTAATAAATGTCTGTCTGGCCTAAGTCAAAGGCATCTACATTTCTTTATTAGTTTATTGCCCTTGGCAGCTGCTGCTTTAATCTGCTTCACGTTCATATGTTTGCTTGTGCTGTTGTACTCCCCATGTTACTGGATGACTTTAAAATTTTATTTGGTAAATGACTTGTGAATGTAATCAACTTCTTCTAACAAAAGTCTTAGAGCCAAATTCCTCCTTAGCATTAGTCCAGTGAATTTGTGGGAGATAATCCAGAGTTGAATTTGACCCGTTGCTTTGTTGGCTTAGGAAGTCACATAGACTTTCCTAGGCAATCTATTATATTAAAAATATAATAATAAAAAGAATCTGTCTGTTTCTGAGTCAAAGGGGAAATAAAAGGGGTATATGGCTTATTTATAAATGTACAGTGGTGCAGGATATGAAATGCGATATGACTGAGAAATTATGTGGGGGAGATGAAAAGAGCAGAAGAAGCTGGAACTGGAGGAATAGAGAGAGAGTACATGGAAAGGTACCTGCAATTACTGGAAGTGTTCCTGTAAGGCATTTAAAATTGAACTTGGAATCCCAGGTCTTGATGTTTCCTGCTTTAGAAAACAGTCATACAATTCTGTCAGGGTGTGTATTTCTCTCCCCCACTCCAGATGTGGCTATGTAGAAGTTAAGGCTGTTGCTTTTACCAATTACACAGTTTGCTCTAGAGAAAACATTAATGTGTCTGAGGGCTCCAGCTTTGTTTGAATGTGTTATGTCACTGTGACCTACTGTGATAGCAGATTGGGTAAGGCTTTGAGTTTTGCTCTGGTTTTAAACCTAAGAAAATAATGGACAAAAACTCTTTTCCTCCCCCGTGTGAGATGGTAATCTCAAAATCAGGAAACATTGGAAGTGTAATTACATAATTTTAGTATGTAGCCTGCTTATAGATCTCTTCCTGTCTAGGAACAGTAACTAGCACTTAAATTTAGTAGTGGTTATTAAATACAGATTCTTTAAAAGCCATAATTAGAAGTTGTCAGGCTAGAAATCTGTGGAAGGACCCCGGATTCTATCAAGACTCCGTGGAATGAATCACCTCAGCAGTAAAACAAGACTTCTTCTCAGTGAATGAGGACCAGTGGCCAATAAATCATCTTGCTACTTTGGCAACATCAAGGATAAGAGTGGTGTTTCAAATATACACAGCTGAATGACTTCTCTGGTTTCACAAGCCAGTCACTGTTCATGTAGGACAGGCATCACTGAAGCAGATGCCATTTCTCAACCCACTGTATGGAAATGATCTTGGCACTTGAGGCCAAAAGTGACTCTGATTAGTTAACTCAAATATACATGCCCCAACAGCACAGAAATCATCAAGAATTATGCAAAGGCAACAGCATTAGGCCACTGATTGTCAGTTGTTTAAAGAAGCTAAGGCATTACATAAAAAGGGAGATAGATCCTGCTTCTATTTCTCTTTACCTTATGGTGTATTCTTTCTGGGGGCAAAGCACTTGCCTTCTCACTATTTACACGTGCTTCTTCCTGAAGGTGATATTTGGTAATTTTCTGGTATAATTCTTGTGGATTCTCAAATAACTGAAAATCATTTCATACAATTTCTGTATCCTGAGAGCATTATTCACTGTTGAAGTTTCAGGTACAAGGTCCATAGCTGCTCCTATGACTGAAGAAATATAAAATAGAGAGTGAAGAGGGGCTTTGCCAAGTAGTTAGAAACTGTATCACAAGAGCATGGCTGTTGAGGAGTTTTATGTTTTTGAGTTCAAAGATTAGTTTAAAACAGATGATTTTTCAGAAAATGCAGTTCTTGTGTGAATAACACAGGAGCTGTGTCCATTTAGGAAGCTGTACTTGCCTCTGGGAGTATTTGAAGGTGTTAGAGAGAAGGCTGTCCAGTGGGAAGATAGGGCAGAGTTCTGTGAGTTGGGTAAACATGCACTTAGTCCTGGATTTCCCTGCTCTAGGAAAGCTTTCCCTACTGCTTTAGAGCAGATATCATGTACACCATCACCCCCAAAAGGGGGGTGATACCCCAAAGGGGGTGTACACCACACCAAGGGGGGGTCAGTACACTACAACCCCACCAGCACTCACATCCAAAGTTTTGTCAGATAGCCAAGGAAGAGAGTGGGATTTAGTGAAAGCCAGATGATGGAAGTCTGGAGTGAGTGCTCTAGAGACAGAGGATGAGAGTGTGAAAATGTGTTTTGCTCTTTTAGGAAAAGAAGGGACTTTCCTGCAAAATTGAGATACTTGCTGAGAAAGGGAGAGAACTAGAGAGCAGTGACAGGGAGTTTATTCCTTGAAGTCATTTGCAAGGGCAAGGCATGTGTTTCCATTGGCATCACTAGGTAGTCTTGAAAGTAGTATGTATGGTATAATGAAATGTTACAAAAACAGAGCTCATGCTAAGCACTGGTCCAGCTTCCATCAGTGGAAGTGTTTGGCTGCCTTTAGAGTCCTTGAGTAATTCCAGTAATTTCTGATTGTAATCATGTCAAGGTGTTCTTTCTTTTCCCTGTCAAGAAGGGAACTTTTCCCCTGGAAAAGAAAGAACACCTTACTGCTCAGTGTCTGCCTTCTCCCTGTCTCCAGGTGTGCCTGTGTTCTTAAATCTTATGCCTGTGGAGGTAATTGGCTATAGGTACTACATGTGGGAAAAGAAGTAGTAGCAAACTAAAAAGTGTTAAATATTTAAGCAGAAAATGAACTTAGGAGACTTATGTCAAAGGGGTTGCAAACATATTGAAGGTCAAGGTTAAAGTTAATATAATTTTGATTTACATGCTTTTTAGGCCATTTTCCAATACATTCAAAATACAAAGGTAGGAACAATTACCTGTGTAGTCCCAAGAGGAGCAATATTTAAATGATATCAGGAAACAATAGTATTACACCATTGAAAACAAACAGCATATTAACATGATTGTTCTGTAAAACTCAAAATAATCCTTTGGCTTTACATGGCATTAATAATACTTTGCTGGAATGTGTCCAGTTTTGAGTACTGATCTTTAAAACTGTAGAGTCTCTAAAGGAGAACATGTAATCAGAGTCCTAAAATCATGATTAACAAGAGAAGACTGAAAAGTTCTGGTTTTGTCTCAAAAGAGAAGACAAAGGGAAGAGAAGATGCATTTTTCTAGTAGCTAAGAAATTGCTACAGAGAAATGAAGAAATAAATTGTTCTGTCCACTGGCAATGGGACTAGAAATTTTAAATTTACTTTATGGTAAAGGAAACTTAACTAAATAGCAAAGTAAACTTCCTTGTAGCACTTGTCTGGGGAGGCAGTAGCACTGTCAGTACTGCAGGTTGTGAAGACCAGGTGATATGAGCATCTCAGACCAAATTCAGTGCTTCCTCAGGAGAGGCTTTCAGCCCTGTTTTCTCTTGTCTCAGGTTGATGTGACCATCTGCTCCCACCCACTCCACAGTGGTAACAAAGGAAGTGATAACAAAGGAAGCTTTTCAGGCATGTGGGTGGATGGGGACTAAATGAAATGCAGCCACTGGACACACTTCAGCCACTTTGGTTGCCAGCTTGTGTGTTGACCGCTGTGAACTTGCTGGAAGAAGTCTTGCAGTCATTTAGAGACTTTATTTGAATCCTTATAGCTAATGGTGTTAATTTCCAAACCTAATTGTCTGGAAGATAAACCATGTAAATCTCATTTCTGAGTGGGGCCAGGGACTCACCTGATTTTTGGATGTTTCTCCATCCCTGCCCCAGTTCTAGTGCCAAGTTCATATCCAGTGGCAACCTCTCACCTGATGCCATCTGCTTGGTGCCGAGTAACCTTTTAACTTTGCAGACACTTCATGTGGTTTGCAGCAGCTGTGTTGCCATGGTAAAAGTCCCACCGTGTCCCAGGTGCTCCTCAGAGACATTGGATGTTTGTTGTTGTTACTGTATCTCCCTGTTCTTGCCTCCTCAACTGGCAAACCTCTGTGTTTTTCTGTCCTTACACAAAGAGCTTTGGTAGTTATGCTTTTCTCCCAGGTCGAGACATACTTGCTCCCAGTTGTTGTCAGCATTACAACAATTGCAGCAGTTAACAGAACTTTTAGGTTTTCATACTGATCCCATCCTGGCTACAGCACAAGAGCTTTGAGAGCCACCTGAGAGCAGTGTTCCCCTGAGCCATGCCTCAGGTGACCATGCAGGTAATAGGACTCTCCTGTGTTAACTTATGCCTTCCCTCAGATGTGTACATAGGACATGGAGAGGAGATCTCCCAGTGACTTCTCTAACTCCTTTTCCCCTGTGAAAATTTTCAGGTACACATTAGCTCTACCTTATGAGTTGATTGAGTATCCAATTATTCTTTTAATGCTTCAGAACTTCTTAGCTGGCCTTCCTCTTCCTGTGCCTCTGGAGTCAGCCTGTTTGTAATTACCAGATTTCTTTGAAAAGATGGACATTGACACTACTGTCCTATCTGTGATTTTTCAAGTTTCTCTTGCTAACATGCTTCAGATCTTCTCATCCTGCCTGGTTCTCCCCATAGATTGTGGTGAGAAGCCCCTTTCTCCTTACAACAATCATTCACTCAGGCATGCACTGGCATATTACAACTTTCCCATCTGCCTGATGTTCCCTGCTGGAGCAAAGGGATGTAGGCAGATGTTTCCTGCCCTCAGGAACAATTACTTCTCACTGTTCACTCAGTGGTCCCTCATACAGTAGTACTGGGAGAGCAGCCTGTGGAATGCTGTGGCCTTCCCTTTAAGGCCAGTGTGCCAGAGGGGCTGACTGCATGAGTCTCTTGTACCATGCACAAAGCTTTATGGATGGATGTGTTGAAGAGTCTTCATTATGGGAAATTCTGTATTGTTTACTCCGAGATACTATCTGTGTTTTTAGCTGCCTGGAGTGCAAGGGTTGAATATAAACACAGCTGAAGGGGCAGTGAGACAACAACTTGCCTTTAAAAGGGAAATAACTGAAAGAGCTTGTATTATGTCAGTCTGCTGAAACTTCAGGTTTTATCTGAAGCTTACCAGCTGCCCAAGTGTAGAGCTCCTTCTCCCACTGTGCAGCTGTCTTGGGTTTGTTGCAGTCAGCATTGCAGTTCTGATCCCAGGAGTAACACTATCTGCTGTCATGGCCCCCCTGTTTAGTCTGTTCTCAAGGCACTTCAGAACTTTCCTTCTTTCTTAGAAGCAGTTTTTATTGACTCTTGGCCACTAGAATTGAGTGGGAAGAGCTTTGTTTTATAATGTCCCTCTGCACACTGCCCTCTGTGAAGCCTTGATCCTTAAGCAATATCTTAAAAAAAAAATAAACAAAGACCCAGGTTGTATCTGGAAAAGATTACATTCCTTCGAGTCAAATAGAAAGTTCATCCAACTTTTATTAAACGCATTAGATGAGATGCTACAGATTTTTATTGGTTTCAGCTTGCATTCAACTCAAGCTGTTCACAACCTTTTGATATATACCACTGTCCTAACGCTACCAATGAACAACACTTCAAAATATGATCCTCTTCTTGTGTTTTTTGGTATGAAAATAAAGCTCTCAACTTCTGCAGTCTCCAGGAAGGCAAGTAAATAAACAGTCAGTACTTGACTGTAAAGGTTTGCAAAGGTGTTACCTTCCTTTGAACACCACACAGTGGGGAGGGGAAAAAAGACAACCTTTTTCCTGGGCATTAAATTGAAAAGGTGGCCACACCGCATAATGGTGTATCTGTCTTCTCCTGACCTCATGCTGCTGCCTTGGCTGGTAGGTTTTGAAATTCATTTTCCCCCCTGCATTCTCAATCCAGGAGGCTGTTTGCTTTTGTGATTTAATCAAGTTAGTAAAGTCTTCCTCAAAATCCACTTAGGTTCTCCTGGTATTCAGAGTATGACCAGCGAGTACAGTTAAGACCCAAGCAGTCGTCGGAGGTCTCCAAATAAACCTTGTTGCTTGATTAAAGTGCCTCATACACAAAGCTCTTTAAATATAGGAAATAACTTTGAACCTCCTACTAGTGATGGGTTTAATAACCTTAATATTTGCCTCACAGGCAAATTTCCAGAACTAGTATAAGGAACAAAACCTTTTTCTACATTCACGTAGCAAAACCAAAATGAGAAACAGAGCTCAGACAACAACTCAGCTTTAAAATGGCTTGTGTAAATTTGTTCCTGTGTTCCCTAAACTCTTCTTTAACTTTTTTGCCAAGATGTAAGCAGTGCGTGAAATCATTTACAGCACTGGCTCTGTGCTTCAGTGTTTGTTTCTCGTACAGAAATACAAGCCATAGTCACAAAAACATGAGAGAGAGGAACTGGGACCAAGCACTCCAATATGCACTTTCTGGAAATACATGTCTGCCCTGCATTTATTGTGTTCTCTCTCCCTAGGAGAAAAAGCTGTATTTTTAGTGTTCTACAGCTCTGCTAAAGGATCAGCTGTGATTTTCCTTTATATTTCTTTGTTGGTTCAATTCGGTCTCACCTGGAGGCTGTTTCCTGTTTAAAACACAGACTGGTGAAATGTTTTAAGTGCTATCTATGCTTAAAAGACAGATTCTGTTTTAATTTTTGTTCTATGCTCTCTGATACAATACTACTGAAAATCAGTGATTCAGGAAAGCTTTGAGGGACTGAACTTTTAAATTTTAATGGATACCATGTACAACACATTTGTCCAACTTGGTGATTCATCACAGATTTCAGTCTGCAGTTAGATGATGAGTAGAGGTCTGTGGATTCTGCTTTACTGTAGGAGTGATGCTGACACTGAGTGTGAATGAGACTGCTGCTGTCTGGAGCAATGAGGAGTGCAGAAACTGTACCAGGACATGCCCGTGGAGACACCTGAGAGTGTCTTGTAAGAGTTGTAGTCCTGTAGAACAGGCTGACACCTGTTGTAGGCTGATAAGAAGGGACACTGAAGTGACTCTGACATTGTTGGACTCCTCTGAGAGCTCTGTACTTCCAAACCATACCTCAGCCTATTGTGAACTGCTGTGGGTTTGGCCCCTAAACTTCAATGAATCCCACTTAGAGCGCTGAAACACTATTGAAAAGTTCTGGCACATAGAGCTGAGTTGTGGAAACCAATGCAGTGATGTCAGTTGGAGTTCTGCCACTGTTTTTGCTGTGGCCAAAATTTAATTTCAGCTGTGTTACAGGTCAGAGCAGAGCATGTTTGCAAAATTGGTTCAGAATCTGCTTCCCTGCCATCCCTCTTACTATTTCAGGCTCAAATTATTCTAAACTTAGAATTCACACAGTTAAATGAACACTAAAGTAATAATAAATGATATTTTGTAAAGATAAACCAAAGTGAAAGTTGATCTTGTGATAAAGGCACTGTTTTGGGACTTGAAAGATCCCAGTTTAATTCCCAATATGGACTCAAATATTTTGTATAAATTTGGAAGGTCACTTACTCTCTCTTGGCCTCAGCTTTTTAATTATAAAATGAGACTGACATTAAGACAGTTTGATGGATAAAGCAAAAGCTGTACACACAAGCCAAGTAAAATAAGGGATTCTTTCACTGCTTCCCAGGGCAGGCAGGTGTTCAGCCATCCCCAGGAAAGCAGGACTATCTCGTGTAACAGGTACTGGGTCAGACAAATGCCATCACTCTGAATGTCCCTTGCTCTTCCTTCTGCCAGCTCTAATACAGAACATCACACCATACAGTTCAGAACATGCCTTTGGTCATTTGGGGTCAGCTCTCCTGGCTCTGTCCCCTCCCAGCTCATTGTGCACCCCCAGCCTCCTCACTGGCAGGGCAGTACTAGAAGCAGAAAAGGCCTTGATGCTGTGAAAGGGCCACTCAGAAATAACACATTTTATATATTGTCAGCACTGTTTTCAGCAGGAATCTAAAACGTGGTCCATCCTAGCTACTATTAAAAAAATTTACCCCATCCCAGAGAAAACCAGTACATGTAGGGTTTGTGTGGCAAGGTTTTGGTAGTGGGGGGGCTCTAGGGGTGGCTTCTGTGAGAAGCTGCCAGAAGCTTCCCCTGTGTCCTACAGAGCCAGGGCCAGCCTGCTCCAGGGTGGACCCACCACTGGCCAGGGCTGAGCCCATCAGTGATGGTGAATAACACAGTTAAAGGAGAAAAACCCTACTGCACACCAGCAGCTGGAGAGAGGAGTGAAAATATGTGAGAGAAGCAGCCCTGCTGACTTGCAGGCAGTTGCAGAAGAGGGGCAGGAGGTACTCCAGATGCCAGAGTAGAGATTCCCCTGGAGGTCTGCAGGGATGCAGAGATCCACCTGCAGCTTGTGGAGGACTCCACGTCAGAGCAGGGGAAGAGCATGAGGAGTTCTCCTCCTGCAGAGGAAGGAGTGGCAGAGATAATGTGTGAGCTGACCAAAATCCCTGTTCTCCATCTCCTTGTGCGTCTGGTGGGGAGGAAGTAGAGAAATCAGCAATGAAATTAAGCCTGGAGCACAGGGAGGGGTGAGTGGGATATGTTTTTAAGATTTGGCTTTATTTTTTATTACCCTTCTCTGAGTTGATTTGGAATAAATGAAATGAATTTTTCCCAAAGTCAAGTCTGTTTTCCCTGTTACAGGAATTGGTGACTGAACTCTCCCTGTCCTTATCTTGATCCATGAACCTCTTGTTGTCTCTTCTCTGGCCTGTTCATTTGATGAGGAGAGTGGTAGAGGGGCTTGGGTGGGTACCTGACATCCAGCCAGGGTCAACCCACCATAACACATTTCTTAGCTTAAAATAAAAAGTGCAGTACTATATAATAAAAACCACTACTCTATTGTAAAGATGTATTATAGGAAATCAGATTAATGCAAAAAAACTGTATCAAAAAGGAAATGTCATAAGTCTCTGCTAGAAGTACACAAATTCTACCAAAAAAAATGCTGTAAGTGCTTCCAGGGAGCTTGAAAAAAATGACAATGTGAAGATGATATGTTTACTCTGTGTCAAATTAAACTAAGACAACTTTCTTTTCCAGGTCACATGAATCAAAGGGATGAAACAGACAAATGGATTAAGGCTGACACACAAAATGGCAAAGTGTGTCTTAAAAGCCAAAGCTGGATCCAGTCTGTCAAGCTGAAGAGTTCTTAAAGGTGAAATAGGCCAAAGAGACTAAATCAAGAAAGTACAAAGGAACATTTCTGTAAAATTATGAAACTTTTTGGATGAATATTCTTAATATAAAAGAGAAACTATTAAAAATGAGAGCATTTTAACCCAAGATTTGCCTGTGACAGTGCTGATGCTAAACAGTCTGGTTTACTTTTAGTGTCTTTTAGGAACAAGATGGTCTTACATATTCAGAATTTATATAACTTGATGCACTTACCATATCAGTTTAAAAGCTGGTAGCTTTCAAACGAAAGTTTGGAGTTGTTGGAGTTGTCATTAAAAAAAAAAGAAAGGCATTTTCAACACTTCCAGGATGACATGCTTTGCAAGTTCTGTTATACTTCTAAATTAAATGTCTCAATACTGTGGGAATTCTGCTGGTTAAACAAAATGCAGAGAATTTTCTTCAACCAAATTGTATCATGGATAGGAAAAAAATCGCTTTCATTGTAGTTCTTATATGGTCTTCTCATGTGGTGTTTGAACCCTGAGCAGTTTCTGTCTGGGTGATGGGCACTCTCTGTGTTAAAATACTTCTGTGAAATGGCAGAACTTGCTCCGTGTCATCCTGAACCTCTGGTCTGTGGATAGAAAGAAGAACTCCAACTATCTCTATTACTGCTCATCTGCAATGAAAAGCTTTTAAAATAAATAAAAATGCAATGGATCTGGCTGATTTCAAGGAGGAACACTCCTCCAACTAGACTTCAGAAGAGAATCCACATGAACGTTCCCCTGAAGGAAAAGCTGCCATAGAAAGAAGTGTTGTCCTGTGAGCTGGAATCTCTTTGTTTGCAGTGACTTTGAGCCCTGTCTGCAAAGCTGCCAGGAAGGCAGAGGAGGGAGGAGAGGGGAGCAGGAGCAGGTAGGCTGCACAAGGGCAGGGCTGATTTTTGTGGAGGATTCTGTGTTACTGTAATACAAGCACACAGTAAAGTAAATGGAGCTTTTAAAAGCCTTTCCATACATCTCTTTGGCACCTTATAAAAGCAGTAGTGAAATCCATGTTTTAAGCTGAAATGTAAGAATCCCTGCCAGCTGAGGGGATGGTGAGGAGCAGGAGAGAATTCAGACTGTCAGCTCAGGCTTTAAGTTTTGTATATATGTGTGTGTACTTTAGGTCATAATGGTACATTATGAAATTAACTTGGCTAAAGGACTTCAAGAGTCAAGGGCAGCATATCTGTTGTAATTCAGGGTGGTTAAAAACTCCACTTCCTGTTTACTGTTGTGTGTACTGTTTGGTGGGATGAGGTGGGTGCTGATGCATATGACAAATTACGTTTTTTAATATAAACACTAATATATAAAACATTTCTCATAGTATTACTAAAGACATTACAATATTATTAGATATGAGTTATTATTATACTTTTAAAAGTTACAAAATTAATAAATTATAATGGTTTTGGATATTCAGAAAAATATTTGAAACTAGTGATTTCTATGCCTTGCTGCAGCCAAAGTGAAAAAAGCACCTCAAAAATCACACCACATGAAAACAGTCTAGTAGGTACTTCAAAAGATCGAATCCATTTAATGGTCCCATTATTCACCTGAAATACAAAACCTGTCAGCCTCTGAGATTAAGGTTGTGTTTTTTGGGACTGCTGCATCAGCAATTTAAGGGAGAAAACATAGTACAAAAACATGTTATTTGTTCCATATTCAAAACAAAGCAAACTCAGACTTTGGATTCATTAATTTTCTAAATCTAGCAGGAATTAAACATCGGGATTGTTAGTTACTTGCTTAAAGAAGTTTAAATCAGCCAGCAGAAAAATTGTGCTACCACTAAAGCTACTGATTATATTCATTCCAAGCTAATACATGTTGAGACCAGCTAGAATGTTAATATAAAGGTCAAGAATGAGTTGAAGAAGGACAAACCCTTTTGAGTTTCCCCAAAGGCATTGAACAATGCCTTGTTCTGCTCTAATGAGGTGAAACTGTATTTTTCTCTAGACAAGGGAAGATTAGTAGGTTATCAGCAATTAGAATTTGAATGGTGAATCCCTTGTGTGCTCATATATCTTTTTTCGTCCATTTGATGAGGAGACATTCTTGTAACTGGAGCACATTTATACTTTAACACTTTTTTCATCTGTGCTCCCTTTAATTTGGTTCTCCTGCTTTCTCAGCTGCCAGCCAGCCCACGGTGCAGACCTGCAGACACAAACATCAGCTTCTTTAGAGAGCTGGACTCAGCCCAAGAGGCTTTTATGAGAATGAGGGCTCTGGGTGCACAAATGACTGTTGAGAACTGGAGAACTGTGCTTAAATGCATGGATGTAGTTGTGTATTAAAGAATCTGTGGTCACTACCTCCTCAGTGCTCTCAAATCCTCAAGAAGGCTGTACTTGATGAGTACCAGCCACATCAAGTGTGAAGTTCTCTGGGGAGTCAGAGTGTTTATGTCCTGGAGAGGACCTTCATGGCAAACAAAACCTCCAACACATGCAGGTTAATTCCTTGCTTACTCTGCACGGGACTACAAAAACTTTCATTATTGAAAGATGAAGACAGCTTGAATCAACATCTGAGAGTTAGCAGTGCTGTCTGAGTGCAGCTGTCTTGCTTGAAGGCATTCATACTCCTGTGAGAAAGATTTGCTATGCTTCCTTACTAATGCAACAAATGGCCTTTTATTAAAGTGTGATTAGTTCTAAGAAAAAAATAACACAGTGGTCTTTTCATGCTCTATAGAAAAACCCTTGAACTGTAGAGATGTTGCACAATTTCTTCATCTTTCATTTTGAAGAATTTGTTTTTTCAGGCTCTGAGCTGTGTTTTTTGGTGAAGGTGGTTATGTTACCATCCCAGTCATATCCAAGCCAGGAAGGACAGCCAGCATCATTATGTTCCTGTTTCTCCAGTTCAGCTGTGTATTTCAAGACAACTTGTGTGCAACAAGAGTTTAAAAATAATAATGACAAAATAACATTTTTCAGAGGCTGTTTTTACGAAGAACACTAAAATCAGTTTATTGGGGAAAGGTTCCTTGTTTTAACTAAAGCTATCAATATTATAAGGGTGCTGTGGAAAGTAAACCCAGAGATAATTGGTTAGGTCATAGAGTCACGGAATGAATTAGGTTGGAAGAGGCCTCTGGAGAGTGTTTCAACCTGATGTTGCTTTAAATGTATCCAACTAGACCAGGTCATGGTCTAGTCATGGCTTTACCAAATGAGTTCTGAATATCTTTAGGGATGAAGGTTACACAGTCTCTGGGATCCTCTTCAAGAGTTTGACTAGCTTCTTGGTTAAAAAATTAAAGTTTCCTTGTAATCAGAGTGTAATCTGAATTTTACATATGCCACTTGTCCTATCAGTGCACCTTTGACATTGGTCTGGCTGTGTCTTCTCTTCTGTATGCTCTGATGAGAGTCAGAGACAGCAGTAGGGTCTCCTCCATCTTGAGTCTTCTCCTTGAGTCTTCTCCTGGGACTTACCAAAGCAATTCTCTGAAGGTTCTTCACACGTCACATGCTCCAGCACTTTCACGATCTCTTTGGGTTTCATCCACACTTGCTGTAGTGTGTCAGCCTGAACACAGATCTGAGTAGGTGGTGTCACTGGAATAATGACATTCTCTTTGGAAGAAAATGCAAAACCAAACAAGATAAATGAACCAGCTGCATCCAAAGGTATTACCACATCTCCAGGGTGTTTTCTCATAGCTCTGTAGGGAGGCTATAGTAACTGTGCAGGTCCCTCTCTCTGTTTTTCTATTTGAACCAGTGTGGCACCTCCAATATTTTTTACCCTTTCTTCATTTACCTTCTGCTTGCTTTTTGGTCAGCCTCCCTACTGTAATTTCTGTCACTTACCTCTTTTAATGTGTATTGTTTCAGAAATTGAATTGAGTACACAACAGGCAGTGCTACAAGAGCCTTATGGTTACCTGCATTTACTGGCACTGGCTCTGAACGTGCCCCAGGCTGTGTTTTGCAGCTTCTGTGACAGCTGAACCAGGAAAGAGTTGTCTGTGATGCCCAAACCCACCCATGACCCCTCAGATTTCCCTCAACATTTTGTGACCACTGCCCTTTTGCAGAATTAGAGCACAAGACTAAATAAACCAGATCAAAATTTGAGAAAATCAGGCCTGCTGAGTGAGACTAAAAAGAAGAGCAGCTCTCCCTTCTTTTTCAGCAGTGTCAATCCAGCAATTTTCTTTACCTTCCCAAGTTGAAGAAACTGAACCCACCACTTTGAGTCTTGTGAATGTCTCTTTCTTTCCCTGCCTGGTGTGCCCTGGCTGCCTGCCCGGTCCCGCTGAGCAGAGCACCCTCCTGCCCAGCCTGCCCTGCTGCCAGCTCTGTGCTCCAGAACCCCCTGTGCTGAGCGTGCTCCAGTGCTCCTGGGGAAGAGCCAGCTCTGCATCTCCCATCCTCTCCAGGAGATTCAGCCTGATCTGGTGTGTCACAGCCTCAGCAAGGCAGCCCTTCTCCCTGCTGGCCAACTCCTAAGCTCTGGAAAAATATAACGTACAGCATGCAGACAATACTAGAAAAGAATCCAAATTGAACTGCTCTGTTACCTGCCAGTAATGCTGCTACAGGGTTTTTTGTGTTTGTTTCCCAAAGTGGAAATGCTGGAGATGGTTACAAGGGGCAGATGTGCCCAGCTGTAATGCTTGCACCACTACAGCAGGAAAGGGGAAGTGGGCAGGAGTGGAAAAGGGACAGAATTAGTGAAGCAAGAAGGGCTTGTTTTCAACCACTGCAGGATATTTTTTTTATAAAATGTCCAAGACTGACACACTCTATGAAACACATGAACACAAGGCTGCATCTGTTTTTATATTAGGGAGGCCTGGGCCGTTGAGGAATGTGTGCACAATTTATATGAGCTATAAGCTCTGACCTATAAAAATCAACTCATCCAAGTCCAAATTCCTGTTTTTCATGGAAACTGCGATGTATAGCGGCTGTCTGAAGCATGTATAAGGGGAGCTGTTACTATTTTTTTGGAAACTTATGATGTCCCATGCCTGGAGCTACAGTTGAGTGGTTTGCCAGAAACAGCCATTCATTAATCATCAACACATGGTAAAACAATTGTTTATTTAAGATATACTATACTATGACAGAGCCTGTTTATTTTATTTATTTTTTATTTATTTATTTGCTGTCTTAAATGAGCACATTGATGAATAAAAGTATTTCAGCCAATAATTACAGTTATCTTTGGCAAAACAACTATCTCTTGATTAAGTCAGACAAAAGCACTGTCCCAAACACAGGACTTGAGCAGCACCTAATTGAATCCTTACCCAAAGTTTGAAGTCATTTTACTGAGAGGGGGTAACTGGGAAATACAGTTCTGCAACATGGTCTGAATCATGAGCCATTCCAAAATGCAACAGTTTTTCAGAATCACAGAATGTGCTGAGTTGGAAGGAACCCACCAGGATCATGAAGCCCAGCTCCCAGCCCTGCACAGCACCATTCCCAGGAGTCACACCGGGTGCCTCAGAGCATTGTCCGAACGCTTCTGGAATTGTCAGGCTGGTGCTGTGAGCACTGCCCTGGGGAGCCTGTTCCTGTTTGACTGGGCCCATCATAATAAAAAGCAGAGCTTTTGAAAAAAACTTTTTGAGTTGAGGTTACAGAAACCAATCAACAGTAGAAAGTAATGGGAAACAAAAACTCAAACATGGGAGAAATGTTTATAGTGCAAGTACAGGAGAAATTAAGCAAGTGGAGGCAGGGAGCTAATGTGAAAAGCAGGAAGTGTTCTGCAGGAAAAGCAGGAAGAATTCTGCAGGCATGCTCCAGGTTACAAAATGTGGTAAGACTACATAGGATCTGTGGTATTCTGAGGTCTATGTCAGCTGCAGTAGTTTTATCATTTTATGGCATCCAGTTCATGTGCACTCAGTGGCTGAGACATGGCACTCCAGGAGCCTCTGTGTCACTTCCAAAAACAGAATTACAGTCAGTGAAAAGACAGTACTGTATTTTTGTTTCTTCTTAAACAGAAGACTTAGGAGTAATTGTTGTTGGTCTTTTACCAAATCATGTGTAGGAGGTCTTCATTTCCAATTCCATGCTTGGTGGATCTTTCCTACCCTGAGACCTGAATATTTGGAATAAACCTAAGAAATTCTGCTTTTTCAGGAAAAAAAGAGTTCTTGCAATCTCCTTTCTAACCAACAGCAGCCATTAGAAAACACAACAACAACAAAACCAAACAAAAATGAAAGTCTTCTCCAAATGTCAAATGTATTGTAACTATTAAGACATCATGTAATTTTTGTTTAAAAGGCAAAAATTGTAAGAGGAATTGTTGATGAGTTACTTGTTAATAGCACAGTCATGAGTTTGGGAGAAATGTAACCAGTTTTATGTTAGTGCAGACAAGAAAGAAGGAAGCACCTAATTTTGCTCTCAAAGAAGATCATTTGGGGAAACCAAACTGTTGTTTGGTGAGATGCAGTTTGGGGAAAGCACAAGACTAGCTGGCTTTTCTGTCAATGACATGTTTCCTTTCTCATTTTGCATCTAGAAATGTTAACACAGGATGTTTTACAGGGAACAAAAGTGTTTCTCTAAATGTGCCAGTGTGTTATTTCCTGTTGGAGTAGTCAAGCAAATCAAACTGACACAACCTTTTCCTACATTTTAGAAAGCAGTGAGTTGTGTTCTTTTTCCTCTACCAGAAGAAATCAATTGTACCAGCACTTTGTACTTCCACATTATGTTATCCACGATTCTTTCTGCCATTTAGAAACTGGGTTAACTGAAAGGTCTTTAGCCTCTGGATACAGAAATATGCAGCAGGATACCAGGCCACAGACCATTTTTTCCTCCTAACATTTATTAAACCTGGAAGCTGGGCAGTGTGTTGGCAAATATAATCTCAAAATCTACCTGATACTGGAAAGAATGAACAATTGAAAGCCCATAACTGTTTCCTATGAAGCTGCATTAGACTGAAACTTGAAGAACTTTGTGGCTCCACATGTTTTCTATTTTAATCTATCAAAACAGTAAAAATAAAAAAAATATTGAAAAATAGTGTGCACAATACAAGAGGTATGACTCAATACTTGCAAAGTTTAGTCTATTAAGAAACGTCTGCTAGGATTGGTTAGTGTTTAACAATAAATAATGGGGAATTCCTTTGGAACAATGAAGTAGTATTTTATGCCACAGATATTTTAGGGCAACTTTAAACTAAAAACATATTTCTTCTGTTGCTTATTTAGAACCTAAGCCACTAGCATATTTAATTCTCCAGATGAATGTGATTTTTACACAGATGACCTCTTCCATCTCCTGAAACAGGGAACAAAATGTCTCTGCAATGTACGTTTCACACCCTCAGAACATACACCTGAAATTACACCTGAAACCAGCCTTTACCTTCTGTGAAAATCTAAGAACCTCAATATGGTTTCAAGAGTTAGTCTGAAAACAGAGAATTAGGGCCCATTTTTAGTTTTTATGACAATCTATTTCTTGTCATTCACTACTAAAAAACATACAGATTGTGAAAGAAACACATAATTTTTTAGAAATATGTGACAGTGACAATACTGTCATTGCTTTTGATGTTGTTGAAAAGCTACTGCAAGATAACTAACTCTGGAATCATGCCATATTTTACTGTGCTTTTTATGTACTTATTGGCAGAAGAGAAAATTTTTATCATCTTTGCCATATTGGCCTTGAACTGCAATTTTAAAAAAAAGATTTTCCTAAACTGGGAAACATGCATGATGTGGAACATATCAGAATCTAGCTGTGAACTCACTTTTATCTTCTGAATATGATTCCATCTGGATGCAGCCAGTATATTCTGTGGCCTGGCAAAGTCTAGGGTGGGATGTCTTTGGACCTGTTGAAAGGAACAAGCAAAAAATGTTCAGGACTGCATTATTCTGCATAATCAATCCACCTGGTAGGTGTTGTGTCAGACTCAGATGGTGCAGGATAGGAGTTTCTTATCACTGAATATATGATGTGAAGCGTTAGAGACTGAGGCTGGCAAGGAAAAAAACATCCACTGTCCAGAAAATGAGACTCAAGAAAATAAAATTGGTGAAGTTTACCTAGTTCTAAACATTACAAAAAGGGCAAAGATAACACTGGGTGGAGACGTGTGGTTGCTTTTTTGTTTTGCAAAGATGTGTAACTCTCCAGGGTTATCTTTAGAGTAAAAATAACTGGTTGGGAAATTCCTTGGCTGGGTTAGAAGAGTTTAATCAAGACCTTTGGAGAACCCATGGGACTCTTAGGCAGAGGCATAATCCTGGGTCATCCCAGGCCACAATAATGCAAACTCTTTCTGAGAAGCCATGTCAGCTCCTGGATGATGGCTCACCCAACACAAATTGGAATTTGCACAAATTTCTATTCCCATTACATCTCACTTCTACAGGAAGATGGATTAGCAAGCAGAATCAAAGGGGCTGACACACTGTTGCTGTTCTAAACAGAGATATGAAGTCACAGAATAAACAAGTCAACAACAGTAATCTGAGGATAAAAGAAAATCCCTTGATGCTTAATATGAGAAAAACTGTAAATCAGAAAATTATGAAGAGATTAAATGAATCTGAATTAATTTAATTTTTTTTTCAATTACTACTGTTGCATGCCAATCCTTCAAAGCACTTTCTGTATCTAACAAGTGTTTAATTAGAAGTAGAGATTTTAAGGAGGAAGTTCTGAGATGTCATTGAGAAAACTATGTCTAAGTGAAGAAATGATGAAACTATGAAACTAAGTGAAGAAAATAAGACCAATAACAGCAGAATTGTAGTAAGACAGGGAAATAGTGGAGGAGGATTTGGAAAGTGTGAAACACACTGGAAATACCTTTTGAGTTATTAAGTATATATATTGGTCATGTGGTCTCTAAAATAACTATTAAACACTGGAATGGCTTAGCAGGAAGTACAATACTTACAGAGGACCTGTTGGAGCACAGTTAGAGCTCTCCTAGTATAGGCTGTCTATATAGGATGGTATTATGTATTTCTTACTCTCATAAACTTTTATTACGTTATATACACAGATACATCAACCATGTCTAAACTTCAGTTCCTTTCCAGTTTCAGGCCCTGTGGCATGTCTGGCCACTGTGCTGTTCTGGGTGTACAGGGCCGGGTCTGTAATACTCTTAGCCCCCATGGAAGGGTGGTGGACATTGAATCCACATCTTTTGAGACTTACAGGTGAAAACTCAACTCTCAACTCAGGTCTCCCAGTTTTTAAGAAGGGTAAGAAGGAAGTCTCCAGCAATTACAGGCCTTCCAGTCTCATTTCAGTGCCTGGTGAAATTATAGAGAAGGTTATTCTGAGAGTTGTTGAGAAATATTTGAGAGACAATGCAGTCACTGGGCACAGCCAGCATAGGTTCACAAGGGGGAAGTCCTGCTTAACCAACTTTATTTCCTTTAATGACAAGGTCATCCACCTAGCTGACCAAAGGAAGCCAGTAGATACAGTGGGATTGGATTTTAGCAGAGCTTTCGATACTGCCTCCAAAAGTATCCTAGATAAACTGCCCAGCACTCGGCCGAGCCAGTCCGTAATACACTGGGTGAGCAACTGGCTCACAGGTGGGGTTCCAAGGGTTACAGTAAATGAGGTTATATCAGGTTAGTGGCCAGACACCAGGGCTCAATTTGTAATGTTTTTATAAATTATTTGGATGCAGGAATTAAATGTAAAGTGTGCCAATGATACCAAACAAGACTCCCTGCAGGGTAGAAAGGAGCTACAGAGAGATCAGGATAGACTGAAAAGCTGGGAAATTGCCAGCTGCATGAAACTGAACAAGAGCAAATACTCAATTCTTCACTTGGGATGGGATAAACCTGGTTATACATACACACTGAGGGATGAAAGGCTGGATACAAAAGCCCTGCAGAAAGAGGTCTTGGAGTCTGGGTCAATAGAAAGTTGAACATGAGTCAGCAGTGCCCCTGCAGCCAGAAGGGCCACCTGTGTCCTGGGGACATCAGGCACAGCATTGCCAGCTGGGCAAGGGAGGGGATTGTCCTGCTCTGCTCTGCACTGGGGTGGCCTCATCTCCAGTGCTGGGGGCAGTTTTGGGCACCACAATGTAAGAAAGATGTTAAACTAGTAGAGACCATCCAGAGAAAAGTGACCAAGATGGTGAAATATCTTGAGCACAAGAATTACAAGGAGTGGTTTATGTCACTTGGCTTGTTCAGCTTGGAGAAGGGAAGGCTGAGGGGGAAGTGCTGACCAGTGATAAGGCACAAACTGTGTCAGGGGAAGTTCAGATTGAACTTCAAGAAAAGGTTCTTTACTGAGAGGTTGGCCAGTAAAACCCAAGCTGGCCAAGTGGTCACAGCACCATAGCTTGCCTCGCTCGCTGTGACCGTGCTGCGTTTTGAGCACAGCCACACATCTGCTGCCATGTACTGACACTCAGTCACTGGGAAACAGTCCCCACAAACCCTTGGAGTGAGCTCAGATACACAATGCAATGGCTGACAGCATTAAGCCCAGCCTGGTTTTCTCATTCATGTTCCCATGTGTCCTTGAGGTAGGGTCCTTTGTCTGCAGAAACTTCCCTAAGGGGACATTGTCTGCCATAAAGAGGGACAGAGTCTGTATTTCTCTTCACTTCTGGCTGACACTGGAATATGTAAATAACCCTCCCAGACCACAGGAGTCCTAAGGCACCAATGTGGACACCCCCTGGATAAAGAAGCTAGACAGCTCAAACCAGATACCTAGCATGGCACCACGATGCCAGTGAAGAAAAGAACCTCATGTTCTGGGGTCTACAACCCCCTCTGAATTAAGATTAGGAAATATATTCTTGGTAGTTTTTCTACAGTACAGTGTCATGAGAATCTGGTATTGCTCACAGCCTTTCCAAAGATATTTCAGGTATTGTCAGTAAGATGAATACAACCTGAGATGTCCAAGAAGGGGAGATAATGGCAGGATGCAGCCAAGTATTGGATACATGTATCAATAATTTGTAAATGAAGCAACAAGACATGCAGAAGTTAGAAGATTATTGAATAGATGAAAAAAAAATGCACAGAGCACAACTTTAGTGTCTGATTGATAGGAAAACTGCTTTAAAATTGAAGTAAGGTTTCTGGCACAGCAGAATTCTGAATCCCTGAAAGAGGCTCCACAGAAACTGTAACTTTCTAATATTAGACATTAGTTAACTGTGATTGCAGTCTAGTTTTAAATATTATGGGTTTTTTTCACCTACTGAGAATGGTTTAACTTTCCCACCCATATATGTGCATGCAGCACATAGAAGCCTTTAGTATTCGTGCTATTGCATTGCTCTCTGTCAATTATTAGGAATGCACTTGTTATCACTTTTTAAACTCAGTTCTCTGTTACAAATGAGTATCTCACAAAAGACTTTTTAAATGTGTGGTTGGTTTTTTTAGTTCTGAAGCACAGCTCCTTAGTTTTACCTCAGAAGTCCATTTTTCAGGAATTGATAATCATTGCCATTAATGCTGGAAGTCTCATTTGAGAAAAACATGACACACTTATGTACTCTTCAAGGTACATCAGCAGCCATGCAAGCTACTAATTGCTCCACTGACCTCTATGGGAACAGTCAAGAGTACATTATGCACATATGTTAATTACGTTGTTAATTTAGGACCAAAAATCAAGAGGGAACATAGGAAAAATCTCTTAAAGACATTTGATTAAAGTTACTGGAGCGGGTGGTAGAAAGAGAGATGAGGATTTCATTTGTACTAAATAGCCAATCTCATGAGAATCTGTAAGGGACAAGGAGGCAAGATAAAGCTGGGGCCTGGGGTTGTGAAACAAAAAGTTAGCACACCAGCTCATGATAGTCCTCCTGATATATAGAGGAATGTACCTGTGCTTTGCTTATTCCAGATCTATTTATAGACTCAATATTAAGATCTGCAATAGGTTAATAAATAGATTAAAATATTATTAAGTAGATTAATATTCTTATTTTTTTAAAAAGTTGCTGACTCTGAAGTCAGTAACTGGTATCAGATGCATTTAGAAAAATCTACATTTGTCATACTTTGGATCATATTCCCTTTAGAGGACTGAATGACAGAATTCATTGTTCATTTTCTATTGTATCTTCCGAACTCAGCTATTTAAAAGGCCAATTCATTTAACCAGAGATTTATTTTCAGTTCTTGCTGTATTTTTTCATTTGTAGAATGAAATGAAAAGTTTCATTTTTTCATTTCATATGTCCCACAGCAACTTCATTTATTTCCTATGAAATAAGAATTACCCTTGAATCAGGCTCATTCCCTGAATAAGGCTCAGAACAGAACTGCTGAATATTTTATTTATACAATCAGCATTTGCAAAATGACTTGAACCTGCCCTAGGTATACAGAACTGTGACATGGAGACTCACAGCACCTCCAATGAAGTCAGTGGAGTTTGTTGAAAGACAATTGCTTTGCCTCAGAATATAGGATTAAAGTGATAAACTCTTCTAATTTTAGAGTAACCTGCACAGCACATTCAAAATGTTCTTAATATATATATTTTATATTAATTTAATATTTTAATACTATATTTTAATATTTCTATATTAATTTAAATTTATTTTTATTAAGATACCTGTTGTTGCAGGACACATTAACATATATCCTTTGGAACAGGTTCATTCCAACCTTAATCTCCTGACCATTTTTAAACAGTTTCTCAGTGGAAAATATTTCTTTACTTACCAGCTGGATACCCTCAATTTACACTACAGATTGCCAAAGGATTTGTAAGACCCATTAGCTTTAACATCCACAGGTGTACCCATCTAATTTTATGGAGTTCCAAGCTGGATTCAAGTCAAAGACTTGTAAACTTATGGGTAGGTTTATGTGGAAGAGTCTCAATGTTCTTTTCTGAAAATAGTAGGGTATTAGCATTAACAAATTGGCTTTGTAACTGTTTAAAAAAAGATACCATCTAGGAACAAAGTGTTGGTCACTGAGTTGACTCATTTTTCCCATTTGCAGGAACTGCAAAATACGACCCAGCCCGTGCCCTTACCAAGGGCCATAATAACATTCCTTAAATTTGCCCCATTTCCCTTCCCAGAAAGCTCTTTTGTAATTCACTGCTGTGATAACCAAAAAATCTCCCAGCTGCCAGCCTAAATGTATTTACTGACATTTTATGGTGGTTTTTTTGGTTTGTTTTCCTGTGTTGGTGTGTCATATGTCGGGCAAGCGTGGCAGACAGGACTGATTGCAGCACTACATAACTTCAGCTGCTTTGGGAAGACCCCTGCACAAAACTTCTATTACCACTGTCATTGTGGAAAAATAGCTGAATATCTATCTAAACCCAAAGGATATAGGAGATTAAGACCCATGTATATGATAATTAATGTGTACAATAGGTATCTGTAATATACAAACCAAGGGCTAGTGCAAGATAGAGAGTGGCCTCCCAGATCTGAAACACAGCCAGTGAGTTTTGGCCTAGAGGCTGAGAAATTTATGTACATTTGGAAGGCAAACAACTTGATCAGAGAATATCTAAATTTAGGGCTGGCTAATTAGTCAGACAATCTGAAATTAATTGCACAGAGGCTGTGTTCAGTCACTACAGGGAAAGAGGGGATGTGTGGAGGGCTGAAAGAGTAGTCAAGGGTTATGGAGATGGGTGTTGGGTGATGGCTGCAGACTTATTGTGGAAGGAAACAGGACATGGGCATTTCAGTGGGGGGAAAAAAGAGGAAAACTGATTCATTCGGTGGCAACATTTTAAAGGATAGTTCAAGATGAACATTTCCAAAAGTAGTAATAGGCTTGTTCATTGCCATGTGATAGTGACAGAAGCAACGTTATAACTTTTCCCATGAAATTCAAACAAAAAATGAAATCAGCATTTAAAAAATTTTGTTTGTATGCTTATTTTCAAAATGAAGTAAGCATTTTGTTTTGCTGTTAAAAAAAATTAAAACCATATAAGTAATTAAATGCACAAAAGCCAGAACGATGAAGTCAGAAAGTACAGGGAAGGGATATAGGCTTTCATAACAGAATAATTTCAAAAGGGAACACACATTCAGACACAGCAAAAAGATAATTGAGATGCCAGGATTTAGTCAAAAAGAAATGATACAGAAAATACAAGAAGCAAAAATGCTGTAATAGAAGACCATGGTAAAGAGTAACTAAGTTTCTCTACAAATGAATCTTAATCTAAATAATTTAATTTTAACCCTTAGTGCTTCAGCTTTTAGGCACCTCTTTTACTTCAAAGTAGCTGCTGCCTTGCCATGTAAAGACACAGGTATTAAGTTCTAATGCCCCAGTTTATGCCTTACCTGGGTTCAGAAAAAGCACTGGGAAAAAAAAAAAAGCATTAAAATATCAAGACTAATTAAAACAAAGCTACAATCCTTTCAAAGCACCCAGAAGACCAGAACCTGGGAGAGCATTTGTAGAAAGTGATATATAATGTGAAAGCTCTTCTCTCTTTACCCCTGTTTAGACATCAACCCCTGGAGAGAAAAACTTTTACCTGATACAGCGTGGACACCTTTATACTGTAAACTGCAACCATTAGAAGAACGCCAAATACTCCCAAGAGCCAAGTCTCAAAACTCACGGAAAAGCAGCTGAATGATGCCAGCAGGTCAAATTTCTGGATGAAAAAGTAAGTAATTCTTTGCAATAGCAATCCCAGAACTATCACCCTATTTCTTGTACATACCTTTGGGCAACCTACTATGTTGACAGATGTCAGTCAGTGGCAGTGAAATGCCATTATTTTCACAGCTTCATCTGTCAGCTGAGGGCAGTAACAGACATGGCAGTGCTCCAGCTATTCTGTGCCCTTGCAGAACTCAATTACCATATGTGTACATCAATCCTTTGATCCACTTCAGGCACTTCAGTTCTCTAGGAACCCTTCATTAGCAGTGAAGTCATTCTGCTGCTGACTGGGAATGTCACTAGAAAAAGAAGAGTTGCATTAAGGGGCTATTTTCAGTTGCTTATATATTATACTGTGGGTTCATTAGACTAACATTGATTTAAGTTCCACTATATGTATTACAACATGTTGAATATGAGTTCTTTAAATTGAGCACAACCCAGAACATAAAACGTTGTGCTTAGGGAACCAGGCCCAAATAAATTCATTCTACTATGCTCTGCAAATGCCCATTTTTGTGCATAATAAGTTTTTCTTTTTCTTTTAAATGAACAGAAAACTGTATATGTGTAAATCACATTTTCTTCTGGAAGGGAATGGGTAAGAACCTCAGGACTGTCACTCAAGAGTTCTGGGTTCTGATTTGCTCTGTGAAGTTCAGGCCAGTTTACTGTGATACTGGTTGACTACAATTTCTATCCTAGTTTTTAGAGTGAAATTCCAGCACCCTTATAACTCAAATACTAGCTTTTTCATATATTCTGTAAAGCAGATAGTCTTGGAAAATAACAATGGAACTCCTGTGAAAGGTCACATAGATTCTTAAAGTACACTTTTCTCCTTCACACTCTGAAACTTTTTTTACCTTTCAGCCTGAATCTTTTTCAAGCCTGAAAACCATCACTTCTAGGCCTACAAAAAGAAGTTAGACCTTCTACTGAAACCTTCTCTGGAAACCTCTTGAAAAGAGATGCCTAAAATCACATTTCTTCACCTGACAGCTCCATGGCATGAAGATCACAGGACAGCCTGCAGCTCTACCAGAGGTTTAGCTTCAGTCAGAATCTCTCCTCTTCTGTTATGTCCAGCCTAAAAACGTGGTGAGACGCCTTAAATATGTCACTGAGCAAGCCTGCTAATCTTGGCTTAAGGCCAGAATAATTTGTCATTTACTGGAATAGCAATTCTACCTCTACTGGGAAAACAAGAAAATACACATAGTAGATTGAATAAAAACCACTGGTTCCATGAAGCTTTTCAAAGCTTTCAAGAATTAGTCCTGAGGAAAAAAGACTAAGCACCACATGGATAAATAAAATGTGTACACACACAGACAGAAAAATGCATGTTATTTATTATGCACAAATGTTCTATATTTATCATTCTGAGAAAATTACCTCTGCAGTAATCAGACTATTGCCACTAACATGCAGCTAATTTTTCCTTACATAGGAACTCACACAAAAACACAGAGTTGATCACTAGAAAATATTGGTTTTATTATGACAAAAGATTATGTGTTTCTGCGTGATTTTCATAAGTCTTACCTAAATAGATGCAAAGAATCTTATCAGATCTGAAATTTGTTTCATAGACCATACTTTTAAGATTTTTGTCTGTATCTTCATTCTGGTTTCATTTTCTTTTTGTCTATTGGTACAGCTATATCAAGGCAGTTCTTCTTGGGCTTTGTGTCCCTGTTTTATTTTACAAAATATTAGAGTGTCAGTGTTTGAACCTAGGATTGGTTAAAGTGGAAAATTCAGAATTTATATTAATTGGCTTCTCGACCCTTCCTATTTCAATCTTGGATTTATGGGCTGGTTTTCACCTGTAATACAGAAACTTTCTACACCCAGCAACTAAATATTTTTCATCCATGTGCAAGAGAAACTGCACTCCTTTCAGAATTAGGCCTCAGATGTGATGACTTAATCACTACATTCTCAGCTAGGGTATGTAACACAAGCTGAAGCCAAGATTTCAATGGCTGTTAGATATGTTTATCTTGTTTTTACTAGCATAGCTTGTCTACATATTTATTTAAAATATCCTTCAAAGTAAGGTTCTGAATTTACTCTTAAGTCTACCCCTACATGGTTTTGCAAATAGCACTCAAATTATATTTGCAATCAAAAGAGATGGAGCTTTGTTTGCTGACGTCATCTCTGTATCCCTGGTTCTATATATATAGACAAAATAACAGATCAGGTTGTGAGGGTAAATTATGTTTGCAAGACATTTAGACACTATAAAAAGGCAAATGCCATATGAAGAAAATGTAATTTTCCAACTTAATTGCACAATTTTAGTTCTGTATAAATAAGGCCTGAGGACACACACAAACATCAATGAAAAGGTCAAATATTAAATTGCTGCTCAATAAGTGAGCATTGTCTGAGTTACGAATGAACAAAGACCTTATTTTCAAAATTTGGGATCTTATAAGTGTTTACAAACTGTTATAATGCCTGGGAACAGGCAGTGTGATTACAATGGGATTACTCTCTGCAAATTTGCAATAAAATCATATCCTTAGATTCAATTTACAATAAAGGACTTATCATTTTGTTTTGAGTTACTCTGTGTCTTCTCTCTCCTGCCTTCCCTAGATCCATGAAAACAGGGCTTCTGCAACTCCTGCTCCCTGCTGCTGCTGCTTTCTTCCACAAAAAGTTCAAATTCATTTGGCACACAAGGAAAGCAGAAACACTTCTTTTTAACAGTATTATTTTTTAACTTCCTCTGTGTAATGAGACACCTGAAATAGCTTCTTAGCCATGAGCATGGCACAACACAGAAGTGAATATTCTCTGAGAGCAGAAGCACTGGCACCACACCACTTTCCATGAGGTACACAAGATGTACATACTCGGTCATTAGTAAAAACATGGAACTTTACACAGAACATTCATGAAAGAAAAGTCAGAATTATTCCTAGAGAAGCAAAGGGCCTGACGCTTATGTTGAGCAACAAGATTCAATCCAGATGCAGCTCTTGTGGTACAAAAACTGACTCATTTTTACAATATATGGCTATAAAATGATGGGTGTTGAAGATGTGTAATGGAAACAATGTAGAAGCAGAGCACTGGGATTACTGGTGATGGCATTGGCTGTACCTGCAGCCTTATGATCTGCAACTGTTTACGGGCATGAAATTGATACTATTAAAAATACATGATTTAAGCATTTCTGTAATAAATAGTTAGGAACGATTCTCAGTTATAAAAAAAAAAAAGTGCTCTTATTTGGATGTCAATTCCTAACAAGATAGAAGGTTCTTTCTACCACTGTAAAATTACCTAGTAGTGTTTATTTCTCATGCTGTTGTGAAATACAAATTAAAATACAAATACAAAGTAAATCTATGCAATCATATTGAGCTTGTCAAATCTCCAAAAGGATTTTGGTAAACTTCAAGCAATCTGTGATAAGGACAAGGAATTTCACAGTTTAACCATACATTTTGGAAACAGTAATTTCCTCTTCATTCTAAATTTTCAAATTAAGTTGATTCCATGCCCACTAGATTCTACATGGAGGTAAACAGCAAAAAACTGCCCCCTCTTCACCCTTTTCAAGCCACAATTGAACAGATCTCAGGCATATGTAGCTGTAGAAATGAAAGGGGATAATTTTTGGTGTAGAATGGTGTTATGAAGAATTAAGGATGACATGCAGAACAAAACAAGATCAGTTTTGGATATGGTTAATTTAATGAACTAGAGGGGCTTCCAGAGAACATCAAGAAAAAGGCAAAGTTTTATCTGAATCCCGTTGTCACTGAAGTTTTTGCATTGTGATATAGAAAGGTCCAATATTTTTCCATGGCAGCCAGGGCCACTCAAGCCCTAAAAACTCTGGAAAAATTAATAGAGAAATGGAAAAAATCCTTTTCCCGACCTCTTGAGAAACAAAGAAACTGAAGAAAGGTAGTGTAGTGTGAAATACTTCCACCAGCAGAACACATTTACAGATCTCCTCTGAAATTTGGGGTTGAAGAACTTTTCACAATCTTTTTTTTTTTGGTGGAGGAGGTTTGTTTGTTTGTTTTTATTTGTTTGTTTGGGTTTTTTTTTGTTGGAACAACAAAATACTATTTGCTAAGACCAAATGTCTTAGAATTACTGCCTCACTGTTAAGGGCTTTATGGCTGCAGCTATGGCACAAGACAACATTTGAAATGGTGCTGTCACAATCAAAAGTGTATGAACAACCCCCTTATTCAAGACAATAAAGAGACGAAAACTTTGGTAAATTCCCATTTCAGGACTGCAAAAGGATCTGAAGATGCTTTGTGATTTTTACTTCTACACCAGGAAACTGGGCAAAGTTCTGATCCTAAATGCTCTAATTTGAAGGAGAATTAAATGTTGATTTTGTAAAATTCATTTTGATAATCACAGCAGAATATCTCTGTACTTCATCTCAATAAAGTACATTTTACTGGAAAAAAAAGTTACCACTTTATTCCATACGGTTAATAAGTTATCTACATCTGCCTAATTGTAGGCAGAGAGGAAGTATCATCCTGAGAAAATAAGCACATGTAGATCATGTCTGGAACCCAGATGTGGACACTTTAATGATAATGCTGGAAGAGAGTGTGGCTGGAGTTCAAATTTTGCAGATTCCTGAAATCTCACAAGCTGAATAGATACAAAAAATGGAACAACGAAAGAGGTTTCCAATCATGGCTACATATGAAAACACAAAAAATTGCATTTTTCTCAGCAGACGCAGTTCTCTGGTGAAAGTTACTTTCAACAGCTTTGTGAAAATCCACAGATTTCAAATTTTTGTTGACCAGAGTAGTCCTAGTCAAGACAATAAAATAATTATTCGCTTAAACCTAACACGGGTTTATGCCAGAACTTGAATTTCTCACAGCAAAGACTGATGGTCTGATAGGTGTGATCTGAAGGACATTGTTTCTTCTTGCAGTTTTCTTAAAGTGGCACCACTTTAATGCACTTGCTAATGAAATACTAAAGAATATAATAAATTTTTTTGCTCATGACAATTAATGCTGCTATCCCTTCAAAGTTAATTTATAATCATTTTATATTACTAAAGTGACAATAAATCACAGAAAAACTGTTTTTTATAAATTAAAATCAATGTCTAAATTAAGGCATTTTGTTAACAATTACAGATTTAAGAAAAGAGTGAAGACTTGAAAGACAAGGAATGTCATTGGAACATTCATAAAAAAAAGGAATGTCATTAGGACATTACATTTAAAAAAAAAAAAGAAACTTTCCATGTTTCCAAAAAGAAGCCTCTTCAAACGATCTCTATACAGGAAGCTTAATCTGTATGGAATTTTTAACAATTATTTTTGTATCTAACATACATACAAAGGAGTCAATTATCACTAGTTTTATTAGACTTCCTGGTTTATTCCCTGATAAATAATGCGAGGGATCGCCATGCAGGTTATTGACCTATTTCTGGAAAATTTCACCTTCTATACTAAACCTCCTCACATTTATGGAAGATATGGTTGGAGTTATCATATTGGAACTCCTGGAAACAGATGCTGGCAAAACAAATACCGTGCAACACACAGACTATGATCACCTACTCTAGGATCACCCACTCTCCAAAAACCTATTTCTCCTTTAGTGTCAATAAATTACTCCTGTATCTTGCATGCATCTTCTGTTGCTACGGTGAAAGACTTTGTCCAGCATCTCTTCTATAGCATGTTGTCATTTCCATTTTGAAAACAATTTAAAAGAAAACTTCTTAATCTGCTGTAACAGCTATTTTTTTTCAAGTAATTTTTACATTTTTGTTCTTTTTCAGTTACTTTATATCATAAGGCCTACAGAAATTTGCAGAACATAATTTATTATTATTTCACCATGGTTTCTGTAGGTGAGAAAACTACTACTGACTGTACCAGTTGGTGAGGGTCTTCACTTGCTAGAGGCAATGACATATCAAAGAATAACTCTTCATTATTTATATCCTCATGCTGGGAGTCTCTGCCTTTCCACTGCAGACTGCAGTGAGTGTACTGTCTCTCGCTGCAATAACTGTGTGCTAGGATATTTCCAAATTCTGAGATTTCTGTTCACATATCTCTTTGCAACCTTCAAGGTCAGCATCTGTAATGTATCTTGGTGTTCCAGAGACATACAGATGTTACTTCCTGTTCGTACTCCAAACCAAACACTGACTCCAAAGTGACTCCAGTCCTTGAACAGCTCTTAAGAGGTATCTCCCACCATCTATGTCTGAGACATTTACTATTACATGACTCAATTTATCCTCTAAAATGCTCAGATTTCTGCACAGATTAGCCACAGTCAGGCACCAGTGTCATGGATTGAACATTAGAAGAAAAGAATGCAATTCCTACCACGCAGATTCATTTTGCTATTGAAAATACACATTACACTAATAAAAATACACATTAAATATGTGTCAGAACAAAGCTCAGATGCATACAGTAAAAACCTCCTGGAAAATGGGTAAGTTCTTATGCAAATGTAGCTGTACTGTTTCTAATGCCTGAGCTAATATAAAGGTGGGCCAGATCTGTTTTCAGAAACTGTAAGGACATTTTTCTCTTGAAGTGTAGAAATCCCCCTGTATAACACATGCCATAAAATTCCATTTCTATACCTAACACCATTTGTGGTTAGACCAGATCATAGCTTACAAACTATGATTGCTCATGTTTTTTGAGACAGTCCAGACAAGAGGGATTCCATTGTAACAAAATATCCTGTAACAATATCAGGCCTGATTTTCAACATTGCCGAGTACTTTTAATTGCAGCTGATTTGCACTGGGACTCCAGGCATTGATCACAATGACTCTGTTTTAGTATTTCCTATTTTTATACAGCATTGAGTTTCTATGTCTCAAGTTAAATTCTCCCTTTCTCCATTCTCCTAAGCAAACTGGAATTTGGAGCCCACTTTAATATACTTAAACTTTTTCTTTTCCTTGCCTTGGGAATGTGTGGGATTTGTCACATCCTTTCCTTTGGAAATTAAATGCAACTGATTCGTTTGCAGTCTGTAACTGGTTATATCTATTAGACACAGTGATATATTTTTCTTAAATGTTACTAGGCAATTCCTCAGTTCTACTGGCCTAATTTTCTAACAGATCAAAAAGTGAAGCTAGGCTGTGGATCCAAGTCACTGCAGATTCAGAATCCCACTAAGAGTGCTAAAAAATTCCTCTAGATTATTGTGGAAAGTCAAAATGCCATTTTTGTTTGGACAGGATTTTTTTCTTTTTTCCCCTATTTAGCAACTTATTATTAAAATACTAGTAAATATTTATGTTGCAGCCTGGTTTCAGGACCAGTCAGGATCTGAAGATCATTCACACATAAGAAGTGAAAATGGAGCATCCCCAACTTCAAACAGCAACTACACACACAGCAGCAATTCATTCAGAAGAGAGAATGGGGCCTTAGAAAATTACAACAGAAAGTTTCATGCATGACAGTCATTGCAGAAGAAAGTGGAGAAGCAGAGAACATTTCTCTGTGTACTTTGTACATCCTTTTATCTTTGATTTCAGAAGTGTTTCAGAGTTGTTCCTATATTAAAAGTATCGTACCTGTTTTTTATGTTTCAGGCTATTTTTTCTTTTTCATTATTAGACTGCATATTACTCACCCCTGATATTAAGCTTGCCTGAGCCTATGTCAGGGCATCTATTGGTTTTTGTTGCTGGATGCTTTATGTAACTCAGGAGTCAACTAAGCTTATTTTATTATTCTTTGCTATGTTTTTCTGTCTAAATCCTGCTTGACTAAAGACATTTTCTTCAAATGTCCTGACACTTTTATACCTAATTACTTTCCTAATGTCCCATGAATATGGGTGGTCTAGGCCACATGCATCAGCAGCTTGTGCTGGAATGAGGGAAGTGGGGCAGCTGCAGGCTCTCAGACTCACCCTTGGAGCAAAGCTGCCAGAGCCTTGTCATGTAGACTTTGGGGAGAAATCAAGACATTTTAACAAACATATGGAGAGTGTGAGAATAAAATTTGTGACTAGAACTGCTTCTCTAACTCATGGAAGCAATTCCAGTGAGTCTACTTTCCTAAAATAGACAGATTTTGGTCCTAAGTGCTTAATGGTACCATCTCTGTAATAGAAGCTCAGATCCCTTGCATATATTGTAAATAATTTTACAATGTTATCTAAAATTTTTGTAATGTTATCTCTGCATTCATGGACACATTCACAATACTCAAAATTTAAAACACTATAGTCCCTATTGCAAGGAGTTTAGAGAAGCAAAATGTGAGGCAAAACAATGAGGGATGGATGGATAGCTAGAAAAAAGGGAATTTTCAGATTTTAAAAAAATTTTTCAAAGAATTCAATATCTTTGCTCTGTCATTGTTGCTTTATTTTTTTAAAGAAATGTCTCAGATTTGCAAATCTTTTCATTTCTAAGGTTCTTTTAAGTTTTCTATAATTTTAAGAAACTAATCTCAAGTACTTCAAGAATGACAAAACCAGATGTCCTTCTAGTATCAAAAAATATTATTGAAACTTAAAAAGCATGTGTTGTTTAAAAAAATCCATTTTGAATAAAGAAGGAAATATTTTCAGAAATGTAAAAGGACAAATGCTAAAATTACAGAGTGAAAAAATTAATATTTAAAATTTAATTGTTTGGGTTTTTAATGTTATGAATTTTCTGAGAGTAAGAGCAATATAGTCAAAGCCCTAATGAGAAAAGTAGAGAAACTTAATTATGCCACCAATTCCTCATATGCCTGAAGTTCAGTTTCTTTTCATTGCATATTTGGTTTTGTTAATGAATGGTCTTTTTTAGCAAGACACTTAAGCACACATGAAACTTAAACATGACCTGAATCAATTCCCTTTTTCTAGCTAGTGCTCACAAGTTTCCCTAGGCATATTTTTTGCATGCAAAATGTACAACTTTCTATGCAATATCAAAATCTGAACATATGCAGTGACTACTTTTATTCAATTTCCAATTTTCAGTTGAGAATTAGGCTCAGGATAAGTATAATAAACTTCTCCAAACTTTAGACTTTTAATGTCTATGTTTAAAGAAACAACAGAAGAGAAAGGCACCAACACTTAGGGAAAAACTTCTATTTTGATTAAGTCAGTCATACCTGAGACACAAATGTATAAGAAAATACAGCTCTATTGTATCTTTTCTACACTATGTTTCCCTAAAGTATATGTCACCTTTATTGCAAGAAATTTTGCTATGCTTTGAAGGGCAGAATGATTCTGCTGTCATTTGAAAAAACAGAAAGGAAAATTCTCTTGTGTAGTGCAAATCTAAGTTGCACCTTCTAAGTTTTAAACACTAAACAGCAAGACAGGAAAAGCAAGAGATCCACTGCACAGACTGCTGGAAAGCACATGAGCTTCACAATTTTTCTTTATTTAATACAGCATATGGGTGTTGATAACTGTACATGAAACACTGTGCTCTCTGTTGCATTTTTAAACCAATACTTAGCCTAAGTTAAAAGAGATCGTAGTATAACTTTCTCTATATGCTAATAAAATGTATAATATAAACTCAAGGCATACAAATAGTAGCTTGTTACAGAGCAGACTGATTGATTTCCTTTTATCAATTAATGTTTTAAGACTAGGAAATGTATTTAATGTTTAATGTACTTTTTTAATATGTCCATGAATTTTACATGCTTAAATACAGCAAAAAGCTAAAACCACAGGTTTTTTCCTAGTATAGCACTAAGAAATTACAAAAATTAAAATGCTCAATTTATCTGTCTTGTGGGAGAGAGAAAACTGCAAGCCTTAGCAACGCAGTGTAAGCAAAAAAGCTTGGTTTGTTGCCAAGGTCATGAGCTGTGCTATGTGAAAACTAAAGTAAGAAGAAACACAGCATTTTAAAAGACTAGCTGTGGCAGGCAAAGAGAAAGAAAACATTTTTGTTGTAACATTGTGGGACTAAATTCAAGGCAGCATATGTTTCATTCGGATATAATTTTGAGATATTTTAAATGAGCACATTAAGTGAAGTCTTCTTGGATTCCCTAACCCTCTTTATCTAGCTTAAATTTCTTATTACTTTCTGGCCTCTATAAAAGATACAGGCATTATAATTTTTTTTTCACATTCTAATTTTTTTTACGTAAACTTTGCATTTGAGCCAAATAATGAGATTCTCACTCAGAACTGTGTTTGGATAGTGACTGAGTGAATAGTCTCTGTGGAAAGTTTCTTGACAAGGATTCTCTTAGATTTCTCTGTTCAGGGCATAGAGTTTGTCCCAAAACTAAAAGAAACAGCTTTCACAAGGTATGACCTGCCAGTGTTAAACCTGACTCCCCTCAGTACTTTTTTTTTGCTTTCCAGTTTTAGCAGCTTGACATCTTGAAGTTACCTTGTTAGTAATTCTTTCATTGTCAATTGTTTTCTAGGCCACAGTGGAGAGCAGTGCCTCTGTTGGAGCTAACACTCAGCTCCCTTAGCTTAGTTCCTGAAGAACCTTGTACAAATGGCCTTACACTGACCACTTACACTCTATCACTGACCCTAAAACAGAAATGTAGGCAATATTTATTTTCTGCTTTTCCTAATCTGTACAAGTCAATATGCAGTTTGCATTCAGCAGCCAACATTAAAGCAAAAATTAATGGTGGCATTTTTAAACTAGGCCTTTAAACCCCCCAAAGAGTCAGAATGATTAATAGCTTAATTAGAAAGATGTTGCTGTTTGGAATGGCTACAAAACTGAGCTTTGTGGAAAAAGTCTGTTGGAGATAATGAAAACTTCCATTAGTTCCAGCACTCAGAAATTATCGCCACTCCAAGAAATAAAACTTGGAAAACAAATCTAGAAAGAATCAGAACCTGTTTGAACATTTCAGAGTAATATTTGTACTAATATACATTTAAATTTAAGGAACTGAAATAATTTTAAGGAAAAATTATTTTCTAGCACAGCAGCAGCAAAGTCATCAGCAGCATTTGTGTGCAGTAGCAGTTCTGTTCCCTGCGCGAAGAGTTAACCTGAGTCCTTCCTCGGAGTTTCACTTAATCAATTGCATATCTTGCACGTGGCTAACTCATAACATATACTGAGGTTATAAAAATGAAGTAGATAGACAAGCTTTCAGCCAAGTTGAGAAATTTGGAGAGCTGACTATAGCTTGGGTGTTTCAATACAGTTCAGATCTCTGGTATGTTTAACTTTACTGTACAATTAGCTTTTCAATGCATGCCCAGCATTTTTTTTGTGTTCCCTGATGAATAAAAAATTAATCCCAGAATTCTGTAGGACAGAATCATATTTTGGCTTGTACAATTTGTTGCAGCACAAAGAATCACTGCAAATCCCAAAGTCCCAGCACTCCTAATAAACTGATAACCAGAAAAGGGCCTCATTGTGTGACCACAAGCTACAGAAGAAGCTAGAATTCATAAAGTCACCCTGCAATAATTCAACCACTGTGGCAGTTTAAAATAACAAGTGTTATTTCACAGTGCAGTTGTTTTCATTCAAGAGGACGGATAAATTTAAGAAATGCAACTTCAGAATAACTAACTTTCATAATGTCTATAAGGAATGCTGAGGCTGGCAATAAAGTCAACTGAATTAAAAAAGTAAATAGTCTGTAACCACACTGAGTTTGAGGGCTGAAATGGCCACATTAAGAATTCTGATTTGGTCGGTTTGAAATCCCCATTCCCCATTCCCCTGTGCCACTGAGGGGAGGAGGCAGAGAATTCAAGGGTGAAGCTGAGCTCACGAAGAAGAAAGGGGTGAGGTGAAGGTGTTTTAAGATTGCTTTTATTTCTCATTACCTTACTGTGATTTTATTGGCAATAAATTAATTTTTTCCTCCAGGTCAAGTCTGGTTTGCCTGTGACAGTAACAGGTGACTGGTCTCTCCATGTTCTTATCTTGACCCACAAACTCTTTGCAGTGTTTTCTTTGTTCTGCCCACTGAAGTGGTAGAGCAGCTTTGGTGGGTACCTGGAGCCCAGGGTCAACCCATCACACGAGTTTAGACATGTTAAAATCTGTAACTTTGCTAATGCTGAAACGTTTGAAAGTGTCTGGAAAAGCAATAGAATAGGAGTGGATTTCTACAATACCTTCACTAGTGCTTAAAAATTTTTGTTAGGATAATCCACCATTCTTTAGCAGTAGAAGCGGAAGACACGTGCAAACACACTCACAGCCCATGATTTGGCTGACAGACTGGAAAACCCAGCCTGCTAAATGTTAAACCAGAAAATGCAGGCAGCTGTCCCACCTGCCCAGTTAAGCTACCAACAGGATAACGAGGTATTGCTCCAGCACTTCTCAGTGCTCCTACAGGCAATATTATCAGATTTTTATATGCCAACAGGCACAAAAAAAGCTTCTGTTACACTTTAAAGCAGAATCCCTAAAACTTCTCATGGTGTCAGAAACTTTAGGATCAACAGCAATCCCAACTTCTTTGTATTATTTTATAGGTCTTTTAATTTTGAAATGTTTGTAAGCTTTGCCTTCCCTGTTCTCTCTCATCCTTGACTCTATCAGTGTTCCACAAAACAGAGATCAAATGTGCAGCTTTGGAACTCTTTCCATTTGTCTTTGTTTCTACTGATACATGATGCACCTTCAGTAGAAAACAAGTCTTAACAGAAAATATATTCTCCCTCTATATATGCTACAATGTTTTCTTGATAATTGTAAAAAATTGGCAATTTTATTTATATCTTAGTATTAGACAGTAATAAAGTATTACTGATGACCTTCAAAAGTTTACATTCTGCAAGGGCTTTAAGAGTTGTGTCAGAAAGTTTTGGACAGTCAAGCAACACAACAGACATTACCTGCTGGCACTTTTCAATCAGAGTCTTTGAAGAAAAAAGGTGAAAGAAAACATTCATATGCTTATGCTGTCACATTAAAAAAAAAATCAGCAAATATGCTCCATTTAATACCAAAAAGTTACAATTTCAAGCAAATAGTTATAATCCATGTAACAGTAGCTTCCAGAGAGCAAGTGGCACATAAACCACTGAAATTCTCCATATAGTTATTATGTTTAGGAACACAAGGAAAAGAAGCAAGTACCTGGAGACATGAAGTATGGCACACACCTGAGACAGTGATATAGTTAACAATCACTTTTGCAGAAGCCTGAAAGTTCTTTTTTGATGGGAAAAATCAGTAGCAGAATGCTGTTCCCATATATTATAGTTGCTTTACCACTGAAAGAAATTAAATGCTCTCATTTATAAACTGGAAGACCATAATTCTAACATACCAATGAGAAAAAGAAGAGATGACAACTAAAGTGTTCTGACAGTGACTGCAAGTGAGCACGATTTATAAGCACAATTAGACAATAGTTGTGAAAAAATTCTTTTGCTTAGAACTTCTCCTTTTGAATTGATTCTTACTCCTTTGAAGTCATTTGAGAGGATAACTCAGTTCCAACATCACAAAGTTTCTCAAAAAGTACAGTTTATTTTCAGTTTCTAACTTAAATACATCTGCCTGTAAGAATTAACATTTTGTTGATTAGCAGATCTTGAATCCAATTGCGGGCATTAGCAGTATTTCTGAAGATATCAGCTCAAATTTACACAAGAAATTAAATATTTATGTCTTAGCAAGCCTAACAAAAATAGTACAGGGAAAGCTTGAGATCTTCTCAATGCTTTAACATCTTACCATAGGCACCTAGATGTTCACTAAAACAAGAAATGCATTAATCTCACTAAAAGAAAAACAGGTCCATGAGGTATACATATTATTCTGACATTTGAACAACACTATCTAAGAGATCTGTTAAAAAATGTGTCCTCTAACCAAGCAAGAGTCAGGTTCAACATTTTCTACAGCTTACACCATTTACAGAAGTGGCAATGAATATTACTGTCTCATTATTTTACTTTTGTTTTCCCAACCTTATGTTTTATTCACCTATGGTAGATGTTGAAATTCAGTTTGAAGCAAGTTCTGAATGTAATAAAATATCTTCGTTGTTTCTTTCCAGATCCACAGTAAAATGTGTGTTAGATTCAGAGGGGGTACAAGGAAAGGTCCTCTGCAGTCACAATAATATCGAGCTCTTCTACAGAATCCTTCATGCAGGACCACAACAACAACTGCATACCCTAACAGTGCAATATTCAATGAAATTACAAATGGACTGATGAATCTGTCAATTCAGTTTCTTCCTTTTATCACTCCAGGGAGACAGTTCTTTAACTGCTTAAATTCAATAGATGTCCGTTTACTCTTGGGCATACGAAGTGTTTCTTTTGACATTTAAATGCTGTGCAAATGACAGTTTCTTTTTAACTTCTACAGAAAACATGTGAAAAATTCCTCCCCATGAAGTAGCCCCCCTGATAGTTGCATGTAGAGATCTCATTGTTTTCCGGGGTTTTGAAGTTGTGCAGTATAACAGTTGATGGTTGAACCTGGGGATCTTAGAGGGATTTTCCAACCTTAATGAATTTATGATTCTATGATTCTATACTAACCCAGCTCAGACTACAGCCCTAGGAATTCATTTGCAAAACATCCACAGAAAAAAGTAGTCTGGCATGTCCTCCTGGGTACCAAATAAGGCCTGTGGAGAGAAGAATCCAAAGAAGGAATCTTGTAATATAAATAGACTGGGAGGGATTTTTGCTGTGCCCCACCTCTCCAGCTGCTCAGAAGCCTGATGTGCTTGGCTACCTTGCCTAAGGGGAGCAGCAGTGTAGAGCACAGGCTTTGCTTAGGGTATTAATGCTGTCTAACAGTGGACACCACCAGCAGACAGGAGATGTCTCAGAAAAGCAAGCCAGAAACTGAGCAGCTGATCACCCATCACACCTCAGTATGTAACAATGCACCAGGAGATGCTCCCAGTTCTTGCACTTCTAGTCTCCAGCATTTGTAGCACATGACTGGTCCCCACTACTACTTATCAGTGAAACTAGAATCAAGTCTGCTTTACTTGTATCTTACACTGACTGAGGAGATTCACACCTTGGGTTTCTGGCTCTTCTTTCTGAAAATTTAATGTTTGGGTTTCTTTTGCACGTGAGATGTTTTTTAAGGGAGTAAATTACTTTAAGTTATAATCAATGCAGACTGTCTTCTATTTTCTGGCATAACGCCTCATCTTTTAACTTATGCCCAGGTTGGCTTGTTCTTTATTTTCAGGCTGAAGTGGCCTTTTAAACAGATTCTTTGTCAATTGTTTTAAATGCTTTGATGTTAAATGTCTTTTCTTATGGGATTGTGGCACTTTCTGCCCATTTTCCCTTGTGCAGAGGGATGGCAGCCCAGAGGGAAACTGGCTTCGTGTCTGTCAAATGTATTCTTAGACTTAAAGTGTTTGTGCAGATCTCACAGACAGCCAGCCAGCCAGACAGACAGACAGACAGACAATATTGTGTGGCTCATAACACAAACTGGCACTTTTAGCACTGCAGGTGCAAATAATCTGGTGTGTTTTGAGCTCAGGACAAGTGTAGCATATTTTTTTCCTACAGCGGGTCCATAACAGCCTGCAAAATGACAGAATGAAAACCCTACCATCAAAATAAATGGAGAAAATATTTTACTGCTAATGCATGGTGATATAATTCCCATCAAGTCCCATCTTTCTGACAGCTGGCTGTGTTCAAAGTGGTGTCTGATATGGTGCAGCTATGTTTCCCTGGATCAGACTTCTCCAGGAACAGCTGTACTCTAAGAAGCAGATGAATAAGGAAAAAGAGCAGAATCTTGTGAAGCTGCAGGAGAGGTGACAGAGAGGGATTATAAAGAAAGAACCATCTCATAACCACAAGCTGGTCAAAGCATGTACAGCCTGTTGGTGCATTCCAGGCCCTCATACAATGCCCAACTGAGATGTCTCTGTTGGACAAAAGGACACTGTGACTTTGGGAATGTGGTTGATGTGGGCAACACATCAGTGAGGATCTGCAGATAGTACTGCAGAACATCAGCATGCATAGATTGGATTTGCAATTATTTGCCCCAAATGATTGCAAAACAACCAGGTTCAGTGTAGGGTTACTATGGCAAAGGCAATCAGTACCCTTTTCTACTGGTAGTGATCATCAGAAGATAAATGTCAGTAGGGAAAGATGTACACTAGTTCTCAGGACAGAATATGAAATTCAGTTGTCCAGATTCTAGTTTTATACTCAGTATTGGTATATGCAATATGACCTAATCCTGTCTCGTTTCCTCAGCCCAAAATATTCAGTATGTATGAAAGGGAGTAGCTTAATGGTGAATATCGGAGGGATGTATTGGGAAATCTATACTTTCTGCTGGTGAAGAAGCACCAATTGCTTTAACATGGCATGACCAAGTCATTCAAGCACGAGTTTACCTAACTCTGCAACAGGCCTCTTGCTTGTTGGCTCTCAAGCAGCACAACAGAAAAGTATGAATCCTGAGATCTCTGTATAGCAAAGAGCAACAAAGATCCCAAGACAAGTCTGAATCACCTCTGGAGACCTCTTCCACTCTCTAATTGCTATATAGATATATTAAATTAATTTTCTAGGCACTACCATATCTTAGATGCCTAAAATAAAGTGAAATTCCCATTCTCAAAAGGAGAGATTGTAGGTAGCAGGTAATCAGACCAAACTCAGCAATCCCAACAGAAATATCATGCCTTTTTCTGGAATTCAGTAAGGGTTGCATAATGTTAAATGCAGGACTTTTAATCTCTATCTGGAAAACCAGTTTGCTTAACATAGACATTTGATACCACAATTAGCAGAAATCTAGTGTTTTCCTCCGTGCAAGCCAAACCAAATTATATGGAAGCAGTTAATAATAATACCCCTGCACAGAGTGTTTCTAATTTCTTTTTCACTTGAACTGGATTTTTACTTGAAACTGGATAATGGATCACAGTTATCAGGTTGAGAAAGTTCCATTGTGAAATATGCATTCAGATATGATTAAATAAAATTAATCAACTTTTAGATCTTACTGCAATCATATGCATTTATCTTATTTTCCTTTATTTCTAGAACAAGAAAATCTTAAATTTGTTTTCTAAGGCCCCTATGGATTCTCTATGAAACTTCAGGCACTCCCAAAGATAAGGTACAGAAATACAAAATTTCTTGCACATTTTAGTAAAACAATGGCTTTCTCAACTCACTTGGAATTTCAATGTTTCATAGATTGCCTCAAGAGTGAACAGCTTGGCCTGAGAATCAATGTTAGGATATATGTGGAGTTTAATACTGTATTCTTTGCCCCAGATGAGTAAAATCCCACTTAAACCTCATCTTTCAAACCAATTTTCAGGGAGACTATTTTGAAGGTTATTGAATCTTAGATCCTACAAAATTCTGCAAAACAGACTTTTCCTGCATGACTTAGTAAAATCATTCTATAAATGTCTTATTTTTCTTGCATATACTGATCAGAAGTGAATGCAAAAATAAATTATAAATGTAAATAAAATTAGATAGACAAATAAAATACAATTCCTTGTCTGTAGGAGTTTTCAGTCTATTATGTAAATTACTGTCTTGAGTTTTTTTCTTGATTGCATAATAGGATACTATGATTTGAAATAAAAGTACAACAAAACAAACATGGAGCAAACCACAGCTAAAGATCTGTCCCCGTAGATTTAGAAAATAATTGCAGTGAAATGATGAAATGCTTATAAGAATATCAAAGTTCATTTAATTTGACCTTTCTGTAGTTTCTTATTCTGAAGAATAGGAATATACAGGTTTTTTTATTCAGGTTTGGCTTTTTTGCTACACATACACTTCTTTATAATTCTGTCTTTCTCCCAGAACTGATTGCATTTGTGCAATCCAGCCTGCAAGGCAGAAAGCTGTCTGCAGCACAGAAGGGATTTTGAAAAAACACTCTTGTGATTCCAGTATTGGCAATACACCGAGGATAGAAATTTGAAAATCAACGTTCAGAATTGAGGAAGTACTCTCTGGGGCACATGGGACTATCTTTTTTGTATCCTGTGTTTGTCAAGAATCATAAAATGAATTGTGACATCCTTTCAGATGTTTGGCACATTACATTGATGGCTCGATTCCACATGTTATTTTTCTTTGAGCTTTCCACTGTCCAAAAAAAGCACTGATATTAACATATTCCTGAATTAGCATTTTTAAAAAATAAATAACAGAGCATTTGTAACTTACAGCATTCTTTAGTTACATAAGTTTGTACTCAGGAAATGTAAACAATCATCCTCTTCTTCAATAAATAAAGAATATAGCTCAGGTTTGCTCCCCAAGTGATGGACCCCTTTTTGTTGCTTGATACATCTGAAGAAGCCAGAATTTGCCAAAATGAGAAATTTCCCAATGAAGCCAGAGCAGGGGGAACACAGATGGTGAAAACTGGTGAAGTCTACATGTAGGCTTCTCCGACTACTGAAATTAAAGGGACAAATTAATTTTTCCGCATGGCTTGTGTTCTCTTATCCAGCTGTTGTGACCTACAGAAGTGACAGACTGCTGTAACACATTTTGGGCATGGCATGCAATTGCTTTATACCTTCAGGTCTTTCCAGTTTTTTTTTTTGTCTAATAGCAGAAAATTTTCCACCAATACTGTTCAGCTTCAGAAGCAGAATAAAGAGGTCTTACACTTTCTAGGTGGGGCTCTGCGCATGTCAATGGTATAATAGGGTACCTTTTGAACAAGACAGAAGAAAATCTCTACATTTTCATGAAAATATGTTGAAGCTCTTTAACAAAAGTATTTACTGCCTGAGCCATATGGATAAAATCTTAATTACTATGACTTTATGCAAAACGCCCCATGCCTACAAGTTATCCAATATTGTTACCATGTATGAACATAATAGTCAAAGAAAAGATTGCCTTGTTTTGTAACAATGGACTAGAAAATGTCTGCTTAATTCTCACTTTTCTGCCTCTGTTTTAATGAGATAATTAAATGCCTTGGTACTTAAGTTGCTACTCACACAATCCTTAACATAATCACACATTTTACAGATGAGCTTTCTAAACAAACATTCAGATCCTACAGAAGTAGTGGCAAAAAAAACTCATATTAAAAGAACTGTAATGTTAAAATGAAAGAAAAAACCAAGAAACATGAAAAAAAACATGAAAAATACACATTCTATCATATATTTTATACATAATTTCAATTTTAATGGTGTAACTCCTCTACAGTTTTCCAACTAATTCTGAAATGTTAGCCTTACAAAATTTCCCTTTGGTTTAGTTCATCCAGTGAGGGGGAAAAAAATCTTTTTTAAATCCTTTATCCAACTGGTGATGCAATTTGATGGTTTTTTGGTTTTAACTGTTCACTTAAGTACTTGGTTGTAATTGTTAAGCACTGTTCCAGAATCCAAAAATGGAGAAAGCTGTGGATTTCCTTTCAGGGCTCTCAAATACACTGGCAAGCAAACCCACTGTGCTCTGGTAGGGGAGGATTGCGGTTTTCCCTGTTTGATGATGACCACTTCTCCCTGAGCACTGTTAGATCATGCTTTCTAGAGGCAGATCCCTAGGACACTTCTAAACAAGCAGGAATGATGCTTTCGGGAAACAGAACCAGTTACTGGCATTTTGCAAAAGTTACACAGAGGTAGGTAGTTCTTAACTTTCCTCTAACCTCAGTCATTTCAAATTTCACACTGTCACTGCACAACAATCTCTGCATGATTCTCATGAACAAGAAACAAATGCTCAGTAAAGAGCAATCAGAACAAGACTGTTGCCCCATCTGCCTCATCCTTTGTTCTTGAAAGGTTTTGTTAGATGAAAAGTTAAACTGTTACATTCCTCAGACTCCCTCTCTATCATTTCACATGTATTTTGTTATATGGAGAATCTTCTCAGTGTATAAAGAAATTAATGTGCAAGTCTTTACTTAAACATTAGGAGACTTTCATTGTCTTACAATTTGGCATTTCATATTGCTTTTGGAATATGTTTCAAGATACAGTATATATTTGAAAGTTTCTAAAATGTTACTGCATTTTAAAACCTCGGTTTTCTTTACAAGTTTAGTAGGATAGTAAAGTAATCCAAAACATAACTATTTTTAGATTGCAGTTATAAATATGACTTCAATTTATATATTAAACTGCAACAAAAGTTCACTTTTTAATTAACTTCCTTCTCAGGAAATCAATTGTAAAATTTTTTCCAGCACAGGGTGGCTTTTATTTTTGCAATATCTTATTAAAACTGCATTTTTAAAGCTCCAGATATAAACCCTCAACTAATCATGACATAAAATTAGTCTATTTATGGCTACAAAAAGCAAGCCTTGTTCTCATTATGCAGTAAGTACTAGCTGTTTATAGATCTGACAGTTTGCTGGAAGTGATCCAAACCTATAGTGCTATTATTCCTTAGTAAAACTTAAACAGCTGTAGTCATGTAATTCAAAACCCTGGAAGGCTGCTGCAGTGCTTGCTCAACCTCAGTATACCATGAATGCAGGATGCTGCCAGTCATATAAAGGATCCTCTGCTTCACATTATGAAAGAAAGACGTGAACTACAAACCTGAATGCAACCTGGAATTTCCAAACAGATGATTTTGTGACAGCCTGTTCAAGAGTCCAGGTATGCTAAACCTTTGTCTGTGAATTTTCTGCAGTGAGCTAAACTCATTTACTATAAACTGGGGAAGCTTTGCAAAAAAAAACCACAAAAAACAACAGGACTATTTGTTACAAGGGCACGATACAGAATCAAAAGAGCATAAAATGCCACAGTTAAAGTTTTCTGAAAATTACTGTGGAGAAAAGATGTTCAATATGAAGTAGAATTATCTACTTGCTGAAGTTTGAAAATCCATTTCTTCTGCTGCAGTTTTTCCTCTGTTCTTGTATTGCAAATTAGTGGGGAATAGCACCATCATGCAAGATATTTCAACATATGAAACCAATAACATTGTAAAATTATCTTAGGTAACTGCAAAAGCATACTTTTAAAACTAATTGTAACTTCTTTGTGCATACTTTGCAAGTATGACTTTTCAGTGTAAGTTTGTTGGACTGCTTTTGCCATTGATTTTACAAGCAGTGCCTGCTGGAAATGAAAACCAGATCTGTATCAAAAGACATTAAAAGCAGAAATGTGCAGTTTAAACTTCTCAAGTAATAGAATTATTTAGAAGAGTACTGTTAAAAGAATCTGAAAAATTGGAAGAGTTACAAAAGTGAGTCATGTAATTTTAGGTTTTGATCAGTTCTCTCGGTAAACATTTCTTTATACTAAAGATTATTTAAGAGAAAGCAAATTGTATAAGTGGAAAATGTTAATCAACTGCACTCTGTAAAATCAAGAATCTATACTCTGGAATTACTTAAATTTCCATCTGCAGGTTTATATCATACTGAAAACTGTTCATTTGACTGAACTACATTTCTAACTGGAAAAGAATAACAATTACCACAAGCACCACAAATGAAAGCATACAGAAAATCAAAACCTAGAATTAGAACTTTCTACTCTGGTAGACATTTAATCGTAGCCATGCAGTTCTGCAAGTCAGCAAAATCAGGCATTTTGAAGAAGATGGGAACTCCCACTGAGGAGCTGACTGCTTAAGGAGTGGCATACTGACTTTTGGAAGTGACTTTATGCTTTCAGTATAGAGTGGGTAAACATGCTGAACACAAATGCAAAGAGATAGAAAGTGTAAAAAGAATGCCATTGTAAAAAAAAATACAAAAATATTAAGAAATTAAATATATGATTACATTTAATGAAAAAACCCCAACAACATGCATTAGAACCAGATATTAGAATATAAAGGCATGTTCAATTTGTGGTGCCTTTTTTTGAAATGGAAATGTTTAATTCATATTAAGTACAAAAGTAAAAGCATCTTTCTTTGGAGAAGCTGAGCTATTTTGCATTTTAGTGTGATATCCCAGAGAAATGAGTGGGGAAAAATAAAACTTGGAGAAATATACTCCCAAACATATCTGATAAAATAAAATAGTAATTGGAATAGGAATAGTATGAAAGAATAAATTGAGAGACTGGGGTAAATGCTCTGGTAGCTCTGACTGAGACTATTTAACGTCTGTGTTGCTGCAAGGCTGCACAATTTAAGATATAGGTAAGTCTTTCTTACTGTATTTTTAAGATTGTGATCAAAACCTCACAATAATTTGGAAGGGATACTGATTTCCTTTATTGGTCACATGACCAATTTTTAATGATCTGGGAATTTTAACACATGCCTTCTTTTTCCTTTTTAAAAGTGACATCTTCCTTAAAACTCAAGGGGCACACAGACTACCAAAACTCCTTGTTTTGTGTCACAGCTAAATTCTGCAGGAATTCTGTCATACTGGTTTTTCAATTAATTTTGACATTTGCGACCTCAGCATCATTGTTTTAAAGCAATCTGACAAACTCACCTTCTGACATTTATTCCTGATGGACAGTGCTTATGTCTACCATATATGACAGAAGTTTTCAGAGGGGAATTTTAACTGATTATCTCTGTTGTGCAATATGGAGGCTAAAATGCTTCTATGGAATAGTATGAAAGAATAAAAAATGCCCCCTACACTTCACTAGCTCTTTGTTCCAATAAAGGATGTCTGATACACCACAGCAAACTTCACATGCAGCATTATGAAATGCAATACTGCCACCTCTAAGCACTTTGTGTTAGTTACCATAGTACACAGGACTTGTGCTGAGCTAATGCTTTTGGGATTGCCATGTGAAATGTTCATTAAATATGTCTGCTATCAAATTCTTCACAAGACAGCAGCTTTTTGTACATCCCCATAATCTCAGAAACAATGAGCTTTGCTTTTTGTCTAAAAATTATCCATACAAAGAGTGTAATCTTATGGTTTTAAATCAGAAGCATCATGTGTGACAGAGAAAATTTCTTATTAACAAGCTACAAGATAAATGCAAAAGGTCTTTTGTCAGTGGAGTGTGTCAAATTTTTCTTTGTTATTTACACATCCAAAAAATGATGTTCCAAACTTCAGCATAAATATATGGAAATCTAAAAAGACAACATGGAAAAAACACAGATTATAATAAAAGTAATACTGATGAGATGAGTGGCAGCATTGGAGACACTAATGCCAAACTTTGCCCAAAAACTTAGTTATGTGAGGATATGGCATTTCAGACTAAGAAAAACAAAAGTTAAAATGTATTATACAAATGCCAAAGAAAAACATTTCTGAACTTCACAGGGATGTTATTGAAAGACATATATTTGTTTTCCTCATAGGAAAGAGAAACAATGTACAGCTATTCTTCCAATCCATGTACATCTTTGTGATGGCTGCTGTTGTGAACAGCTCACCTCATTTCTTCCACAGCAGCTTTTAATCCAGCAATTCTACCTGCCAGGCAGACCTGGAGTCTCTAGGATACCTCTGAAACAGGCCCTGCAGACTTTTTAAAGACTGTAAATTCTCTGCCTTCAGCTCACTGATCTTCCAAATATCAGTTTGGAATAACTCTTTCTTTTGCAGTTGTCACACAAGGCCTTGGCTCACACAATGCACCTATCCACAACCCTCTCTTTCAAAACCAAAATTTTAACAACATATCTAACTTCCCAACTTCTTGCATCATCATGAGGAACTGGACATGCACAAGAAATTTTTGGATAGCGTTTTCTTTTAAAAATTTCTGTGAAACTGTGCAATACATAAGGGAATCTAGCATATATTTTTAGATATGCTAAAAAGATAAAAGAACTGCTATGTAAATGAAATGTATGGGGCATTTATTTTATTTTGTATAGCAGATGGAATCCTACAAATAATTCAAAAATGAGAATTTCTATTACACATGCCTCTAAATTTCCTGCAAGGTTAAAACAAACACACTTTCATATTTCTTTTTAATTTTACCTTGTCAATAGTCATAGAGTTCCACTAGTACTATCTCTATACAACAGATTTAAATATATTTAAACAGGATGAATAATAAAAAAAAAAATCCAGAAGTATACTAAAATTATATTTGTATGTAACAAGGGAAAAAAACCTGAGTAAGTATCTTTAAATCACCATCATAATTTCTGTACGTCTCAGCCATTTTCTTAGGAAGCCTCAAAGTAGAATACTGAGAGACGTGATGCTACTGTTACTAACCTGAAGTATGGAAATGTTATAATTTTAAAGGATACCTACACTATACAGTCCTACAGAGCTCAAGGGACTTACCACACGATTGAAGGTTAGCACATGTTAACACATTTTGCTAAACCAAGATTACTGTTGGCCAATCCTGGTATCTAAAACCATTGGTGAATTTTCTCCATGAACTCTGGAATATTTCTCTAACCAGTAATATAATTTAATATAATATAATTTACACAATGCTTTCTGTTTAGTTCTACTTGTGAGGTGGAACATTAAACTTGAGTAATTATAAGGCTTCCATATTTTATTGACCTGCAGAACAGGTACTACTCATATTGTTCATTCTTATATGATGGGAACAAATCTGCTGGTACGATAAATGTTTCACAATAAATGTCAATATAATGTAGAGGCAAAAAGTCAGTAGTTGTACATGAAAATGTAATAGTTGAGCCTGTGTCTTTTTCCGTGTTGTGATCACCTTTTCCCTATTTCAGTTATCAGGCAAAAGGACCACCCAGATAACTGGAAATTCAAACCCAACCAATCCTAAAGAGGAAAGTTTGTGCTTTTGAAATATATTCCTGCAACGAAGGATTTGAGAGAGGAGATATATCAGTAAAATAGGTATGTGGATGGAAGATAACCATAACCTGGAAAGGAGTGAAGGCACAGGGAGTGGTGAGAAAGCTGGGGCGAATAGTGATGAGGAAAATCTCTGAAACCTTCCATGCAAAAGCAGCACAAAGGGGTCTATTTTAAGTGTCTGAACACAAACACTTCTAGCTTGGGAATCAACCAGCAGGGACAGAAGTCCATGCACAGGTACAGAGCTGCAATTTCACTGGGACTCCAGAGATGCAGAGAGATAGCACATGCAATGAAGGGGTGCAATGAAAGGTTCCAGAATGTTTAGGAATGACAGCCCAGAAAGGTGAGGATGGGCTGCATTCTATGCAAAATCATGCCTGAACACAGGGAGCTTGGCACTTAAATGGGTGACAAGTCAATCAAGAGCATATTTGTAGTGATTAGAAGCCAGAGCTATGAGCATTACATTGTGGTAGGGAGCTGCTGCAGACTGCTTGATCAAGACGAGATGGTGGATGGAACCTTTGGGCAGCTGAAAAGTTATACTCTTGCCTATCCTGGTTACACATGAGAGCTTTTAGCCACTCCTATATGCTGCCAGAAAATATGGCTGGGCATGAACAATCCAGGAGACTCACAGAGTATGTTGAAGAAAATTTCTTGATTCCAGCTGGCTGACAAGTGGTCTAGGGAATGTGTTCTTCAACAGGTGAAGGAATGTGAACTTGAGCAAATGTCAACTTGAATGAACTTGAATGGCTTTGGTTACTGCAGCCATGAAAATGAGAAAACAAGAAGTTCAAAATCTAGACAGAAGAAAATTTGACAAACCATAGAAGAAAAAACCCTGAAGTTGTTAGCAGATTTTGGCTAGTTTAGGGATCTGTTTAACAGGATCTCACGGTAGACAGCCCTGGATGGCAAAGGGGCCCAGGAGAACTGGTTAATCTTCAAGGACAAGCTACTCCATTACTTTTTAGCCTTGGTTTTTACAGCGAAGGCTTGTCTAAAGGCTTCCCAGGTGCCTGGCTGGAGCCTGTGAGCAGAGTCTGTGAGAGTGAAGCAACACCCATCATAGAAGTTAATGTCAGGGAGCACCTGAGGAAATGGGATGAGACAGGGTGCATCCAAGAGGAAGAATGATACAATTTGTCATTGAGAGGTCTCGCTCATTTTTGAAAGGTCATGACAGTCAGAGGAGATTCCTAATGACTGGAAGATAGGAAATGTCACATCCATTTTCAGGAAATGGAAGAAGGCCCAAGAAACTACAGACCAGTCAGCTCCACTTAAGTCTCTGGGAAGGTTATGTAGCAAACCCACCGTGAAGCCCTGTCCAAGCACACAGAGGATGAAAAAGTGACAGTGAACAGCCAGCATGAGTCTATCAAGGGAAAAGCGTTCCTCACTAATTTGATAGTTTTCTGTGATGAAATTACTAGATCTATTGATAAGGGAAATTACTAGATCTATCCTAAGCCATTTTTGTTTGAAGTTCTTAACCTGTATTTTGCCTACGGTAATTTTCAAAAGCTTGTGTGTAAATATTGGTGTTTCTGAGCTAGAACACTGGATGTATACTTCACTAAAAAGTGACTACAAATGATACAATTTTTTTTTTTAATAAATATACTTAACACTAGAAATAGCCTATAAATGGATGAATATATTGAGAAATATAATTTCTGAACAAAATATTAATGTTAGTCTTTGATTAATTATAAGAAAAAATTGCCTATAACATTGCCTTTTCTAAGAAATTATTAATTAAAGCAAAGTCAAACATTGTTTTTCTATCAAGGAAGAGCAATGAAAAAACATTAAAGAAAATGAATGGAAGCAAGATAAAATTAATAATGTTAAACTGAGAAAAAAATGGACCAATACACAATGGTGACTGCATTCTTAAACACCTTTCAAATTAAAGCTCTTAAAAATATCAAGAAATTCAATGAAACAATTTTAGAGCCCAAGTGGCTACTGAAGGAATAATGGAAGTTGTAAACAATTCATGATTAAAATGTATTGCTGTTGACAACTCCAAGCTTATAATAACAACAAAACCCTCCTCCCAGACTGGTGAAGTTTTGAAGCCCATTTATCAAAATTAATTAAGATTGACTATATAATTTTGCCCTGGTACTGTAGAAAACCAATGAGAACTTCATTGAAACTGAATCCCACTAAACTCCATTTTCAAAGTACTTAAGGACACAAGTCTCTACTTTTTATCAGGAAGATTTGTAACTCAAATAGTCACAGCAAATGAAAACATCTTCTTGATATGAATTAGAGTTTGTAGAAAGAGTTTGTAGTTCTTATATTTAATCCCTGGCATTCACAGATATTTAAGTCTTGCAAATTTTTTAATTCACCGAAAAAACACAAAATGAAACAACAAACTCCAAACCTGAAACAAAATTAAAAACAAACAAACAAACAAACAAAAACAAAAACCCCCAACCAAGCAAAAAAACTATTATATTAAAGGTGAACAGTTCAAATTCTCAGTGTATGACATAAATGTAATTTTCCTCATACAGGTTCAATCTATCTGGGCCAATATCCTGAACCACGATTACTGAGATGAAAGCACAAAATCCCAAAAATTGGGGTAAACGCTCCTGAAAAAATGACTTGAAAACAAGCCCACTCTTGAGCACAAACTAAAACTGGGAGTCTGATGGGCTCTGGATGGCTTTCCCTGGTCTGGCTCTGTATGTGTTCCAGGTGTTCAGCACTCAGGAAGTCGGAAAAGACCAGCTTCAAACTCCTCATTTGAGCTCATCTTCCAAGATTAACTTAAATACAAAAAGGTGCAGCCTGATGCTGTTTTCCGGGACACATGAGAATTTCCTAACAAAGATCAGTGACAAATTAGTCCGTATAGTTTCCCATGTTTAATCATAATGAAAACTCAGTAGACCCGAGTCAGTAAAAAGTAACAAAAAAGAGATAGGAAATTAAATCTTCAAGGTATTTGTAAAGTTCCAAGTAGTGTGATGATAGAGTACTTGACTGCATACTATATACAATCCTCCATGGAAATGCCCATTTCATCTGTTCTAATGTTTTACTTTTCTTCCAACACAGGGATCCCACATACCCCAGCTGTGCCTCTTCATATCTGTACAACACTGATTTGGACTATCCAAAAATTTCAACTGTTCCAGCTGTCACAGAAAAAAACTGGGGCCAGCTGAATGTCAGGATGCAAGTAGTTACTATTATATTATTACTTCTTCTTTGTATTGCATCTGACTGTAGGAAGACAAGGAATAGGAGTTTGAGAAACAATGAAAGGGAAAACATCTTAAGGAGAGCATCTAGCACTGTTAAGCGCAATGCCCGAGGCCTAACATGTGATATTTACACTTATCTTCATGAGAAATACTTAGATTGTCAGGAAAGAAAATTGGTCTTTGTGGCACCTGATTGGCCAGAGGATATAAAACACATGCTGCTAGCAAGAAACAGAATTCGTAAATTAAAGAATAATATGTTTTCCAAGTACAAAGTACTGAAAAGTTTGGATTTACAACAGAATGACATATCAAAAATTGAGAACGAGGCTTTTTATGGTTTGGATAAACTTACCACACTCTTACTTCAGCATAACCAAATTAAGACTTTATCTGAGGAGATTTTTATTTACACGCCCAGTCTAAACTACCTACGTCTCTATGACAATCCCTGGCATTGCAGCTGTGAACTAGAAACTCTTGTTACAATGCTACAGGTTCCAACAAACAGGAATTTGGGAAATTATGCCAAATGTGTGCACCCAATAGAACTGAAAAATCAGAAGCTAAAGCAGATAAAAGCTGATCAGCTATGTAGTGAAGAGGACAGGCAGGATCCCAAAAACATAAAACGGGAGAAGCCTGAACCTGTCAAACCAGAATTTGATTCCTCTTTGTGCCACATGTATGTATTTCCTGTGGCAACTCTGAACTGCAAAAGAAAAGGTTTGTATCTGCCATTTTAACGGAATTAATGATTTTAATATTCTATTTATTTAACCCTTTCTATATTTATTCACACATTATTTACTGCAAATGTATTGTACTTGCTTCACTTAAACTGAAATTGTTAGTTATTCTTCTCTTGTAGCTACCAGCAGTAAGTAAGAATTCTTCCTGCATTTTACCTTTGCTCTGCAGCCCAAATTCCACAGATATTCCTTAGTGCTGTAATGTATCTAATGAAAATCAAAAGGAATAAAACTAAGTATATTACTTAAGTTACTAGTCTGATTGTACAACTATAAACATAGTAATCAGTCAAATTCAGCTGTGCTGAAACTGTTGAACTGATACAGAAAAGCAGAGTGTCTTTTCTTCCTTCCATTGTACAAACACAGATAGCAAAAACTTTGACAGAAGTGAGCTGTGAAGCAGGACTGGAGCAGCCAGCTGTGTTTTCAATGCCCAGAGGAACCTGACTGCAAAGGAAAGGCTTTGCATCCTCACATTTGCTGCACAAGATTTCTTCTAGTTAGGGAAGAAATTGTATGTTTTTGTTCATGAAGAAATACCTCCTCTGTGTTCTTCCTCCCAGCACCCAGCAAACAATTCAAAATTGAAGGGACTTCAAGAAATGTTTTTCAGCCACTTGGATCCATTCCATCTCTAAATCTTTCTCAGGCCCCTAAGAGCAACAGTTAAGCCTCAAGGGTAAACCAGATGGGGTATATATCAACATGAAAATGCATATTTATTTGTCCATTATATTTCCCATGGTTTATCCCATGACAAAACAAAGCAAACAAAAAAACAATTCAGAGGAGAATAATTCTTTAACATAACAATTATGAAATAAGAAGCATTGCTTGAAGCAGCTGATACTGTGAGACCTTTTTCCCAATTTTAGCAGAGCTTAGCCTGCATGTTTTATTCAGCTGAACTTCTATCTGCTTTAAGAATAAGTTGATTTTATCTAAAAACCTCAGTGTGCCCTTACTCTCGGACCTTTATGTCAGAGAAAAGCTCAGAATTCAGTATAAGGAGATACCATCTAAATATCAAGGATTAATGATTTCAGTATTTGATTACATGGTTTATCTACTATGTATGTGATAAAAATTGTTTGCATTCTTTACTTTTTTTTCACCCTGCAAATTCCTTTCTTGTCCCTCTGGCTCAATTTTCTCTTTCTTTTACCATGCAGCTACTACATCTTTGTATTAATGATTTATGCCGCTTTTATTATTTTTTTAATATTCATCTATCTTACCTTTCCTTGTAGATAAGATCTTAATTATTAGATTACAGATTATGATCTTAATTGTCCTTCATAGGATCTTAATTATATCACTTTTACTATTCAGTAAACTGTTACTGAACAAAGCCCAGGCATAAATTATAATCCTAATATAAGCAAAGACTGACTTTACAGCTCTCTCCACTTAGTGGTATTAAAGAGATGAGCTGAGTACACAAATATACCCAAAAACTTCTGGGGAAAAGATTTTTACTTTTTTCTCTAAGTTCATAGAAACACTCAATGTGATCTGATCAATGTGATCTGATCTTTCAAAGGGTTTATGGCATTTGAAAACATGGTTTATTGTCTTTAATATTAACAATGGAGGAATAAAATGATTTCAACCTCTACATGAGGGTACCAGCAGGTACAGGGACTCCCTCTTCCAGGTCAAGAACTAAGTATGTCAATCCAGAACTTCCTGCATGTCTAGCATGGACATATTGAGTATATTTCAATACTTTTTTGGAAGTACTAGATCTACTGTGCATATGCTTGACAGCTGGATGCAGATATCCCATGGATATTTGGTATTTCTGAACATATGGTAATCTTTGATGAAAGCATTGTACTTACTGTTTGTATATGAATATTGTACAGCAGATGCACAATTTCACTGGAATTTTCATCAGAAATAGGAGTGTAATGCACACAAAATCCAGGGAAAACACAAACATTTTCTAAAGCTGCATGGACAAGAATTCAGAATAGAAAAAAAAAGTGCATCAGTTGACAAACCAGTAAGATGACATGAAAATCTGCAATCCATTATTCCTTTACAATGGAGGGAATGGAATGACAAGCACTTGCTCCACCACTACTAAGTATGTCTAAAGAGGTATGACAAAAGGTCAGGAGCTTTCAGTTAATGTCAGAAAGCTCATGAAAGAAACATTTATAAAAAATATACTTATCCATGTGTGTGTTCTCTTTTTAAAAAAAAATAATTTACTTATGTGTCATCAGACCAGTGATATGCCAGACATTGTGTTACTCCAGAATGAAATACTCTATGCCCTTGATTCTGTTTTACAAAAGGAAAAAAAAAAA
>VWZP01010151.1:1379382-1511632 GCA_013396995.1 Dicaeum eximium
AAGCTAAAAAATAAGGAAGCAAAAGCAGTTTGTTTGCATTTCTACAAAGAACTCGTATTTTCAAGGACAGTTGAAAAAAAATCTTTCTAATACTGCCAAACTCTCCAAGTCTCTAAATTCAAGCATTATTTGCATTCATTTGGTGCTAAATAGGCCATCTGCAGAAGCAGGAAGCAATCCAACCACAGCAGGCTGAAGAAGTTATAATATTTATGTATTTATAATACCAAAGCTCCGCTCATAATCAGATATAAGGCAGGAAGACTCTGGTATGTTGCTTTAGTCTCAAAAATACCTTATCCATTAGATATCTGCAGAACTTCAGAAGTACAGTGACCACACAGATTCCAGCACATATCCAGGAACTACTTGCTTTCATTCAAAGATGGTCAAATAAGAGACACTGCTCATTTTCTTGTTATGACAGCGCAGGATTAGAACGCTCATTGAGCAAATATAATAGTCCTGGAGATTAGGTTTGTTAACATTACCCTGAGAGGGTTCAAACCACAGTCTGCACTTCTCAAGCATGGGCCCTTACTACTGGAGTGGGATCTGATCTTTCTGGAGTTCTTTTGCAAGGAACACTGTAAGGATGTGGACACTGATGACTGAGAGGTCCTCAGCTACTTTGGAAATGCCAATGATAAAAGTAGGAGAGAGAAGCAGACAAAATGCCCTTCTGCTGCCTGTGTGGTTATATAGTTACTCTGGTTTCTTTTTTTATATAGTTATTCTGGTTTCTTTTCTTTAATCAATCAAGCCCTTCACACACATTTTTTATAATAGTACAGTGTCTTTACTACCTACCCTATGCCTATGTGAATGGTCTAGTTCTACTAAAATAAAAATACAAACCACAGAGGTTTTACTATAAGCACTAACGAAGAGAACAATTTTCACATGAAATGTAAAGGCACAAGTAAACACAGAATGAAATTCAGAAGCTGAAAAAATGTAGTGGCACCAGTAGAGGGGATAAAAGGGAAAGAAAATAAGAAAAAATGTTAGACTGACAATACTCTGTCTGGCATGCAACTGTGATACCTAAGCAATAAGAATAATCTAAAGCTGATACAAGTTATGTCTTTTCCATTTTTTAAGATTTAAAGAAAGTTCCAGGTAACATACCTCCAGACATAGCTAAACTTGATTTGTCCAACAACAAAATTAGACAGCTACGAGCCAAGGAGTTTGAAGATGTCAGTGAACTGAAGATATTAAATCTAAACAGTAATGGAATAGCATACATTGATCCTGGTAAGAATAATTTTAAATACTCATTAAAAATTATTTCTCTTTTATTAAATACTGTCTCTATCAGATATAAACTGGGGGTGGGGGGGGAAGGATTTAAAAATCTAGAAGAAGGTGCAAATTTTATCTTTTGTATCTTTCCATTCATAGAGTGAATGGAAAAGCTTTGTACTGAAATATATTAATCTTGAAAATCAATAGAGAAAGACAAATTTCAATTGCCCTTTCTTAATATGAAGTTAACTAAGTGCAAAAGGTAATTCTGGAACCTGAAGGCTAACAGTTTTCCAAAATGATAAGTAGTTGAACGATTTTTTAAATCACTTTGTGACACCTAAGAAAACATGACTTACAAGGAGACTACTTTTCAATTCTATTGTATGATAAAATAACAGACAAACCTAAAGGATTTTAACTCTTTTTGGTTAGAAATCACTACCTAGTATTGCTTTTAAGTTATATTTTATTAGAAACTCAAGTGTTCTTATTGGCAATTTGCTTATAGCCTATGTGCATTTGGATTTAATTAAGAAAGCAGAGAAAAACTGGGTGAAAGAGAGAGAAAATGTATCAAGCAAAAAGGGCCTTATCTAGAACCATCTTGGCAATTAAACAGCCTCAGAAAGTGTTAATATCAGTAAAATGGTACTTATGAGGTTTAACATCACACAGCTGATTTATTTAAATTAAGAGTTCCACTATTAAATGAAATGTATCCTTGCAAAAAGTATGAACTGCTCTCTGAAATCTAATTCATGAGCATTATTATGAAGCTCCATGCTTACTCCCTTCCAAATGTTAAAACATTAATTTGAAGGTTCTATAGATGCACACAAATACCTATATACATACAAAAAGCTCTGGCCCTGCACATTGTCTAATAATAAGTTTCCATATTCCTACTTCTCTATCGTGATAATAGCAGTAGGATTCAATAAGCAAATCAAGCATTCATCCACCTCCACCTCCATTGTCTCTATTCTACACTCAGGCAGACTCATGAAGTGTTTTACAGCTTTACCAGCAGTGCAACTCCCCTAATATTTCTCATTTCTGAAGGCATGTGCCATATTTTAAAGTTCAATGTTTGAGAAATCCTTTTGTAGCCTTTAGCAAAAAAAAAACAAACAAAAAAAACCCAAAAACAAACCAACCAGTAACTGTAAAATTACAAAATGTTTTTCCCCTTCTAGATATGCATATTTTTCCTGTCACAGATATGAATGGGTTTTTTTCTAAGTTAACTTTATAAGGTACCAATAACTATTTTTCTATTGATTAGCTGCTTTTTCAGGCCTCAATAACTTAGAGGAGCTGGATCTATCAAACAACAGCCTGCAGAATTTTGAATATGGAGTATTGGAAGATCTTTACTTTCTGAAAATACTGTGGCTGAGAGAGAATCCTTGGAGATGTGATTACAACATACATTATCTTTTCTACTGGCTGAAGCATCACTACAATGTTCACTACAGTGGCCTAGAATGCAAAATGCCTGAGGAATACAAAGGATGGTCTGTTGGAAAATATGTTCGAAGTTATTATGAGGAATGCCCAAAAGACAAGTTTCCCATTTATCCAGAAACTTTTGACCTGGACAAAGATGATGAGGAATGGGAACGACACAAAGAGCAAACAGTTCAGACAGCAAAGAAGCATGGTGTAATTGTCACCGTGATAGGCTAATAAGGGAACCCTTTCCCTTAGTAGATTTAAATATTTGATATTTTGAAAACGAAAAACACGCTGTTTACATTTGTTCTAATTATTCTGTTGGTTTGTAGGACTATCTGCCTACAAAGATATCTGTTTATTGCCAATAATAACTACAGAATGACATTAGTTCGACAGCATCCTTCACCTAATAATTGTTTTTGACAATTGTTCTGGACACTCTTGTGAAATATTTTGACAAATATTTGCAACAATACAGTAAAAATTGATTAGACAGAAATGTACATAATATGGTGTGGAGGAGCTGTCTTACGAATGAACACAGTTCATGTGTTCACATAGAAATAGCTGCAGGATTGTGACCAAGACCCATTTTTCTTGAATGTATTGACAGTTCTTTGTATCTATCAGTTTCCTGGAATATTCCCAGAAAACATTTCTAAGATTTTTATAATGACTTCCTGTTGTTTTATTGTAGACCAAAAAAACAAACTTAAGACTAACCTTAAACACAATTCTAGAAAAAGAGGAATGGTTGTTGTTATACTAATTAGGATTCAAACACAGAAGGTGGGCTCCACTTGCTGATTTACAAGTGTTCCTCCTCAGTCTTGAATGAATAACTCAGCCTCTGCCTCTTCCATACCTGAGGTGCCTTGAAACGATAAGTGGCCAAGACATGGTTGGTTCCCAAGATCCAGATCCACATGCTCATAATTGCCTTGTTTGGTTTTTGAGGCAGGCAGAGCTGAATTCTTTCTAGGGAGAATTTTAGGTCGTTGTATCAGTTTGACAGATTACATGCCATCACGTCTAGGTGACGGGGATCACGTGGAGGATGCTGAGGTCTGCATCCAGCACCTCAGTGCCCACCCAAACTGAAGGTAAGTATGCTTTTGAAAGCTCAGAAGTGTGGGACATTCTCTAAGCTCACTTTTCTCACAGCTCATTTGTAAAATGCACATTACAGCACCTCCTTGTCCAACAACTATCTATGTGACTATGCATTGATTAAAACCTGTGATCATTCTAATACTACAGTAACAGGGCAATACAAATGCCTCGGCTAAATAGATGATACCGCTAAAGATAAAATTCCTTCCTACATAATGTACTTTGATCACTAAGAAATGCATACGGGCAGAGTAGAAATTCAGAGCCAAAACTTTAAATTTCTCTTGACTATCATGAAGGAAGTTCTGGGAGACTACAAGGAGAAAGTCTGCTCCTTTAAAGATCTGGAGACAATTATGGTATTTGTGCATTCCTCTGGTGCTTTAACCAGAGTCCCAAAGGTCACATTTTGTTTTACAAGACAGAGCACTCAGTGCTTTAGTGCTTACATGAAATAAAAGAACAACATAAAGGAAAAAATTAGGAGATGTTAAGGGTGGTAGGAATGCCAAAGAATCCCAAAGCAAACACATCCCGTTATTATTTGCATTCCTTTATGTCCTCCATTATTCAGATATGAATAAAATTAATGGTGCTTTGCTGATAAACTGGATAATTTAGCCATTTCTTCCACAACATCCTTCAAAGACTTTATACAAAAATACAACAGTATCTGACTCATCCCTGTTCCTGGAAATATCTTAAGCATTATCTTCACTATTAAAGGTTAATCCTGATAAGATGGAACAGAGAGGAAAATCCCATTTGGCAGTAACTTTCACTAAATAGGGCATATTCTGGAAACTTAAAAGTGCTGAAAGTAAAAAAAAAAAGGTCTGCCACAAATAGTAGCAAATATAAAATGATGTTCTCCTCCTCCTCTCAAATTCTGGAGAATTATTTCAATACAGAACCACTGGGTATGATTGAAAAGGACAGGCAATGAAACCGCAGCAGAACATCTGTTATTGGCAGCACAGCCAATGGTGAAAATCTGAGTAGGAAAAAATGCATTTATAGACCATGTTATGTCAATTTCTGCAAAGAGTGCAGGGAAAAAAAATCCTAGCTTAAGGCAGGCTAAGTGTGGGTAGAAAAGACAATCCTGGAGAAGAATATAAGACAAAATCTGTGTGAGAGGTCTCTGATCTCTCAGGTCAGCAAAAAGTACCAGTTGAAGAAGCAGTGGGATAAGACTGAGCACCACATGCAATGGCCTAAGTGCTCTTGTTCGAAGGCTCTGAGGATTCCCAAAGAGATCATGAACGTACCTCTTAGGACCAAGGCTAAAACCTGTGATACACAGTGATTAATAGGGTGATTGCTCAGTAGAAGGCAGAGTTAAGGGAAGGGTGTGATCATTCAGGGTTTCAAACAGTGGCACCAGAAAGTGCTGCACCTGCTGAAGGTTCAAGGGGCATAAAGAGCTGAACGTCCTGCCTGTGTCTGACAGCACAAGATGTTTGGCCACAGCTATTAAGTGAAATCTGTAAGTGAGGGAGGGACATATTAACAAGGAACATGGTCCAACAACTATCCTCCAAATAAAGGTTTCCATGTGACCTTGTGAAATCAGTGTCAGCACAGAAGCTCCATGAAAGAAACACTTGTGCAATAAAATCAAATTAAATTCAGTACTTAAGAGCAGGACTGATTAGACATCTGGAATCAACAAATCAAAAGACTTGTAGCAATGAAAAATGGTCTGAAGTTATGGATGCTGGAATTATCTTTGAAACTGTTTTCCTTAGATGGCCTTAGGAGCTTTCAAGGAGTAGCTGGAAGTTCTGTTCTTTTAACTACAATGCACTATAATTTTATTCCTTACTACTTAAAGTTATTGCATATTTTATTTTTTTTCAATGACACTAGAGAATTGTTTCAAAATAGACACAGAAATATTCAAGTGGTAGTTTAGTTTCCTATAATTAAAAAAAAAAAAAGGGTGTGTGTGCCTGGGGGAAACTTTTGGAAAACTAGCTGAAATACATCAGGATTTTGTGTATATTGGCATTTGCAGACACCCCCACTGAGGATGTGGCAGAATAGACAACAATGCAGTAATTGCAACTACAAATAATGTAAGAACACAACAATAGAAATAGGAGGTTGGGACAAGGATAATAGGTTAAGATGATCTCCTGACAGTGACTAGTAGCATATTCTTTAAGAAAAGACTGTATGAAAAGAAAAAACATGTAGGAGTTATGAAGGTAGTGAAGAAGGAGGTAATGCAAGATAAAAGACAATAATATATCTGAAAAACATACATACATGGGAAATGACTAACAGTTGATGAAAAATTCAGCATTACAGGGTTAATTGCTATTTCTCTGAGTGTCTCAAAAATGTACTGTAAAGTACATCAAACACCACAGCCATAAAACACAATTTAATGTTGACATCTCTATATCTCTGTATTATTTAATCAAAAAGGTCCCAGAAGAGCTTCCATGTCTAAAAGAAAATCATGGGCCTTCCTCTTCTTTTACAAGCTCTTTCTTTCAGTAACTTCCCTCTTGATTTCCCTTCTTTCTCTGTCCATAGCCAGGAAATAATTGCATGATACAATTGCATGAAGACAATTGCCTTGTCTTCCTGACATGCACTGCATGGTCCTAGGAGTGCTGCCTTAAGGGATGAACTACAGTGCTCTACAGAGACAGTGCCCCTCTCCCTACACAGCCACGTGAAACACAGAAAAGATTATTTTTGTTTCCATGACAGAATAAAAGAAAAATGGCTATGTCTGTCAATACTGGAAATAAAACACTTCAAAAGCTTCTGAGGAAATTTTAGCTCCTGCACTGTGAATAATAATGGCAGCATTTAAAGGCAGTTCCCAGTCACACATGGATGACAAATGATTCTCCAAGATCACTGAGTAGGTGGAGGAATACCACAAACAGCTGAGCCATAACCCATGCATCTCACACACTCATATTCTCTGGCACAGTAACAGACTGATTTGCCAAAGACAGTCTGAGCTGGAATCATATTAACATTCACATGCAGATAGTAGACAAAGACTGCTATTTCATGAATGCACCACAGGCCAAAGTTAGAGTACACAAACACTATTTTTTTAAAATTGCAGATAATTAATTTATCAAGAAAACCCCACAAACATGTTTAGTCAGATGAACAGACCTAACCCACAGTTATTATAATTGTTTTTTTTAACATTAACAATAAAAGCATGTTGCCAGAATCTGTGTAATCTTGGATTTATTTGGAAAGATGAAGTCAGAACTGGAGCTCGGATAAGTTTGAATGGAAAGGTAGCCTATAATTGAACAGACAGTTCAACTCAGTTTGTTAGCTGAAAAAATGTCAAAGGAAAAGAATCTCAATATGATTTTCAATCTCTAAAAGAAGATAAATAGTTTTGCAGCAACATTAAACCATCCACAAGAACTTCAAAAGAATAGCACAAGTAGGCTATATGATAAATATAGTCAGGTAGTTTCAACATAAAAACATATGTAACTAATCTAAATATCAATAGCATACTAATAAATGTTTCATGCTTAAAAAGAACTATTGTGTATCTTCAGAGCTAAAGTAACAGCTTTATAAATCAACGTTTTCTAAAAGCCCCTGTAGACTATCATAGATGATTCATCACAACTAGTTTAAAATAGCACTCAGTAGATGCAGATGTAGATGTAGACAAGAATTGAATTTAGTAAGATAAATTAAAATGGATGGCAATCAACATACTCCAACTGGTTCAATCAACACTAGATATGAATCAGTTTAAAAATGTGACAGTAAAGGCCATTTGTATACAAGATATAATTCTGTCACACCTGTTCTTTATTTTAGCTCTAAACACAAGAAACATTATGATGGTTTTGGTTTTGTACCCAAATACATACAACAGAAAAGATTATAGAAGGATTTAAAATTTTATGTACAACACCTATAAAGGAGGTGATGTGGCTCTGTATGATTTATTTTGGCTTGCTTTCTTTATTAGCTCCCAAAATTCATTGTGATACTGGATTAAATTCTGTCACTAAACAACTTGCATGCTGGTATCATTGAGAATGTTACTTTATCCTGTGGTATAAAAGCCAAAACCATGACCAAAATATTTTTTATTCTTCGCCAGTTGTTCTTTTTATCACCAATCTAGAGACTAAATTGTCCTCACCCATAATTACACAGTAATTTTCTAAAACAAAAGAAATCACTCAAATTGCTATAGGCTGCATCAACAATTTCCCTCATGTATTATCTGATTAAATAGTAAATGCATTATAGTCTCAAAACATAAAAATCCCTTTTTTATTTTGAAAATAAAAACATTTTCCTTTTCTTTTTTATGCATTTAATTCCATTAAAATGTAGGCTAGAAAATAGTCAATCAGTAACATTGTCCTGCTTCAGAAATACTGTGCCAGGAATAAAAAACATGTTTTGGGATCTTGCCTAGTTGTAGAAAAGGAGTTTTTTCTCATGAAAACACTTCCAAGATGTTTTCAGACTCTTCATGATAAAATGATGAGTAACAGTTGGGATGCAGGTGATTCCTAACAAATCAAGTGCACTTTCACACTAGGACTAAACCTCTCACACTGATCATAAAGGCCTTTAGTTTTCCTGCTCACTTCTCAGCTTTGTGGAGCATACAGCCATATTGAGAAAAATATTACTGACCTGAAACTATTGCAAATGCTGCCACAAAGGGAATTAACCTCCAAACCTGCAGTCACATGTACTTACCTGTACTTTTTACATCTTGAAGGACTTTGATTTGGCAGTAGAACCAAGTACTGATTATATGTGAACACCACATTAATATCTAGGACCATGGTTAGTTTTTGGGGGTTTTTTAGCTAATTTGTTGTTGTTTCTTGGTTTGAGGTTTTTTGTGTCAGTGAGTCTCTTGTTGGAGACCAGTAACTAACAGCACAGCCCAAGGATCAGTATTGGGGTGAGTCCTGTTTAACATCCTTATTAATGACCTAATGTCTCTGACAAGGAGACAGAGTGTACTCTCAGCAAGTGTGCAGATGACACTGAACTGGGAGCAGTGTCTGACAGACCAGAGGGTCATGCTGCCATCCAGAGGGACTTCGACAGGCTGGAGAAAGGGGCTGACAGGAACCCCATGAAGTTCAAGAAGTGCAAAATCTGGCATCTGGGGAGGGACAACTCAAGGCACCAGAACACGTTGGGGTGCTTGAACACTGAAGGCTGTCAGAAAAGGACCTGGAGGGCCTGCTAAACACCAGGTTGAACCTGAGCCTGTGGTGTGCCCTTGCCACAAAGAAGATGGTGGAATCCTGGGCTGCATTAGGAGTGTTGCCAAGAGATCCAGAGAAGTGATTTTTCCTTTCAGCACTAGTGAGGCTATACCTGGAGTACCGTGTCCAGTTCTGGGCTTCCCAGTACCTGTGAGACATGGACACATTGGAGAGAGTCCAACAATGGGCAAAAGGATGGCTAAGGAATTGCAGCATATTCCCTATTAGTAAGGCTGAGACCTGTGACTGTTCATTTGGAGAAGGCCCAGGGGGCTCCTAGGAAGGTGGTATTTACTGACACTTTAAAGCTAGGCCAGTGAAAAGAACAACAACCTCAAAGATTCAGATATAACACACATGGATTTCATTTCTGCATAATATTTTCTACGTTTGCATGCTAAAATGTCACATATCCATAACCATTTGCAGTACTGAATTATACCATCACATGCTGAAATATCTGATACGCAACACTTAAAATCTGCAATTCTAAATATGAAGAAGAAACCAGAAAGGAACACAGTTAATAACATCCTTCATCACTTTTCCTAAAGCAACTTTTGTATAAGAAAAACCTTATGCTTGTAATATAACTACTTTCATAACTGCACAATTTTACACTAATGGCAACAGTTTAAACTTGATACGGTAATTGGCTGAAAGCCAAAATACAAAAATACTTTCCAATTTTACCCCATTCGCTGTCACTGAAGAGAAATTTTTCTTACACATTTCCAAAGACCTTTGCATTTAATATATGTAAGTTAATAGCAAGATATCAGCGTGAAAACACAGCAAAGATGCCACTGTGGTTTATAGAAGGGTATTTCCATATTAGCTACACAACTTTCCATAGACTATAATTCCAATAGCTAGAAATGAAAAAATCAGTAGGAAAATTACTGATAATGTGTCTTTTCCCACTAGCATTTAATTGCTTAGGTAATACATTCAGGTAATTTGCCTGCTCTTCAAAGTATGCTGCTGTTCAACAACATGTCTCTGTTCACTTCATACAAATTTCATGCAGGTTTTCTGGCTTTATGTTCTTATAATAGAATTTTTGGAACTTGCTACAGCCATGCTTATTTTAAAGACATTTAGCTGAATGCAGTTGGGGTTTCCAAAGATTTTTTAAGGCATAGAAATGTGTAGGCCTTTTCGATAGCAAATTCTTCTTGTGCATCTCTTCAAAGACCTGCATCCCTGATAAATATAGTTGGATCCATCATGGGCTTCTCTAACCAAAAGTCTGTTTAATTTGGACATGTGGATGATTTCCTTAGCTTCGAAACACCACCTAATTTAAAACTCAGTCTCTAGCATCCATCTTTAAAACACAGCAATCATTTTCTGTCAAAACCTCAACATCAGGGTACTGTGGTACCACTGACCTTTTTTAGGAAACTGTAATTCACAAAGCAAATGCTTTCCAGCTGGCCTTGAGGACAGATCTTGTCCAGCCATAAGTAAAAACTCCCTTTTTTTTGGCACAGCAGCAGAACAGAAAGCTGCAATAAATGATAGTGTGCAAATAATTATATTTATTAAATATCCTTTAATTTTGAAATTATCCATCACCAAACAGCATCTACAGTGCCAGAGACAATAAAGGCCACTAATCATAAGTTCCAGAACTTTGAAAAGTCCAGGCATGCTTTATTTTCCACAGTCTATGAATGCTCAGAGCAAACACATATTTGGCCTGGAGGCTGTATCTACATTCTGGATCCACAAAAAAGAGAACATGAGGATTCACAGAGGGAGAAGGAAAGAGGGAAAGAGCTCTGCCTTTCTGCAGCAATGGTCTAGAGCAAACCTCTGCTCTGTCTTCTAAACAGAAGAGGTCTTTCTGTATTTCCCATATAGAATAAAATAGTGACAGCTCAAGAAAAAGAAACCAGGTGACAACCACACAGATTTGCAATTCTGTCTGGATCAAGGGAGCTGCAATCTTTTAAACACAAAATGGAAGCTTTTCAGTAGGCTTCCTATTTTCTGTAATAATTTTTGTTCCCTCTGCACTTTACACATAAATAAAGCCATTATTTTGTAGCTTGTCCCAAAGTTCCACAGCCCTAGCTCCCAGCACACATCCCAGGGCATCCTGAATTATACCAGAAATATGTGTTTAGGTGACTTAGTTGACCCAAAATGTCTGTAAAAGTGTACACAACATAAATGTATACAACTAAAAAATGACTCCATTAGATGCATAACCTATGCATTCTAACCTATTTATGGAAGTCAAACCAATCAGTGCAACAGAATTGGACAGAATTTGAGACTATTATTCCCTGAGAATGCCCTGATACATTCCAGAAACAGGACATCTTTAGCCAGCCCAATCTAGTCAGACTAAAATTTTAAGTATTTTAAGATACCAGTTTGTCTTCTGACCTTCTTAGTTTGATTTTCACTCCATCTTCACCTCTCATCATGCATTCCATTTAATCAAAACTAAGACTCCAAGTTTGTGATCCCTCCTGTTTTAACCCTATCACTGCACTCTTCACTTCCCAGAAAAGCATCCCAACTCTTTCCATCCCATACTTCTGTCATAGACTCCATTTTCCTAACACCTCCCAGCCAGCATTACTGCTTGGTCTTGAGAGAAGAGCACCAGCACCATCTGTCCTAGCAAAGAACACAGGGACCTGTCCCTCTGGGCACTCATGGCATCAAGTTGTCACAGCCCAACCAGTGGATGGCATCCTGCAAAAGCTAGATAAATTGTTGGACCAAGAACATTTAATGTATACAGCATAACTTTCGATTATATATAATGTATTTTTTGTCTTATGCAGACCAGCTATCTCGACTTACATGTTTTTTTTCCTTGTAAGTCTGCATCCACATGTTCCACTTCTGTATAATAACTTTTAATATTTGGATATTCTAATGGACTTATCCTAGAGCCATCTTCCACAGGCTTTTTCTCATTCCTTTTCAGCAAATTATATTTTATCCATCCTCTGAACTGTAAAACAGAATGAGTAATTTAATACTGTTTCTGACCTGAAGTAAAATCCACAAAACTCTGCAATTTGCTGTAAAATTCAAAGCAGTCGAGCTCAACAATATAAACTTCTGAATAGAACTGATGTTTATTATTTATAATTTAAATAAAATACACATTGATGATTTTTTTCAGTAGCAATTAATCCACTCATTTTAATAAAATTTCTAAATGTTGGTAATTTTCTGAAGTATTAAGCAATAAAAATTTGCTTGCTTCCACTGCCATAAAGTCCTGCTACTGTCATCTGTACTTCACTAAAATACAGATCTGTATTTATGGGGGGACATTTGACTGTTAATAGAAAATAATTTAGAAGTGCTAGATACATACATTTACTTAAGTGCTATTCATATTTCCTTGGCAATACAAAAAACCCCAATGTAACAGAATGCAAATTCAATTTATATCTTACCAGTTTTAACCTTTGGTAAAAGTCCCATTTTCCTTCCAGGCTAAGCAACAAGAAATAATTAGATTCAGAACAAAAATATATTTCAAATGAGTCATATATCACTGATATATTAAAATACACTATCTCTCTGTATCTGACTTGCTGACTGAATTAGACTTTCCATGGCTACATTCAATTGCCAAAATATCCCTCATTTCATATTAAAAAAAACAAACATATACTTGGGAGGGAGTGTAAATGGAACTTATTCTGTCCCAGTCTAACGTATGTGATAATTAACAAAACTCCAGGCTGAGACAATCTTCGAAAGGCTGAACTAAAGGAAAAATGAATAATCTTCCATATCCCCATTGCACAAGACAATAAGATTAAAAAAAAAGGTGGTGGGTCTGGGCTTTTTTTTTTTTTTNAAATATTTGTAGCAGAAAGGATTATGAAGTACTGGAATATACTGCCTGCTGAGATTGGTGTGTCTCCAACACCTGTTATATTTAAAATGACTAAAAACACCCTGGACAAATCTGCATCAAGGTTAAGCACAGCACAGCTTGAAAACATTCACCTCCCTGCCAATTCTGTCATTCTGTAATTCTTAATAAGGATTTACACCAGTGTTCCTAGCAGAGTTGTACCTCCTATATAATAAGCACTGTATGCTTTTCAAAACAAAACAGCCCACCTTACCTAATTCTAAATGGAGGATCATCAAATTTTATACACATAACAAAGAAATCAGTGGAAGTGTTTATTTATTGTGATTGTCATATTTTAACATATATCTAGGTATTATTCCTAGTTTTCAAAGGAAAATTTGGATTACATAAAGTGTGATCTTTCTAATCCCAAGCATAGAAAACCAAAGAAAGAGCATAAGAGAACACAGATTGTTTAATTTCAGACCTAAATGGAAATTGTCTTATTATTTCTGAGTATACCGCCATATTTCTCACAAATAGAGCTGATAAAAGAACAGAAATGTCAGGTTTGGAACAGGAGTAAAATCAGAACTGACAAGTTTTAACATAGAATAACATTAGAGAAAATTAATACCAAATCTAAGTTTGTAATCTCTCTTTATGTTCTTGTGTTAAAATGAAAACTTTTTCCTCACACAAAGGAACAACATACATACTGCTTTGGTAAAAGATTTTTCCTATGATATTATAATTACCCAAAATAAAGCTTCATTAAGTTTCTGCTGTAAAAGTCCCATTCTTTTGCACACAATTCTTTAATGATCTAAAAAATATTTTATGACAGTACACAAAGTAGTGCTGTTTTATAAATGTTTTGAGTCACACACACAAAAAAGAAATCTTGTCTTTTCAGTGTTGATTTTTGCAAATTAAAGGATCTAATTTGAAGGGATGAACATTCAAGTATCATTTTCTGTGTATAGTTAGAAGCACTTCAGTACCAAATGACACTACTGTTACTGTTTTTACACAGAGAAGTTAAAGTTAGCATACAAATCAGAACTAGTTTGTGTGCTTGGAGGAAAGCTCAATAACTGAAATTCAAGCTTTCATCTCTCATATCCACTTTTATTGATCAGCTGGATTCAGCTATTTAATATAATAAATATTTGAGTTACTCTTTGCAAAAATGGTTTCATGACCCATTGTTATATCAGCCATTTACCACATGATTCTAACTGGTATTTTAATAAACCTGTCTAAATTTCTACAAAACCAAAACTGTGTAAGTCTATGGGCCAAAAATATCACCGTCAAAGAAAATACGATCCTTTGAAAGTACAAAAATCAATTGGCCTCAGAAAATAGTGGGGTTTATCTCATGTATTGCTCTTACTCCTAAGAAAATCTGTGAGAGGATTTGACTGCAACAAGTTTGTATTTGTATATGTACACTGTATAAATCAAGCATTCCACTTTTGGACTGATCTGAATACTAACTGAATAGTTAGCAAAAGAGGAAACAGCTGAAATGTAATTGCTGTGAACTCAGGACAGATGTACTAAAGGAAGACAAAATTGAGTACAGTTATACAGAGATAATCAAGAGAAAAATCCGGTCACACTGCATGCCAACTTACTGACTCAATTGTTTAGTGAGTGGATCCAAAGATTAAGGATTTATTATTCACACCCCACTGAAAACTTCAACCAGAAAATTGCAGAGAATATTAAAGCAAGAAATATCTCATTATTTTCTAAGATTCCAATATAAACAAAACAAAATCCTTTTTTTATCTCATGCTGTGCTGTCTTCATTTAAAAGGCTGAAAGAACACACAGAGAAAAGAAAAAATGAGAAGTACCTCAATGATGCAATGCTTGAAGGCCACATCGCTGGTTCATACAGGTAAACATACTGTGGACAGCAATGACGTTAAAACACTTAACATCACCTCAGTTTTGATTAACACAGAATTAAGGGTTTAATATATCAACTATACAAAGAGGGGCATTAAGTGGAGGCTATATTCATTAAATATTCTGTAGACAAAAAACCACAAACAAAAACCCCAACCCCACCAAAACCCATAGCTATAAAAATAAAATATATTCTATGATTTTAGAGACACAGTCTTACTGTTTTTGCAATATTATATGCCATCAATATTTGCAAAAAGCAATATTATCATTTAAGTTGCAGTCTACATAGTAGATGCTGTACCATTAGCATATTTTAGAAGTCCAAGTGCAACATTATAAACCACATAGCACACACACACACACATACACACACAGAGAATAATTCAGTATGTATAATAAGAAAGTCTCTAATCCCTTTGCCACTATTTCTCTGAGCTTTTCTTCTAAAAATATAAGTAGATCTTCTGGATGAGCAATAAATACACCACAAAGCAGCACCTGCAAAAAGAAACTGCAAATTAATTCCTTGTATTTACAGCAAAGTAGCATCTAGTTATGAAGCTGTTAGAACAAACAACAGTTTACCAGAATCTTTTAAAGTACTGTAAAATAGAGGCATTTCTTTTTATCAGTTCCCATTCATTTAATTTTTAAGGGTAATATTGCATGTATCATCATAATTTCATTGCTAGACTTCTAAGTACTGAGTTTAGGATAGTAAAATAAGTGGCATTACTTTAGCAATTCTTACTAAGAATTTCATTGCTTTCAATTTGCATTAAAAAGAAGATTGGATAATTTTATTTACTTAAAACAAGTTTAATACTATGAGATAAAGAGGATGTTGAATGGGAAGCTGGGCAAAAATTGATGCTGTAACCAATACTGAAAACAAAATGCAGATAAAAAATATTTGCTTTTCAGGATTGTTTTATCATACAATTTTACATTATCTTTTAGTAACAATGAACAATAACCAATGAACCATTTTTTCTCATTTGTCCTTTAGCTATCTTCTCTTCAGCTAAAGGACGCAGATCATTTACTTTTGAACTTTGAGCTCACATACATTCAAAGCAAGAACATTCAAAGTATATTAAAGTATAAGGGCAAATTGCAGTTATTTAAGTGAATATTTATTGGAAAGGATAAAAAAAAGTTCTTTTCCTGGTAAAAATGTCAAACCATGGCATGCAATACTACCTTCCTTTCAAGACATGGCCTCTTGCTGTTATTAATGTGGAGCTTGTGCTTGAATCCTTTTCAGAAAGCATGGTGGGAGGACAAAGAAAAAGAGGAAGGCTCTAAGTCAAACCCATGCTGTGGACAAACAGCAAAATCCATGTAATTTGCTGACCATTGATTATGTTAAAAAAATTTAAATGCATCACTTATCATTGCAATTCACGGCATGCAATATTTTAAATAATAAACAGCTACATGGGTTTTATCACAAATTTTCCCATGGACAGATTCCCAAAGCTATTCCCAACATTGGTAAGCTACTCCCTCTGCTGGATAAACCAGTATGTGACTGCCATATTTTATTTCAAGCATTGTTTGCCTTTCTCCCCACCCCTTTTTCAAGGAAACAGACAACTTCTTCTCCTTTGGGAGTTCTAAAAATTCTCCAACACAAGAAATCCAATCTATCCAGTGATATACTGGAATGCAGTGCCTCTGTTTAACATTTGAGAATATTAATTAAATAAGGAAGGAACTGTAACATCTTGTCTTGCCATCCTCATTCAAGCACTCTTCAGAAATGCTTAGCCTAGGTGTAAAACAGGAAACAATTGTGTCAATCATGCCAAGCAATATGGTTTGTACAAGTCTGGCTGTTTCTATTAGACTTCTACAAGTCTCTCAGCAATCTGAAAGAGTCCCTCACCAATGTTTTCACCCCTTCTTCTTAACACCCCTTTAGCCATTTACCCTTTATGGCAAAACTAATTTGGGTCCCAGGGCAGAAAAATCTTAGGCCCACTCTTCATCCATATTTAATTCTAACATTGTAAGAATAAAGCTACTAACTACAGTGAAGTTGGCACACACAAGAGTGTTTGCAGGATTACAGTTTGCCTGACTTTTAATGAATACTGTTTAAAAGTAAATCTGGATGAGAACAGACAGAAATCAGACAGGAAGGAAATTCTCAGATGCAGCAGGGAATCCTAAATTATTTGGACAAGATTACTTGGACTTCAACTTGTTTGGACCATGCCCAAACCTCATGATAAAAAGACTTAAGCAAATGGCTATTTTAGAACTCCATATCCTCAACTTTGAGACTACATGTATAAATGTTCAAAGGTCTCATCTTAGCTTTGATGTTCCTTAATAAAAGAACCAGTATCATCTCATTTATCTTCACACCAAGCATACCGTAACTTCATAAAGAAATTAAAGTATAACAAAATTAATTAAGAAATATGGCTAGATACCAGCAAGAAAAACCTTTTAAGAAAAAAGAAAAACCAGGATAAAAATATCTTACACAGGGTAATTTTTAACTGGTTCTTTTAAAAAGAGTCTTCTTTTAATCTTGCCCTTAATTCTTTCACTTTTAGTTCATTAACTTTATGTCACTGCTGCTATAATGCTGTTATAGCTATAATGCTATAGCTTTTGCTTGGAAATGTAGATATCAGCTGTTTTCAAAGTGCTGAATCAAGAAATACACCTCATGCTGATACATCCTATATTTTGTTTTTCTGTGCTTAGAAAGCAAAGAATGATCTGGAGACAGACTCCCAGGAGAAGTACTCAGTCTACATGGCAGCACTGCTCTGTAATTATCGTAATTGCCTCAAGATTTCTTTATTAGTATTTCCATGGAAATCATGGCTGTAATAACTGATTGCAAATGGGGTCTATCTTGGCAGCTTAAATATATCAGCAAATCTCTTAAACGTGCATTTGTGCATTGTGCCTTTTTTTGTTCAAAGGAAACTGAAAAACAGCTGCTGCAGATTTGGTAACAAGCAGAGGTGAACATGACAAACAGGGGGGAAAAATACAGAAACACAGAGAATCACCTTACAAATTCCAAGGGCAAACCTATCAACCTGTTTCCCCCCCAGACCTTCACGCTGCGCCAGTTTTACTCTCTGACATTTTATGGAAGTCTATTTACTCTTGTGCCAACAAAATACATAATCCACCAGTATCTGAAGCATGATCCAGTGTCATCTTTACGACTGACAGACCGTTCGAAAACATGGATTGCACCCACGGCACTCATGAGGAAGGAATTACTCGGCTGGAATCCAGAGGTTCTTTTGTAATTAACACTGAACAACTTAGACGTATCAGTGGAAGTGCCAGTGCAGTTCGCCGGCTTCGTCTTCATTTCAATCCTCATTTTAACAAAGATTATAAAGCAGAATTGCTTTGTTCCATCTTGTTACTGTTCCTAAAGTTTTCATAAATCGTTTGAAGCATGCTCGTGACAAAACGAGCAGAACAAAATCGTGCCCCAGGCAGCAGAGAGCAGTGGGAGGGATGGGAGATGCTCGGGCCAGCGCTGAGGGGCGCAACGAGCCGGGACCAGGGCTCCGCTGAGGGGCGAGGGGGACCCTTCGTGGGGGAGGCTGGCGGATGCCTCCCTGCCACAGATGTTACGGGGGGGCTTGTGGTCCCACCGGCTCCAGAGGGACCAGGCTGCCGCCCGCCTGGACACCCAGGGGCTGGCGGAGGGCCAGGGCCGGCAGAGACGGCGGTTCCCCACTTTGCGGATGATGTGCCCCCGGCAGGGCTGCCATGGCGCGGGACCGCCCTTCCTGCCAGCCGGCCGCCTCTCCGAGCGGGAAGCCTCCTTCGGGACCAGGCCGGCCCGGCAGCGCGGGTGATTCTTTCCCGTAAAACAGAGACTGCATCGCATCGCTGTCACGCAGTGGCGGAGCCTCTCCCGCACCCCGCAGAGCTGTGGCCTCGGCATCCCCGCGGCNCCCCCGGTGTGCGGCGGGGCCGGGGGAGGCTCCGCGGGGCCCGGGGGGTTCCCAGCCCGCGGCCCTGCAGCGCGGCTCGGCGCCCTGAGAGAGGCGGTGCCACAGTCCTGCGTACCGGCCCTCCCGAGCCATGCGGCGATTTGGAGCACTCCGGAGCGTGGTTTATTTTTAGAAAAGACTAATTTATTTTTTTTAAGTCCCCCAAAACGTACGTCCGATCAGTGTGTTTACTTATGTTATTGCAGCTGTGTTCCCCCTATAATTCAAAGCTAACCGGAGTGTACAGATGAGGATGAAAAACGATTTTGTTTTTGAAGTGAGCTCTTGAATCATCATAATTAACTTTGACCTCTTTTTTTTGTTACACTGGAAGAGTACTGAGGTGTTTGCCTGGTCAGATGTTGGAAGTAAAGCTGTGGATTTAAAGCCCTATTAGCTTCTCAGAAGTCATCTCGAGTAAGCTATGACTAGTCCAGCAGTCACAGATTGGGTCTCATGGCTCTTCAGCTGGCTACATAGTTCTGCCTCTAATCTGGCTGAAAATGGTCTTTAATGGCATTTGTTGCCCTTTTATAAAGATCAGGTACTCCATAACATCATCCTGACTCAGAAGCAGCCTTCCTCCATTGCTTTGAGTGATGCCATGATCAGCAGTGTTCCTCACAGCATGGCTGTTACTTTGTCGAAGGACCTCAGCGTAGTAGCAAAGTGTCATTATTATAATTTCTGGAAGTAGTAGTCTGTAGCCTGGGGGTTTTGTTTCTTAGAGTGCCCAGACAGATTTCCACATTTAATTTTGGGGACACAAAAACCCCCCAAACTATGTTTGGTGAATATTCCTAATAATTTTGCAGAGGAAATTTGCTGTTGGTTAACCAGGAAGTAACACACCTCAACCTCTAATTGTGCATTCCTTTTATTCTCCACCTTCAAAAGAGGTAATTAGAGGACTCAGGAAAAGGATGGAAATCTTAATGTCATAAAACAGTCTTTTTACCATGACATGATGATTGGGCACAACCTTAAAACAGTGTGTCCTACAACTGAGATCTGAATTTCAGCTTTGTAAAAAACCTTAAGTAGCAACTAAATGAAATGTCTCAAACTTAGTATCAAGTATTTAATTTCTGAACCTTGACAGACAGCAGCCCTCCAGTGTCAACCCATACCATGGATGTGGATGCTTTACAGAAACTTATTCATTTGCTCCAGGCCACAGATGATCCATTAATTCAAGAGCAAGCTTTAATCACTCTCAGCAACAGTGCTGCCTTCTCTGTAAATCAAGTGAGTATTGTTCTGTAGAAAACAACACTGTCCAATGCCAGCCAGTCTGGCAGAGGAGAGCTGCTGTTTTGCTAAAGAGTGACACAGGACTGAAAGCTAGGATAGCTTGTGCTCTAAAATCTATTTAATGTCTTGCCTTAATTTCTGATGGCCCAAATAATATAATTCACCAGCTTCACAGAATTTATTGAATTACAATCTTTGGACCACCTAAAGTCTGTACAGAGTCCTGTACTTCAAAAGTGCTGTAAATATACCTTTGATTGCTTACAGTTATGTAATGCTAATGGAAGGGTTGAATACTAGGTTAAATACTTTCTGGTTCAGATCTAAAATATAGTGAGATAAACTATATTTTTAATGCCTCACAAAGTTGTGTGCTGTTTGCACATCAGCAATTTTACAACTATCGAGGCATCTCCAAATCATTTAGACATAAAATGCAGAAAAACTTTGAGCTGGCTGCTGATTTTCATGCCTTTTTAATAGTTTAACCTGCAAGGTCCCACCCTTTTTGCTACTTATGACAGCTGTCTATTCTGGCTTCTCAAAATGGCTTTCTTAATACAAATCTTATAGAACAGAATGCAGCTGGAGCATAAAGTCCATTGTTCCATTTATATTTTTTTTAAACAGTATTTTTTTAAAGACAGTTACAGTCTAAGTGAGAAAGATTAAAACAGCAATAAAAACAAGTGTAATGGAAAAGGTTTCAGAACCTCTACTACAATAATATGAAGCTGCATTTTGAAATTCTGTCCTGTTCAGGCAGGACTTTTAGGCACTGCAATCTGGCTCAGCTGTTCTATTAACTCATTATCAAGTAATTTCCTTTTATTCTTTACAATGAAAAATGCTTTAAGCATGCTTTGCAGACCAGATTTTAAAAGCAAAGGTGATGTGCCATTGTCAAATAACAGCAACTAATATTTTTGTTCCTAAGCAGGACCGTTCTTAGTTTCAGTAAAGCAATAAAGCAGTATCTGCTAACATTCTCTTTAAACAGAGCAGTCAGTTCTGGAATTCTTCATTCATGTACTTCATTTTTGTCAATGTGGAGATGTTGAGGAAATGCTTCAGCATTTAAATTGAATTTTTAAAAATCCTATTAAATATCTTCTATATTTCAGGATATAATCCGAAAATTGGATGGTCTTTCTGTTATTGGAGGGATGCTCTCCAACTGCGTTCCCAAAGTTAAAGAAAAAGCACTAAATGCACTTAATAATTTGAGTATGAATATTAAAAATCAGGAAGAGATTCAGGTAAGATTCTTAATGGGAAAAACCAAAGTAACAGAGGCAAAGAGATAGTATAGGTCCTTCAGCATATTTGTTAAATACAAGCCAGGATGCCAAAATGCTTTGATGATAGACATACAAGTCAGCAGATCTGGATGACTGAAAGGATAACTTAGAAATGCATTGCTTCACTGGCATTTACTTTTAAAATAAAAGGAACCAATGCAGTTTGTGTTCAGCTTTCACAAAATACTATTAAACAGAGATTGTGCTGCGAAGACTGTAGCAAAATTATGTGAATTAAGATGATTCCAAACATGCCTAGAACATCACCAGTGGCTGTTTAACAGACTGGATTGCAGATTGAACTTGCCAGGACTCCTTCAGTGAGGGAGAAGAAAAGATGAATTGAGCCCCTGGGTTTGTATGAGACCAGTTTTTCAGGTGATACTTCCATCTTAAAAGAAAAGCGTGTATAAATTATAACAAGTTCCAGTGGTAAATACAGTACATGCTATGGATATGAAAGGACTAAACATTAAGAAAAAAGAAAAAATCTGATCAATCAATAGAACAAGAAGTGTCCAAGTGGTGAGCTGAGGCAGATTTGAAGACTTTTACTAGTTTGTTTCAGTAGCTTGATAAAAAGGTAGTGTGACTGTATGTGGTAGTTTGCAGCATCTTTAGCAATAGGCAATTTTTATTAAGTAGTGCTCGTCAATATTTGTCTAGGTGTATAAGTAGAAATAACTCCTTTGGTAAGGGTAAATTTTTTTTCTCAGTTAGGACTCCAAGATTAGTTGTATACTGTCGTCCAGAAGAAAAATTGGTAAAAATAGTACTAAATGTCAGTTGTCATCGCTGTTCCTACAGTGCGCTCCAGTAAATGCAGCACGTGGTTGGGAGAAAGGATATAATTTCAAAGCTTGTTCTTAGCTTGTTCTCAATATTTAAGATGTTAATTACTTATAAGAGACTTTTAAAACAACTCCTTAAAGCAGCTGTGTCACTTCTGAGATGGAGTCAAAGCAATTTAAGTTTTCAGGGCAAGTTATGTTTCAGGAAGATTAGTGAGCATAATGCTATATGGTCTGCTTCTGTCATGCCACTAGAATGTTTGAAATACTCAAAACAAAAAACCACTTGTTTCCAAGAACCTTCACCATTCAGCCAGCAATGTTCAGGAAGTATTTATGTTACTGTAGCTAGGCCATTGATACTATTTGTGACAGAAAATATGCTTTTATTAAAAACAATTCTCTATTTCTTCCCCTTTCCCCAGGTATTTATTACACAAGTTTGTAGGACTGTTGAGTCAGCTCCCCTGAACTCTGATGTGCAGCTAGCTGGACTCAGACTGTTGACAAATATGTCTGTTACCAGTGACTACCACCAAAAGATGATAAACTCAATTCCATGCTTTCTTCATTTGCTTTCAGATGGAACTGAAAGGACACAGGTACTGGGCAGTGTTATTTTTACAAGCCATTTATGAAGCTGCTTTACTTGCCTTGTTTCTTATCATTTTGGTAAAATGGTTTAGGCTGTGCTAAGAAAAAACAAATCTTCATTAATGATACAGATTTTATGCACTAAAATATGGATCTGTATTAGTTTCACAGTATAAATTCAAAAACAGGGGAGGGAAGGGAATCTTGGTAGTGAAACCATCAGGCTACAGCTCTACCAGAGCAGTGTAGGGTGCACTGTGATTGCCCTGTGCCTTTGCCATAGCAATTCCAGAATTCTCTTCTGCTCTAAACATTGCTACTGCATAACAGCGCAAGGAGAACCTGCATGGGAAAGGCTTCACTGATGCATGAATCTCTGTAGGGGAACATGCCAAGCAGTGATCCTAAGTTATGGACTTTTGTTCTGTTATGCTTATGACACCTCTGGCAACCTTAGTGACTGCAACTGGAAATTGTGCTTACTTGTGAGTTATTGTAATACTGAAATGAGCTTCAGTTAGGGACCAAACTCAGCTTTTATTCAAGATGCCATGGTACCATCACTGTACCACCACTGTGGTTGAGCTATCAGATCATTTCCAGTTTTCCAAAAAAACACATTTCCACTAAACATAACACACCTATTGTACTTAAGTACAGGAAGTACTTTCCCTGGTGTTTAAAGACTAGCATCACAAGGTCCATCCAAGAAAGCACAAAGGTGTATTTGTATATGCTTTGGATAATTTTAAATGTAGTACTTAACCATTTTCTTTGTATTTTAAAAATATGCTGCATTTGGCCTACTGGGATTTGTTTATGGGTCTTGCCTTATTTTGATGTTTAAGTCAATCTGAATTTGCTCCTACACATCTATACCTTGGTTTTCCCTATACCAAAATACTCAAGATGTTTGTTAACCCATTCGGCCTTTTTTCCCCCAAGTCAACTTTGACATTATTGATGCCCATTACAGCTGTACTTACTCTTTTGGAGCTTTTCATGAACTTGTACATTCCTCACTTCAGATTCAAGTTTTGAAAGTGCTTGTGAACTTATCTGCAAACCCAGCCATGACAAGACATCTTCTCAGAGCTCAAGTAAGGTTCTTGCTGCGTAATTTTATTTTTAGCATATATATATGTGTACCAGTTTAAATACTGCATGTACTAGAAGAATTTTAATGTATTAGAAATATAAATGCAATTCCAGAATAAATTCTAGACACTGCTTGGTTAAAATCAGTAGCTAAGTGCACATTCTTTTGTGGGCAGGCTTTATTCCAGAGGGTAGTGTAATACAGATACCGTACTTATAGAGGGAGAGGCACAGGGCCTGTGCACTTGGAAACAGTTGGTTGTACTTCCTGTGTACCATTCCAAATAATCAATGGTAATTTGCAGAAGCCTATTCTAACCTTCCCTTTCCACCAAAGGGGTAATACCATGAACTTCAGTTTGAATTATGTAAAAGGAACCCAAAACTTCATTTCCGACACACAAGTCACTATGTAGATTGAAAACGGTCAAATAGAACCGGTACTGTAAGTGATCCTTCTCAACTGCTGTTTCTATAGCCAATGTCCTGGACCAAACCCAACCAAATTCCACTGGAACCCCCACCCCTTTATTCAAATGCAGCCATAAAACTGTTGCCTCTAAGTGAACTTTCCCTGTGTGTTTACTTATTTCTTCATGGAGTAATTTGTGTACCATTTGCTGTGCTGGCCTTGGCACACAGGTTTCTTGCAGTTTCAATTCCTCACACCAAAACAGAGTCAGGAGCTGGAATGTTGCTGCATCCTCATCCCCCCCCCCCAAAGTAACTTTCTTAAAATATGCAATGGCTTTTATTTGTGACCTATCTGCCATGAGCAAAGCTAGTCTAGATAATGCTGTCTTTTCATTATTCAAACAAGGTTAGGGTAGCTAAATATTCAGTTCTCTGTTAAGTGTGTGATTTTTTCATTTATCAGATATGCTAACAAAACCATTCAGGGCAAAATCAATGTGGCTGAGAAGGAAAGCAGACCCTCTCTTCCAAGTGGGAATTTTCCAGACAGCCACATTTTGGAGATTGAAAATACAAAGCATTTATTAGCCCATTGATGCACAGGCCAGTCTTTTCTAGAGAGAAAATGTGCCCACTGTGCAAGTTTCTGACGGGAGTTCATAGTATATGAAGTTCTGGGATTTCATACAGTTTCTGGTTTAGATGTTGTAGGTGCAAATTTTTTTCCATTTTCTGAAGTTTGATTTAGTTACACATACTTACTGCTGGCGATTAAGTATGGAATATTTCTTCAATATCCTAGGTGCCATCATTGATGTTACTTTTTGACAGCTGTGTAAACAGAGATATTCTGGTTCGAGCCCTGGTATTTGCAGCAAACTTGAAAAAGAACATGAATGATGAACAAGGCACCATGATTGAGGAATACAGTGAAGACTCAATTTTCTTCACACTCTGCAGGGACTCTGCCCCATTCGCTCAGAGACTGGCACCTTTGCTGCATCACCCTGACACAGAAGTGAAAGAACAAGTTGTGAGAATATTAACACAATAGTGTTGTTTTCTTAAAACAGACTGACCTAATGAAAATATCTAATCTTGGCAATGCTATGCTAAGAAGCCTGCAACAAGTAAACAATACAACAATGGAGAAAAAAAAAGCCCTAAATACTATAATTTTAATAGGCACAAATTAGTTACTACAAAAGAGAATGCAGTGTATTTAATACAGACAGCATAAAAGGTATTTTTTACAAGCAAGAGAAAAGCAATAGCTTAATTATTACTGATAAACCACTGCACAGTTGCTACATTTATGCAATGGGGCAAACAGTTTAAAACATGAAAACATTTATATGTAAAATGAACATTTTAAATGGATCAGTGAGGTGAATGAAAATATCCTTTGCAATGTCAAAGACTTTTTTTACTTTAAGTATTTACAGTTGTTGAATAAATACCTCATTAGAATAGTGCATTAAAGATTTAGCAACTGGAGATTAAGCATTTTTATTTTATTAGTCTCTGTATGAAAATGGTACAGCTGAATCTTACAAAATAATATTAAATAAAAACAATACCAAACTATCATTGGATTCCTACAGAATTAGTATCTTCAATGAAAGCTGCATACTAAAGTCACTGAACCTAAGTTTTATCATCTTACCTGTATGGAATTTATTCTAAAGCTCCATTCTTGTATGCTAAGTATATCCACTGCATTTAGCCAAACTGCAGTGCAATTTACCACCGCTGTGAAAAGTTTCTACACTTGAACAAAAATTGAAAGGATTTTATGTTGCTTTAAAATTGTCACTTTAGGGAAAGTAGACATATTTTTAAAAAAATATTTTATTAGGAATCAAGGATTACCTGCAACTGCAATTCAGCATTCTCATTCTTATTTAAAAAAGTAAAGTCTACAAGAGCAGTGTCATACACATTTTTTCAAAAGCTTCCAATTCTATAGCAGCCCTTGAGCTTCCTTTCCTTGGAGATCTTTACTCCTTCTTTTTTTCTGCAACTGGAGTATCATTGGAATGAGTGCTTCTACAGAATTAGCCCCCATAATGTTTTAGTCATCAACCCAGCATTAATTCAAAATTAAGTGGAATCCATACAAACATCACTGTAAAAGAACCTGAACAGAGTTTCATTGATGAACAGAAAACATACTGGAAAATACTTCCAAACTACTAAAAAACTTCCACTACAGAGAAACCAAAAAAGGTGTCAGATGTAAAGGCTAGGAAAGTTTTCCACTTTGTTCCATTTTTAGGATAACTGTATCACCTAAACTGTTACCAAGTGCTTAATCTTTCTAATTTAGTATACTTATTCCACTCTTAAGAAAACTTTACTATCTTCTACTTCTGTAATGCAATAGATACTTATTTTCAGAAGGTCACTTTGCAAATAGCTAAAACTGCAAGAAAAATATGACCTTGAAACTGTGACACACCCATGCCCTGATCAATACAGGAGAAAAGCTACATGTATCTAATTTGTCCACATAGCCAGTTTTAACTCACCAGGAATACAGTTAAGGCAGAAATAGAAGTTAGCATGATTCCCAGTCAGAAACTTGACAATTGCTGCATTGACAGTGAACTTCCTTTTCTCCTTCCCACTGCTCCTAAAACACTGTACAGTTTGTAATAAGCAAGTTACATTACAATCACTTAATGTTTTGCAACTTTTTGTAGATGTAATGTTTTCTGGTACTGAATTTGACTAAGAAAAATAAAGACTAGGCCAGACACTAAGAATTGACCCACTCTCCTCTCCTGACAAGACATTAGGACCAGTCTGTTCTAGGTATAGCTGATACATGGTTTCTTAAGCTCAGAGATGTCTAGATGTCCCTTTTCATGTTCTTCAACCTAAAAATTAGTTTTTCAAGTATCATCTTTTTGATAGAGTTGATCTCTTATCCATTGTTTTGACAGCTGACAGAAACAAGTGACCTTTTCTAAAAATACATGAGAACCTGCTACAGTGTGTCGTCTCGGTTTTCTTTTTCTGGTCTAGAAAGAACTATTTTAAATAGTTCATAGTTCATAGTCTTCATAGAACAATGCTGTTAAGATGTTTTGAAATCATGCAGGACTTTCCAATGTGCCTTTATGCAAAAATGTCTCATTTTTTATCACCTACCTCACACCCTTGGTGGAATCTTATCAGCACCAAGCAAAACATGACAGTCACCATTCTAGGCACAATGTTGTGAATTAACAGATCCAAAACAAAACATGTCATAACTGACATTTAGTTTCTAATCCATGTAACTTGATATATCTCTGCTCTGTGGCTGCTTAGCTAGGTATTCTGTATTTTAGTCTCACTCTTTCTGAAGTACATAATTTTACAGAAAACCAACCTTAATCTTAAACTTGTCCTTCAAAGTACTCAAAACTTCTTGCAGCTTGGTGTCCTCCACAAAATTACAAATAGGTAATATACATTGTATCACCCAAGTTGTGATTGAGGCTGTTGTGTGAATACAAGAAACTTCATCTGAAACACCCCCAACACTGAATAACAGGGTAGTTTTAAACCAGTTTTGATAACTGTCTACAGTTAAAAGATTACCTCAGTTACTCCTACCATGAAATTTCATTAACTGGTTTTAATTAGTTGCCAGAAGTTTATGCCTCTAAATAATATGTCTTTTTATATATATTTATCTTTGTGGGATAGGAAAATAAAATGTGCAGCAAGAGGAAAAAAAAACCCAAAAAAACAAAAAACAACAAACCCAAACCAACCCACATATCCCACAGACCAAAAGAAATCATAAACAAAACACGATTTGCCAATGAAATTATGAAGGAGAATAACAACCCGTTTTATTGGCAACAATAGGCTTTAATTCTGTAAATTAGCAAGACAATTTGATACAGACACATTTGGCCAGGTTTTATAACATTGAACAATGTTGTAATCTCATTCAACTTTAAAATTATAGGGAAGCTATTAGAAAAAATACCACAGCCCTTGCTTAAGACTTCTACTGGAAAAAAAAAAGGTACTTAGAAAAAGGCTGACTTAGTGCAAGGACAAGCTACATTAAGAGGTTTTTCCACTTCATGTGCTGCAACTGACGCATTCAGACCTAACTTAAAAACACAGACAAAACAATAAGTGTGCAGATATTCTGGCCAGCAGTTAGTTTCACACATCTATGATGCAATACTAAATTATCTCTCTCTTTTAAAGGCACATTTCTTTGATGTAAAATTCAGCTTTCGTGGTTCATTAATACATGAAAATGAAGAGTGAAACAGTTTTACCATGCTTGTGCTTTAACAACACAGCTGTATTGGAAGACTTCACCCCACAAAACATACAGTGTAGCTGTAGGAAGCTTGTACATCAGGGTACAGGGCATAACCTGAAGGCTAATAAGTGGGAGATGACAGTCTAACAATGAATAATTCAAGTCAGCCATTAATCCTAAGAATATGTTCTGTGCTAAAGTTATTATTGCTGCTGCAGGTAAGATGAAGAGTTTAAAAATATTTTCTTTATCAGTGGTGTACATCAGAGCAAGTTATTCCCAGACAACACTTAATATATAAACCACTTTTAGATCACCTCTCTAAATTTATAAACAATAGAATTAGTAAAATTTGTCATGAAATTGGTATGCAAGCTTTAGTTCTGAAAGTGACAAACCTGGCATTTAGAAATCCAATCTAAAAAATCTATTGTGTAAGTACATTATGTTAGTATTGTAACATTAATTGCTAGTTCAAATCAAACAGGGCTTACAAGGAACTGACACTGTTTCAGTTTTCACACCGGTCATTTGTATTCAAATTCCGCGATTCTCCGTGGCGTAAGATAAAGAAGTCATCTTTGTTCAAGCCATATCTTTCAAGAGCTTCATTCAATTTAACCGGAGGATCCAAGTAATACTGAAAAAAATGAGAATAATATGAGGGAAAAGATACCATTGCAACATTTTTTGCGGGGAAAAAAAATCTCTGAAAAACGGGGGGAGGAGAATGATATTTGTCAATTAAAATGTTTGGGTTCATTTTAAGTTTTTGAACGATAAGAACGCTGATTTACAGCTGCAGAGTAACTAGCAAGGCTCAACTTGTCAGCCCGAACTCGGTCGCCTGAGTGCAGCAACAGAAGCCTTCGGAGGAAGCGCGGGCCGCCGGCAGCTGGCGCTTTCCCTTGCTCTGTAAGCCCACGCTGGCAGCGGTGCTGTCTGCACACTCTGCTGTCAGTGCAGCCCCCCGCAAGTTACCGCGGTGCCTTTGCTACATTTCCGAAAGGCATGGTCAAGGAGTAATAATCTATTTCTGTGCTCCTAAATACACAGTAACATTTGTACCGCGGGCACTAGAAACACAATTTATTGGAAACACTGGGGACAGGAAATGTTCTACCCACGCGTGCTGTTCCCTCCATGCTCTGACACGGAGGGGCACGATGACCTGGGAGTGAGGGACAGAACATTTGACAGATCAGATGATCATACTATCAGGAACGAATGAGGAGATAAAGTGGTGCGACTGACGCAAAAACAAAGCTGAAAAACAGCTACCAAACGATATCAAAACAAATGTAGATATTTCCTATTCACTGCACTTTCAGTTGCTGTGAAAGTATCTGGATAACCTTATTAGATCTGTGGACTTGGAGGAGGGGAGAGGGTAGAGGGGAATAAACATTAAAAAAAAATCAAAAGCTCAAAATAACTCATTTTTTTTCATATCCTTTCTGGTTTTAACTTTGAATCATCTATTAAAAATACTGTTTATATATTTACGTATTAGACATACGTAATTAATAAATATTGTGTTGACCTACAGGCATGCAGTTCTTACTATCTCCAAGTGATGCACCACGCAGCTTGTTTTTATTACCACATAATGTAATGCATAACACTGCATAATACTGCATGTGTCCTCATCTGTTATGTTCCTCAGCATCTGGATATCAGAAATCCTCCACATTTGCTTCAATAACTCTGTACTTTCTTAACCATGGAAATATTTTATGTAATTGGTTACGAAAAGCTAAGCATTGTTTTGAACAGCAGTATATAGAGTAACAACTTTTCACTCAGACGAAGTTCACATTTTAGGTTTATTTACAGATATGGAGGTTAAGCTGCACAAGCCAAGCTTCACTAATGAAGCTTGGAAATCTGGAGTCCTTGGAAATCTGAACTCGTGTTTAGTGTTGCAATTTACCTCATTTGCTAAAGCAAAGGTCCCCCAATGAATTGCTACAGACTTCTTTGCTTGAACATCAATATGGATTCTTACTGCTTCTTCAGGATCCACATGCTGGTATTTCATAAACCACCTACCAAAACAAAGAAGCACTTTTTTGTACCACCTGATTCAGTGCAAGATTTCTCCTTTACTGCCATTGCAAAGAACAAAAAGAAATATATGCTCACCTAATGAAAAAAATCATAAGCATGTACACCTGGACAACATACAGAACACTCAAGATCAGGAAACTAACATACTAACATACCCATCAAACAGCAGTTCATTTATTGTACTCTCTTTTTGAAGGATTTTTTCTTATCTCTATTTTCAATAGGTTAAGGACATATTACTGGTGTCTTGAGGCATTAAGGACGAAACTTTAAATCCACCCCTGAAAAAATTTCATGCTAGCAGTACACACCAAAAAGTGTCTGCTTCAGAGACAGCCCAAGGGAACAGGCAAAACAGAAGAGAGAACTTCTCAATTCTTGAAAGATATTGAATTTCTACCCTGCTATTTGGATTCCCACCTTTTTTTCTCAGCCCATACATACTTTCCTTCCAGCATTACATTAGTACTATCGTCTAAATGTTTTCTCCAAAAGGAGAAAAGTTTGCTCTCCTGAGCAAACAGATTTTTGATAGTCTAAAAGAAGTCATCTTTGTCTCCAGATAAGCTGCAAAACCAGTGTAAAGACTGAAGCAAGAGGAAAATGCAGCAAATGACATACACTGGAATAGGCTGGATTAAATTATGTCGTTTCAGAAAAAAAGACACAGAGTAATTCCAGAGTTTTACTCAACATTTTTAAGGGAAAAAAGACTGCTGATTTATCCTTGCTGTCCTTAAGTCTGAAGAAAAACTCTCCAAAAACATCACACATACTTTTTAATAAGGTTTACCTATGGTTTTAACTTCTGGGTGTATTTTTTTGTCATCAGTATATAATTTCATTTATATATATTGCTCAAACTCTGATTTTCCTACCTTGGCTCATAAGCTCCAATGGGGATGGCTGCAAGATCAAAAGGTCCAAACCTTTTACCTATTTGTTCAAAAGCAAAACAATATCCAGTATCTCCTGCAAAGAAAAACCTATTGCAAGGTCCCAAGACAGACCAGCTGCCCCAGAGAACCTTGTTATCATCTGTCACAGTCCTTTTGCACCAATGTTGGGAAGGGGTGAAGACAAAAGTCACCACATCGTGACCAGGGACACAGTTCTCCTCCCACCAATCCAGCTCAATGACATTCTCACAGCCACATCTCTGCATCCACTGCAGGAGCCCCAGAGGCACAAACCAGCGCAGCTCGCTCCCAAAGCGTTCGTTCAGACTGGCCACGGTGCTGTAGTCCAGGTGGTCGTAGTGGGTGTGGCTGATCAGCACCGCGTCGATCTTGGGGAGCTGCGCTACTGAGCACGGAGGCCCTCGGAAGCGCTTGGGACCCAACAGCTGAATAGGGGAAGCTCTCTGGCTGAAGATTGGGTCAGTAAGAAACACAAGTTCATCCATTTCCACCATAACTGTGGCATGTCCCAGCCATGTGACTCGCATACCAGCTCCTGTCTTCCCAGCATCTTCTGGCCTTAGAACAAAGTAAGGTTGTAACACTGGAAGTTCTTTGTCGAGTTCCTGGCAAAAAAGAACACAATATGCGTGAGAGATTTCAGAATGTACTTGGCCATGGAACAAAAACTGCATACAAGGCACAAATCAATACAATCAAGACTTGTACTTTGTTTATGCTTTTATGCAGAGAGCTGCAGCACACACCAGATATCTTTTTAAAGTCCATTTTCCCAGCTACTTCCTCCCAATGTAATTTTAGGTTTTTGCAACATTTATATTTCTCTGTCAAGAAAGAAGAGACTATCACATCAGGTCAGGAGACCTGATAGAGTCTGGAGGTATTGCAGTGAAAGCACTGCAAGGCACTAACAGCATCCCAAGGAAGGGATTCATCCACCTGAAAACTCTATGTATACACACACATACACAATGTTACTTAACAAATACTCAAGTTTAGCTTATGCAACTAAACGATGCATCCTCTTAAGTCCTAGCACAAGTAAGTCACAGATGAATGAAATGCCATGTTCCCCAGCCACACTCCACAAAAACTGTTAGCTTTTATCAGGCCCTCTCTCTGTCCATCCTCATTACATCTAGAAGCAGCACACAAAGGTTAACCTCACTTGGCTAATGTTAGCTATTACAATTCTGCCTTCCCATCCTGCCAAGAATTTAATGAACATTCATAAAAAAACAAAATAATTTTTAAGATAAACCTTAAGGTACTTAGATATGCTTGGTTATGAAAAGGTCCCCTGCCTCCTCTCTTATTCCAGCTTGCCAAGTTTTGCAGTCCCTACTTGAGTACAACAGGTCAGAGAACTGATCTGGTCGAACATTAATCCAGAGGTAAAAAATACACAGCTCTCATTTTGATTGGCTCAAATTTGATTCAATGTGTATCCTCAAGTTGGCACAAAGGAGGCCATGGCTGTACATTACCTACTGAAATTCCATGCCCAACCACCACTCATTCTCTCATTTTGAACCAGAATTATGCTCTTCACGGCAATTTGGTTGAAGTGCTAATGCAGAAGTTTTATGTGTAATAAATAAGAGCTTTCCTATTAAAAAAGACAACCAACCAAAGTGCTTTCTCAGAATTCTTGACCATCTCCAGCTTGGCCACAATGTGGCTAAGTCTCTATTCCCAAACACTTACGGTCTGAACTCCTCACTTTGTTTTAGAAGAATTTTCATGTGCTAGGGCAGCTTTTAGACTCCTGACACTCCTCTCCTTCCTAATCACAAATGTCCCAGCACTTCTGGTTCCAAGTCAAGTTCTGCCTGCCATGGTTGCTGCTTTCATTCTCTCAGCCTAGCACAGATTAGCACTATCAGTGAGTTTATACAGACCTGACCTTGTGCTCCTTTAAAAGTCCAGCTGATGCTGCAACAGTTTAGGACTCCAGGAGTTGCCTTGCTAAACTAGTCCTGACAGCTTCAGAGAAGTTACTTTCTCCATAATATTTTATTGATTTGGAAGGCATATGTTTGGAAAAACAAAGCATGCACATCTCCTTCCCCATGCAATTCTGCTGTAAATAAAATATTCATGAAATTGCTTTTTCTGAGAGCTAATGGACAAGACATGTTTACTGAAGAAGTTTCATTGCTGGCTCCAGGAATGAGAAATAGACAACCTTCTATAAAGCTGAATATAACATTAGTACAATACAACTCCTTAGTTCATAAAGAAAAGTAGGAGTCTTAGACTGAGATAAACGGCTGCTTCTCCAAGAAAGAAGCCATCCTTTTCTTATTTTCTTATCTCTATTTCATTCTAAGTACAACATTAGACATTACAACAGTGTTGTTCATGGGAACAACACTGGCCACAGAAATCTGAACTACAGAAGCTTTATACTGTGATATTTCAATCAAAACTAAAAAAAAACCAAAACAAAACACCACAAAACCAACATAATACTCAAAAATGGAAATTAGGACAAACCAACAAATTAACTATGGTTAAGTCAACAAATCAGATTATATCAAAGAAACAAAACTCAGATATAGAACTTAATAAATTTTCATTTTGCCATTTAGGTCAGTTAGTACATTTTTTATGGAAAATGTTCTTTTTAAATAGCTGGTTTTATAGTTAGGCTACAAATTTTCTCAGAACTAAATTAATTCACTTATTTTTGCTGACATTTGGCACAAATTAGGTTTTTTTTAATTAGCATTATGCAATATTAATAAACAATATTAAATGGATGAGGAATTGGCCAATTGGCAGACATGAACAATTAGTTCTTAAATGGGACTCAGACATATTCTACCAAGTTTTGCCTGGGGTACAGTTAGTTTTCTTCCCAGTAGTACCTATGGTGCTACATTTTGGATTACAGTGCTGACAGCAGACTGATGTTTTAGCTATTGCTGAGCAGTGCTTACACAGCATCTCAGCCCATTGACTGGGGCATCCAAGAAGCTGGGAGGGACATGGTTGGGACAGCTGACCCCAACCCATCACAGAGATATCCCATACCATGTGAGATTGCACCCAGCAGCAATATCTGGTTTGAAAAAGAAGGAGGAGGTGGAGGACATTCAAAATAAATGGCATTTGTCTTCCTGAGTAACTGCTATATGGGATGTAGCCCTGCTTTCCTGGGCATGGCTGAACACCTGCCTGCTCATGCAAAGAGAATACATTTCTTAGTTGGCTCATGCATGCAGTTTTTGCTTTACCTATTGAACTGTCTTTATCTCAACTCACAAGTTATCTGATTTTTCCCCTTTCAATTCCACTGGGGTGAAAGCAGTGGGGGGTGGAAGTGAACAGCTGACTTGGACTTGGCTGCCTAAAGCCACAACACATCTGCACTACTAATGAAGGCTTTACAGGGATGTTACTGGGATTGATGCTATCAAGTATTCAGAATAGTTGATTTAAAGGTAGAACTAATCACTATAAAAGGCATTTGTACAAGTGACACAGACAGGAACATTGATAGAGAAGAGCACAGTCTGAACAACTGCTATCCTGACCTATTTAAATGAAATTCCATGAACAAAAGTTCAAGACAAACCAAGAGCACAAAGGCAGTGCAACTTGTGAATCCTGTACAGAATTTGTGCTCTCCAGGTTTGTGATACACAGGCCTCTGATCCAAATCAATGATTCCTCAGAGGATGAGATCAGAAACCAGGCATGTTGTTGAGCTATCATGGTAAATCATACCGAAACATTACTTCTCAGTGCATGTGACTTGTACTTGAGGTTGGTTGGTTTTTATTTTTAGTATTTTACAAAAGCACACCAAAATCACCTTTTAAAGCAATAAACAATACTCAACTCACAAGATTTCAAACTAAAATACAAATTCTAATAGCAGTATACTTCACATGAAATACTTAAAACTCACACAACAGGATAAAGCAATATAATTAATGAAATAGGTATCTTATGAAACTTTTATCCTGCTGTAATACATTTTGTTCTGTCAGACTAACCAGAAACATATAAAACTAGAAGAATTATAACAGATTTTTGAAATACAGCAATTATGTCAAATCAGCTACCAAAAGAAATAAAATGTGCTTAATACTGTCTTGTCTTCATTACTCAAGTAATACAAAAAATTCCTCCTGCTGTGTCCCTTCCCCCCTCCCTGTTCTTTTTTCACTCCTAATGCAAAGGAAGAAAAAACACATGACAGGCTTTGGTAAGACTAGCTGATTAGCTTGGGATTTTTGGTGCTTAGTGCATACTGGAATACCACAGGATTTACAGAAATGAGAACAATCTAAACTGCTGATCCAACAACTAATAATTAAAGATCCTCCAACAGCACTGAACAAAGTTATTAATAAAGCCTGTAATGAAAACACAAGAAGTCCATGTGTTCTGGATAATGATATAGGCTCATTGTGAAGGCATAATTATAATACATATAACTTTTCCACAGAGGAGCACAAGCACATATCCTGAATAATATGCCCATTTTTACATACGCAAAGCACTCAGTACAGATAAATGGAACCTGCGAGCATAGCAGGGCATCATTGGCTCACTCAATGTGGAAACTGAAGCAGGAGTCTGCTCAAAGGACGTGACATCTTGCAGCAATAAATAAAGTATGGAGCCCTTGGTCTGAATTTTAAACAAGCTTAGATGCACTCCACAGGCTGATGTAGGGGTGGAACAAAACTGGCTGAAACAAGCATCAAAATGGCTGAGGACTCCAGAAGTGCATTTCATTGATCCCTATCTAGGTTTTTCTGTTTCTGATTTACTTAACCAAATTCCTGAATAATTGCAATCTTCTAATTGAAAGAATTCCTATTCAAAAAATAAAATTAGCCCACAATAATCCCAACTGGGTCAGAGAGATGGTGCCTTGCAGATTTCTTGGTGATCATCCTTTATTGTAGGGATGAACTGTAAATTAAAGGGGAGTGCTGCAGTTCTGCACTCCTTCAGAGTGCTGTGTGCTCTGCACTCCACAGTACACCTCAGCATTGCCTTCAAGGGACCTCAGTCACTACCCAGGTTTCTGACTGGCACTGGGAAGGCAGGAAGCCTGCCCTACACATACCAAGGAGAGCAGCAGTCAAAGGCAACTGAAAACATACAGGTATGCATTTCATGAAAATATGGCCAGCACAGTGTCTAGAAAACTGTACACACTGATGCAACTGCTGTCACCACAAGGAAGACATCAAATTTTAAAAAGGAAATTGCTGGAAGGGATCCCAAGACCAACAAGTTGGGTGTTCTTATTTGTAAGTCAAATTATTTATTATTATATTACAGCCAAGATTATTTGTTCCTTAAACATCCCCAAACCTCTGGCCATCATGAGTTAATACCTAAAGTGGCTTTCCTGTCCATAAAACTGATAGAATTTCTTCCTTCACAGGTAGTTCAGGTAAGACAAAATGGAAACCTTTTTACTAAATACTGGCTGTGAGATTTATAGCTTGTGCATACCTTCTTGCATGCTTAAAAGCATTATTAACACCTGCTTGTTAACAAATACTGTCCTTGGCTGTGCACCCTTCAGCACAGCTTTTCTGAAGTACAGACAACACATCAGAAATGTACTGAGAAGTAATTCTGTCAAAACTTAGTCATCTTCATACCTCCTGTGACCATAAAGATAACCCATGGCTTTCCAGTACCCATTACTCTTCATGGGAAAGAAGCTTCCCCTGTCTCCTTCTTTACATACAGTACCTGACAAAAGCATTTCCCCAAGAACAAATAAAAGTATTACCCAGTAAACTGGCACCATACTTTAAGTGTTTCAGTACAAATAACTTTCCAGGTTACTTTAACATATGCAATTTTTTCTCCTGGTGTATTGAATCATACGAAACAGATTTGTAAGTATTTTCATAAGTAGGTGACAGAAACTATTACATTTTCATACAAGAGATGCAACATATGTATTAAATTGCTATCTGGAAAAAAAGGGCAAAATTTTAAAAAGTAGATACGTCATGAAATAAGCTATTTCATGCAACACAAGTTAATTAAGGCAACACCTATTAAAAAGGAATGGCTGTAACTGGTTTATGACTGAGCTAGAGGGCCAATTTTTTTGTTTTTATAAATATAAACTGAGCTGTATAAATTAAAGCATGTGGAACTAACAAGGAGATAAAAATTAGAGGTAGAAAGTATTAACCCACCTTTTGAAAAGAATGTCAATAAAATCAGAAAAGTAAGACTTAGAAAACTCCAGAAGATGCCTAATGAGTATTAGTTAGAAACTGTCCCTTTTTTTATTGATTAGAGCAGAGGTAAAAGCAGTCTTAATCACTAAAGTAAAACATGGAAGTATTCACCTGCTTTGAGCGCGGCACGTTGCTGTTATTTTTTTCCATGAAGGACCATTTCAAAATGTTTGGTAAGGTTGGTGATTTCCACGTTGGCCACGGGTTGACAAATCTCCCATCTTTGCCTCTCTTTGATTTAGTTACATCCTCTTCTAATCTGTAGTCCAGCCTGAAGCTTTTTCTGAAGGTCCTGGAAGAATCATTGCCGCCGGAACCTCGACCCGAATTCTGACGTTTCTTCACTGCTTCTTTAGGGTACTGGTTACAGGCAGTTGAAGGCTGCTCTTCATCTGTGCTCTTATCCATACCTTTTTCAGGAGAACTAAATCAAATTTTAAATTAATTTTAAATGAATACTTTCTTGATCTAGCATCAACATTCATAAGACTGAATGTTCTCACACACATTAGAAACCAGCCTGCCTTTCCTGTTTTATAATCTACTGTATTTTTTTAATCAACAAAATATGCTTTTAAAAGTGGCTATTACACAAAAGACTTCAAAAACATGCTGTGACAAGCAGACATGAGGGCTCTTTGTAGTTCAGGCTGAATTTTACTCCCTGGAATGCACAGCTTCAGATACTAACACTATTATCTACCAACTGCAAAAGTGAGGGGGAAGGGTTCCTTAATTTACATTTTGGAAGAATAGTAATTCCTCCTGAAACTTATGACATTTAGTGCCTGATGTAATATGATCCTGCAAGTCTGTGCAAGAGACACTGGAGTTATACCATACTTTAGGGTTTGCCTATAGAGTGACTTAGTTTTGCAGTAAAACCAGCAGTCTTGTGTAGCATTACTAACACTTATACCAGCACACATGCAGGAAACTCAAAACACAAAAGGTATTTGGTACAGTTTCGTATTTTGTCTAAAACAAATGAAAGGTTTATTACAATAAAGATAAATAATAATTGTTTCAAATATAATTTTGATAATATTTAACTGAACTGACTGGTGAGAGGCCACAGGAAACTGAAATATTTTAAATCACAGTGTAACATATGCTCTTAGTTCCATCATGAAATATAGAAAAGTGAGAAAATAACTGAGAAACACTTATTTCTATGAAGTTACAATTCTGGTACATTTCTTAGAAAGCTATGAACTCTGTAGTCAGAATCTCTTCTTCCAAACTGCACTTAAGTGTTGCAGACTTCACAAATATAATCAAATTATACCTAAGGTAGAAAAACCAAATATCCCTATTTTATTTTAGAAGTTGCCAAAGCAGTTCAATTGAATCTAAATGCTTCAATTTCTATACTTACTTTCAACTGAAATGTTGTAAGTAAATACACTATTCTGTTAGCTTAAAAAAAAAAAAAAAAAGCTGTGTACATTCAGCAAGCTGAACCCAAATGCATTTGCTGATGATGCCCCAACTTAAAATGCAGAGCCCATTTCTATTTCAGCAGCAGCTGATGACTAAACACTAAGTATGGTATCAGCTGCAAAGAATACAATAATTGAAAAATATTGTGAAATTTTCTTAACAAAATATACAGTAGAGATAAAATACTAACAACATCAAAATTCATTTCTAATAAAAGAGCATGAACAGCATTCAGAAAACATGGCTGATAGGATTTCTTTTTTTACCCCTGGTCACAATCTTATTTTATGTAATTTCTTTGTACTCCTATTTCCCTGCAGTTTTACTGAAAACACTCCACTTATGTATTTCCTATTTAGCATGAGGATACCGTATCTGCATCATAATTTAAATTTAACTGTTGATATTTCTAGGCTTTTTTCCTCTATTTCCTTCTTATTTCCTCAAAACATTTACTGGAATCAGCCTTCAATTAAACAGTCAACTTGCTCTGTAGCATTTTAAGCAGACATAAATGGTAAAACAAGGAATCAGTACCACAAAAAGGCAGACAGAATACCCAAAAAATGGTACTGAATATTTTAACTGTTACTTTAAGAGTTGAGTTTGGGTTGTCTTTTGCATTCCTCAAAGAGCATTTTCAATGCCAAGTCAATTTATTAATTTAGCAAAGCACACAAAACCAGGATAAAACAGCTACTCTTTTAGAAAGCATCACGAAAACAAATCACAAAAGTTTAATCAAGTACTTAAATCCAGTAAATTATTCTCTTAACATCTCATATGTCTGATTTTTTAAATATATATAACTACCATAATTATTGCTCCTACAAGACATTTTATATTAAAGACTGGGGTGCCTAAAGCTTTATTTTTAAGCTCCTGTTTATCTATTCATTCATCTATCTCTAAAATAGATGTATTTTACTTTTGCTTAAACCTTCATATAAACCTTTGATCTTTTTCTGGAAGTATAAACCCCTAAGGGAAGCAGGGATCGACTATGCTGATTAAACAAAGACAATGCCAAGGCATTTAAGGCACTGCAGGTATCTATCTGTCTGCCAACATATTTTCCACATGATGCACATACATTACTCTCATTAGTATTCCATAAGCAACTGAAGGGATAAAAGACCTCAGTGCTCACAGAATACTTTAAACCTTTTACATGCATAAGAAAGGGACACATTTACAATCAGTTGAAGTATTCCTGATGAACTGTAGACTCCTTTGAAGTATCAGTCTTGCCAGATAATTTCTGTTCCATTTAAATTTATTAAATATATCCTACAATATTCATTATATAGTTTTCTTATATAGAAGAGCAAGATGATTTCTTGAAAGCCCGAAATCATTAGCTTAAAATAAAGCTCAATCAATTATTAGTCCAAGGAGACTCTTAATCTTTTGGGGGGGAAAAAAAAAAGCCTCTACAGATAAGGAGATTTGGCAGGTATACTTTAAATACTAGAAAATACCCAATCAGAAATCAGTTGATTTTTTCTGCCAGCTTTCCTAAATTCTTCCCACCAAAAAATAATAGTTTGGCACTTGAAAAACTAATTTAAGCACTTGAATGGCAGCAAAAATTATGAGCTATAGAGATACAGACAGAGGGAAGGGATTATCTCTGGTGAATGTTTATCATTATGTGAAGTTCTACACAAAATCTTTTTATACTTTTAAAAATAAGAAAAACTACTATTCTATTTAAAATCATTAAACAGCTTTCCTGGCAAGATGAGGTGGCTTACCCCAACAGAGGGCAAGTGCATTGACACTACTTGTAAGAGGGGCTCAGGAGAGACACAAGGCAACCACCCTCTCTCATCTCAGAGATGCTTTGCTCTTTCAACTGAATTCAGAAGAGGAAATGAACCAAGACATACAAACTCCTGAAGAAGACCATTAGTCATCCAAATCCACACGGCCAGAAGGTGTTCTAGTCAGAGGGGAAGAACACCACTGGCTGATGAATAAGACAAAGTCTAACATGAATCAAAATGCAGAGCTCACATATCAGGTACTGCAACATCAAACACTGAGGCACCCCTCATAATCCACAAAGGAAGAGTGCAGTGGTAGATCTGGCAAGACATGGCATGGAAAATCCATGTCTGACATCCCACTAAACTGGCTTACACCTGTAAACAGGGTATAGCCCTAAGGACGACAGGTTTTGGGTAAATGGTTTGTTTTAGCATTGCTTATATAACTGAAAATTTGGATACAAATATTTTGGCTTTGAGCCTTGTGTTTATTTAGGAAAATAAAAAATTTAACTAAATATTTTAATGCTCTGTTTCAAAAGAAGGTTTGCAAACAGATACAATAACATTACAAGAAGCACTCTGCCGTTATAATTTTTCTTTTTAAATGGTCTTTTAAACATAGCAGAACTTCAAGCCAAATTACTTGAATGTAGGCATAAAATCTGTTGTCTTCACCTTTTCCACCCAGTCTCCACTAACATCTGGTGCTCCATAAATGAAACTGATGTAGTTCCCCCTACTAGTAAAAGATCCATGCACAACATGCTACTAAGTATCAAGTCAGCCAAAACAGACTTACCCTGCTTTTCTACACAGAAATGTGGTCCTTATGTAACAAATCCATAGGCCTGAAAGTTTAAGAATTACTATGAAGCTATCATTTACTGGAACACAACAACTTCCCCAAAAGTTTACAATTGCCTGGTAAACATTCCATAGCTTCCCAAATACCTTTATAATTTCTCTGCTTTTTTGATGTAAACGGTTGGGTTCATTTTTAATCACTGTCTCTCTGTGTAAACTACATCCAGAACTAGGCTGCACTAATAATCACCTAGAAGAGACAGCACATAACTCCCAGCAAACTCACTCCACTGCAGCCTTACCAAAACAAGACTGAGCTTTCTCCAGTACAGCTACACAACTCTGAAGTTTTCTTTCATTATCCATATTTTTAATGACTGCAAAAAACCATGCATTTTGGCTTGAAATAAAACAAAAAATTGTTTCAGTTAGAAGGAAAGGTATTTGCAAACGCTAGGGACCATGTAAGTAATTGGCTCCCACAAGCTTTACTATCAAATGACTGCCAGCTATGTTTTGGCTCTGCTTTTATTTTCCCTTCAGGTCTGAAATTGGCTGCTTTAATTAATGAACAGTTTGAGACTGGAAAATTCTGAATGCATTTAAACTTTTATTGTGCAGTACTTCAAGTTGTTTTATCTTACCATTGTAGACTTACCAGAACAAGAACCTGAGCCTTCTGTGACCTGTATACTGCTGCATATCTTGAAGTTTTCTTTCACTATACCTTTTCTTTTATCACTGCACAGCAGTTGCACCAGCAGTTATTCCAGATGCTCTTGTTACTAGGATTTCACACAAAGATCTCTCAAACTTGCATTAGCTGTGCTGTGAATACTTCTATTATTTGAATCACATTAAAAATCCTTAGTAACAAGAAGTGTTGCCAAAATTTTCATTCAACAGATCCTGATTCTACACTGCCCTTGCATACATTCAAGAAAGATCAATAAAAGAGTTGATAAAACAAAAAGGAATAGCTCTCTCCATAAACAGCCTCATGGAATTAGAGTAAGTCCTTTATTATTCTTATCCAGCTTTGAGGATCAACAGTAAAACAAAGTAAAGTTTTATTTAGACATCATGGAGAAAAATAAGATTAGTTACAAATAAAAAGGTGAGGCATCTACCCGTGGTCATCTGTTGTCAGGCTCATTCTTTAGCAGCTGTATTACTTAAGCAGCCACTACCATGAGCCAATCCATTTCTGCCCTCACTACTCACCCAGGCTTGCCAAAACAAATACTTTTGTCCACATCGTGAACATGTTGAGGAAACTAATCTAGCTGATAGTCACTTCTTACCTTACCATCCCTAGAGAAGCACTTAATTTTCACCTGCATCACTGAACAACCATGCAAGTGTTCATATCAACAAACTGGTTAGGACAGGGAAGGGTGAGAACAGGAATATATTGTTGTAAACAAAACCTACTTATGCCAGCACTGGCCTAAAGAAAATAATGAATTAAATACCCTCCATTTAGAATTCACTGTGTAGCTCAGTTACACATACCACCAAGTTAGGTTCAACAATTCCTCCTACCCTTTCATTTTCAATCTATTCCCTTCCAAGGTTTTATTTATGCTTAGTACTGATGATGCTGCAACTCTCCATTTGCCTCCTTAGATAGTGTTTCATATTATAACCAAGCACATTCAATAGATACCTACCACCCACAAGGCAGCCCACTCTCATTACTACACATTCCACCTCTATTTTGCTGGTATTCATTAGGGGAACTAAACCAACAAAAAGTTATTCATGCCTATCAGCTACACCTTTACATGCCTCTGGATACAAATGCAAATAGGCTTTAGAGTCAGGGTCATCAGTAGTCCCTGGAGCCAATTATTTCTCAATGCTGGGTTAAATCTGACCAGCTACAGGCATTGCATCAACTGAATAAAGATCCTGGATCTGGGACAATACATAACTATTTTCCCTTTGTTTCCAGGTGCCCAGCTGATTGTCCCTGTCCATTCTGTAGTCCCTGAGCATTCTGTAGTCCCCAAACTTGTCTATGATCTGTAGATACTATGATAGAATATTTTTGTTACATGCATACTCTGTTTAGGTTGTGATTCCTGATATGACAGTAGCTGTCCATAGGGGGCACACAGCAGAACAGAGATGACAGACCCAGGAGCCAATTTTTTGGTGATACAGACCCTCAAAATAAATTCTTTTCCTCTCTACCCTCATCTTTTACTGCAGTCTTGAATAAAAGAACCCAAAAGCTGGCTTGTGGCCATCACATTTGGAAGAGCAGCCTAGACTATCATTATGATGAAGCACAAGAGCAGTGTAATTCTGTGCTATTGCTGAAGCAGTCACCAAAGGGAAGCTGGAGTCAAATCTCCCTACACCAGAAAGGAAATTGCTTTCCTTTGCTCTCCCTAAACAACTAGTTTCATAAGACTAGTTAATTTATAGGGAAGAATGTTGAAAGAACAAGAGCTGGAATCAAAGTCTTCTTACCTGCTCTGCAGGACTGAGGCTGACACACAGAAGCAAGGTTTGTGCATTACAGCTGTGTTATGGCACACAAGACAATACCTGGGTCACAAATCAAATGCAGATAATTTTTAAATCAACAGAAAATTAAGTGCAGTTAGCATATGCAGACAGCTGTACAGGTAAGTCATGGATTCCAACAGCAACTACAATCTCCATGGATGGCCCTTCATACTTAGACAGAATTTCAATAAAGCTTTTCTAAAAGAGCAAACATGAAACTTGTACCAACTCAGCTACAGGATGCAGAGCCCAGCTTTAACTTTCTGGCACCAGCTGCACTGGTGTAACTATTTATGCAAACAAGCAGTTCATTAGTTTCAGTTGGTTACTGATGTGACTCCAGTTAATGACAGAAGCACACCTTGCCAGGATGGGGTTTACTGTTAGAAAAAACTGTCAAATGTTGAAGTTAAGCATTTAAAAACACACTTTAGCTACTCCTGCGTGTTAATGGCATCTACATAATTTTAAGTTACGATGCCACTGAAGATGTTATCTTACATTTTTCTTAACTAAAAAAAAGCTTTAAAATATTACAAGCTCACACTCCATCCTAAGGGTAAAGGTTTTCCATCTAACATCCTAATGTCAATTAGATATGACTAAACCAAAATGCTATTACATGTAATGAAATTAAGGCTCCCCTTCAACATGTTGTGGGAGAAAACTGATTTCCTTTGTAGCATGTGGTTAGAGAGGCAATGTAAGAACTGTTTCCATAAAAACAAACAGAAATCATGTCAAAGCTTTGATGCATAGGATCCACATGGCAAAGTAGGATTTAAAGTTCATTTATCATCAACTCCAGCACTTTTATGTGTGCAATTGCTATCTCCACCTCATTTACTAAGCCTTCTAATTTTCTTTTTGCTTGTATCCCCATGCCAGAAAGGAACCTATGCAAACTTCCTCTAGACTCACACCAAGAATAATCCTTTAAATCTCTATAAAACTTCAGTTGTCCAGGAAGTGCAGCAACACCCAAGAACTCAATTTTATTTTTAAGTTTATAGACAGTCATAAAATTTTGTTTATATTCATATTTAAAGGCTTGTATATTTTGATTCCCTCTTTTCAGTTCAAGGTCCAAGCACATTGGGTCCAGCGTAATTTCTCTGCAATATGAAAACATTTCCCCAAATTCTTTCTATTCTACTTGATTTTCAATATAAAATCAACTTGTGCTTGTCCTAACAACATTATCTCTGTCCCTCTATGTATGTACATGCACCGCATACATGTATGAATTTTACAGAACTATTTATAACATTTTAATTCAAATTTATTGAAATCAAATAAAATAATTTCCAGGTCAGCTAAGATAAGGAAGTGAAAAGTTTCTTTTTTCTTTGTTCAAATAGACCTTTTCTTGAATGCACCTGTTCAAAGACCAATTTTAACACAAGTTAAGCCAAAAGGTCACCAGCCTTTCCAAATAATGAAAGTTTTGAAGATTCAAACTTGATGCTGGAAAGTCAGGAAACACATGCAATACAGCACCCTTATAGTTCTTTAACTGAAACCCACCCATTTTAAGAAATAATTCCAATGGACGGTACAGAGACACAGCAAAACATCAATACTGAAGGAAACTGGAAACATCATGATACATAAATGTTTTTCATTACACCCTTTTTTCCTATATATAAAGGGCTTTTGATTCCATCCCCACAACTCTAGATTACGATGTCTTCACGTACTCTAAACAAAATGTAAAGTGCTTTGATTGTTAGTTAACAACAGAAGTGTTAATACTAGAAGCTGTGTGGTTTGGGTTTTTCCTCTTATGGAAGAGTCAATGCATATTTCCAACACAAACATGAGCCAGCTACTAATTCAAGACACCATCCTAAATACGTAGGTGTTTTAAGGAGAGGAAGTGTTTCATGTAAACACATCTGAACAGACACACATAAACACCTTGCTATTGCCACATTCTTATTAGAAACGGCTGAATATCACTGAAACCTTCCCACAAAAACCAGTCCAAAGCATGACAAAAATATTTCCAAATATTTTAAGCAATAAAACCTGTTATCCTATCATCAGCCTTTCTCACCAGGCAGTAAGACTTCCAGCTCCAACCACAGTTAATAGGTCTTACAGAAGAAGTAACTCTTGACAGAAATTCTTTAATACCCAATTTTCCACTTACACATTTTATCAAACTTTGTTTTTCACAGTAGGGGCACGATGGCAGCAGTGTTTTCAGTGTCACTTGGCCCAGCTCTCCTTCCTCAACAGCTTTGCCAGGTTTATCTGTTTAGGCACAGTTGTAGGCTATTCAAACCCAAACGATCCCTTCCTTGTACCGCTGCTAAACACCAAGATGTTACATGCCAAGAGTATATAACACATAATTCTTTCCTAGATTTTATAAGAAAATTTAAACTAGGTGCAACATTTAGTTTACACAAAAATCCTTTTTGCTCAAATTTTTAGGCACAAGGCAATCAAGTGAATTTCCATGGTCCTGGCTCTGAATGTATTAGAAGTAGGGCTCACACTGCAACCTACAAAGTTCAAGCAATAGACTCAAAAAAATTAAAGGGAGATCAGTCCAGAATTCATAGATGTGACGAAAAGCAAAACTAATTTCACTGCAGGTGTTACACATAAAGACACTTATTAATACAGTAGTATTTCTGTTTTTCTCATCACAGACAAAATAATTGCCTTCCTTTTTGCTGAAAAGAACTTAAAAGCTATTTCTGAATGAAGAATTAACAGTTTTGGTTCAATCTTGAGCTTATAAAGGCTGAGAAAATAGCATCTTTCTCCTGGTTGTTCCCCAAATCTACTTAGTTAATGCAAGTGAATAAAATGAAAATAGTGGATTGCTTCCTCTTGAAACGGCTTCACATCTCTTTTGATTTAAGGCCAAGCAGAAGCTGAAAAACTGTTATTTCTACTTGAACAGTTTCACTGTCATCCCTTACTTCTGCCTCTCCCAAAAACAAGTCTCCATCATAACTGAATCAAACAGGGCTTTCCAACCTCCAGGTATTAAAAATTTCTATTATTTTTTTATAATAGGCATTTCAGTTTGAGATAATTTGGGGTATTTTGAAAGCAACTGCTGCAATAATTCTTGAATGAATAAGAAAAAAGAATCAATTCCTTGTCTTCCTCAAAATGTTATCTACAAAATAAGATAAGCTTCCCACTTTTTAAACTGATACAGCTGCTATTATGAATAAAAAAAATTACTCTTTTCAAAGGTTTTTTGCCAGAAAACTGAAGTGGTTTTCTGGTCACTATCTTTAATTTTGATGCCACTTTAGTTGGTGCAGTTTGAGAATTAAAGGAAAAATACTTAAGTACAAATAGTACTTGCCTTTAAAACTAAAAACTTGCTTCATAGTCGTCATTTAGCAAATGGAAGAAATCATAATCGTCACCAGAAAAAACATTTCTGCATAAATTCATGAATTTTACTGCATGCAGTCAACACTTTCCCCAAATCCTTGCTAGAGATAATTGACGATCATTGAGATTATTTGACTGCACTAATTACATTAAATGACCTCCTTAATATCCTCCACTTCGCACTATACAATGCGAACAGAAACATCTGTTCGTGTCTCCTCTTCAAAAGAAAACATTCTCCAAGCCGTCGACACTATGAAGCGGATTTTTTTTTTTTTGTGATTATATAACTTGTTTCTTTCCGAGCACCGCTGCAGCATGTTTTACTGTCAATGGGCAGAAACGAAAGCCTTGCGCTGGGAGAGACCGCAGGACTTTTTCCCAGCAGGGTTTCTTTCACCGGTGCGAAAGGATCCCCCCGGTCCCAGCCGGTTTTGGAGCTGTTGCCCGTGGGGTGTGTGGCCAGCCAGGGCGGCAGGCAGGACGCGGGGCAGGGGCACACGCCGAGCTCCGTGGGCAGCCGGGCTGTGCCGCTCCTCCCCGGCCGGGAGCCGGGCTCGCCGGCCCCACGCACCTCGCCCGCACACCCGCGAACTTTTCCGAGAGGGTGCCCGTGCCCGCTCTACCCCGCTCCCACCGCCTCCCGCAGCGGCTCAGCCCGGTCCCCCCACACTCACCGGCGGGGCCCCGATACCGTGTGTGTGTCTGGAGAGCTCCGCTCCCGCGCTCCGAGCAGGTGCTCCGCTCCTCCGGCCGCCAGCCGGGCTCTGACGGCGGCAGCCCGGGCAGTGCCTCCCCTCCGGACGGGCACGGGGCGGGAGCCGCCGCTCGGCTCGGTCCGGTTTCCCCCTGCTCACAGGAGGGCGCGGGGGCAGAGACCCCCGGCTCCAGAGCGCTGCTGCCGCTGGAGCGCCGCTCACCTCCCGGACTGCTGCTGCCGTGCCTGAAGAGTCTCGTCCCCCTTCTCCTCCTTCTCCTCCTCCTCCATGGTGCCGCTCCACCCCTTCCACGGCGGCGGCGGCTCTGCAGGTCTCCCGTAGGAGCTGTTGAACGGCTGCGGCGTTCCACCTGACCAGCCCGCCGCCGAGGGCAGCGCGACGAGCTGCACGGAGTAGCTCCACAGCGCCCGGCGCCCCGCCATGGCGAGCAGGGGTTCCGCGACGCCCGGCCCGTCGCCGCGGCGGGCAGAGGGCACCACACAGCCCGGCCCCTCGCCGAGGAGCGGCGCCGTTAACAAGATGGCGGCGGGGGGCCGTGTCTGAGGGATACGGGGAGTCCCGGAGCCATGGCGGGACGGCGTCAGGGCTGCCGGTGCGTTCTGCCCCTGGAGGCCGGGCTGCTGCTCGGCACCGGGGAAAGGGAAGTGCTCCGTTGAGCTCCTGGCCGGCTCCGATGGGCAGTAAACGCTGCCTGCAGTCCCGTTTGGTCGCACAAGCGTGCTCCGACCACCAGGTGCTGCGGTGAAAAGTTTCCCGGGCTCGCTCGTCTCAGCAGCCCGGGGCAGTGCCGCCAGCCCCGGGGGTAGCGGCACTCCCGGGAGTTGCGTTGTCCGGGCGAGGCTGCCCTCCCGCAGAACAGCCCGCCCTGCAGGCACCTGTATCCCTACGGCCTTGCGAAGGTAAAACTCGTGTCCAAGTCACTTCACGTGCCTTGTTATATCCATCCCCTCACTCCCTGCTCACGTCTGACAATAGTTTCCAGACTATGGGCTGAGAATTGAGGCATTTTGAGGCACCCAACCCAGAGGAACTGGGTTCTCAGAAATAAATGTGTATTTTAAAAGTATTTCCTTACTTCCTTAAGGACAATGGACAGCAAAGAACAAAGCTATGCAGGTGTGATGTAAAAAACACTTTGTATTATCTAGCAGCAATATGAAATAGAAGACTATCTGGAGCTCTAATAACATGTTTGTGTACATTTTATCTTGAAGCTTGGGACTGGCTGTATGGTTCATTGGTAAAGAAATCCTACCTATGTTCAAGGCCAAAATTCTCCATGTGTATCTTGGGAGACAAGAAATATGGGCCTTACTCTTTTGTTATTTGTCATTCTCTTCATTTCCTCAAGGTAAAGGAATGATACAACTATCAAGCTGTCTTGTTCTGTATGAGTTACCTGTTTTCTATGTTCTTTGGCTATCGATACAGATATGTATTGGTTGCTTGTGGTCAGGAAGATTTGCTGACCTTTGCCAGTTGAAATTCCTAATTTATTTCTTACTTCTGCCCCTTCTTGCCTGACATTTCCTTATCATTTCATCTACCGCTATAGCTAATGCTAAGCTGCACTTGTAGCAATGACTTTTACTCATAATTATTAAAGACAAATCTATTTTGATTAAAGTTATTTCTACTGTTATTTTATGAAGTCTAAGATCTCCTCAATGAGTTGGATGATAAAGCTGTTCTGATCAATAATTACTGCCTATGTATAGAAATCTGTGTAAGCCCCTGGGTAAGTTCCTCCAGGCTGGTAGTAGCTGATTGCCAACAGTAGCAGATTTGGGGTGCTCATCCTACACTTCAACTGAGCATCTCCTAGTAGGCAGCCCTGGCTCCACATGTGGTGTGGAAGTAGTTTGTGTATCACCAGTGCTACAAAAGCCACAGCTTGGGAGGTCCTGCTTTAGAAAATGCATTTTGTCTGTACTACAAATACAGATGCCAATGGTTGGAGGCTGTAAGTAAAGAGACCTGGTATCTGTGCAGCATGCAATTTGCAACCTGAAAGGAAACATGCCTGGTGAAGAATGATATTGTATTGTTGTTCAAGTGATTTCTGACACTGCTAGAAGTGTATATCAGTCTGTTACCAACTGTGCCACACCAGAATGCACAACATGAGAAAATTCCACACCAGAGGTGCTGTTCAACAGAACTAGGATTTTAAACCAGTTTCCTGTTTCAGTATTCCCTGGAGCCAGTTGAGATCTCAGTCTAGTACTGCTTCTTTGGTGAGTTTTGATTTTTCAATGTCTTATGCACACAAACACATCTAAACTGAGGAGGAGTCCCAAGGCAATATCTGTGCATTATGTGGTTGTGTAAAACCTGAACAGGGATCTCTCTGACTCTTAATACTGCCCAGACGTGCTAATATGCTTAGAGGACTGATGTTAGGATCCTGCAGGAGTTGGAAGCCAGAGGTTACTAAGTTACTAACAGATGGGAAGGTTCCAGCCATCTGTGCATGAGGTAAGAGTTTTTTGCTTAGCATCTTGTCTTAAGAAATGGAGATGTAATAATTTTATTTCCATCAGCGGCATGTACTCCTGAATACTCATGCACTTTTACTACTCAGACTGACCCTATATATTGTCCTCTGTTTATGAAAGTAGAAAAGTTATGAGAGCTTCTTTGTACTGCAGAGAGGCACAAATACTGAGGGACAGGAGAGTGGGGTTATTTAGGGGTCAGTGCATTTCTTTTTCCTCACAATGAAGTTTAACAGCTGAAACAAAATAATTTTTTATTGAAATTTTTGGGTTATACCATTTCATTAACTACCTGGAAAGATAAGTTCCTTAAACTAGCTTAATTTGTTTAATGCAACAACCTGTATCTTAATTAGAATTGCATGGTTAGTATTTCATGAATTTTATCTGCAGTGGTGTCTTTCCCTTGGAGATAGTGCATTAATCATGGGCAGGACAGCTTGACTAACTTGATTATAAAATTTCTCTTGATGAAAGGTTTAACCTTCTTCACAACTGAAGTTTATCAGTATTTTGTTTCCACCTCTCAAGTGCAGTGTTAATATCTTTTTCACAAAGACTAATTTAGTTGGTTGACATAAGCTGTGTCAGAGCAAGATACTCATTGTCTTGGCCAGTAACTGAAGCACAATCTAAAGCAAGAACAAAATAGAAATTCTTGTAGTTAAAATGTTATAGCTTTAAAACTGAACTGTCTGAACTTAATTGAAAATCCTCCTAGATGACAGAATAAAAATGTTGTGCCATCTCTCACTCCATCCTAGAATATCAAGTCATACTCCAAAATCCCTTTTGGCTGAGGTTTGCTATATACTAGGCAATGTTTACTGTTATAGTGCAGATGCAGTTGATTGCAGAAAAAAGCACACACTTGCTGGAACAGTTTGTGCTGGATATCTGAGTGAAATAAACTATCCTAGCAAAAAAATTTCTCACCACTCTAATATTGGCTATACAGGAATTTTTACTAGCATAGAAATTTAGCACCGAAAGAAATTCTACTAGGCTAGTAAAAGCCTCTCTGGCAAAACTGGCCTATACTGGGACATAACCAGAAAGCCTAACCTTGCCCTTCTAATTACAGTGTGCAGAGTAACCACCCTTATGGTATCCACCCTCTTCAGGAGGGAACTTGAGTGAGAAAATTAATTTGGTACCTGTTGCAGGCAGAGGCAAGCAGAATTTCAAGTCATGTTGGATGTTAAGGTACCCAGTGAAAGAGGATTACACAAGCAGCTCATATATATATATGTATATATATATATATATACACACACATATGCACACACACACATAGGTACAAAATGCTTCACAGTAATGTTTAATCAAAACTTTAAATTGAATTATGTACAAAAATTATATATAATAAATGTATAATAATTAAATTACTGTAAATGTTATGTTTACAACTGCAAATCCAAATCTCTTACACGATAAAGAATTTGACAGATTTGAGGACTGTAAAGAAGGAACTTACGAGTTAAAGTTAATGCTCAAAAGTACATTTTGTTTTGTTTTATATGAAATAAAATGATGATGGTATTGTAACAGCCATTATGAATAATTTCAAATAAGCTACAGTTTATATTACAGTGAGAAATACATTGTGAAAAGGGAAAACAAGAAAAAATATTTTCACTCATATAAAGTTACTGTAGGGAAATAATCATAAATAAGGAAGTTGTATAACAATGAGGTAAGTCAGAGCTTCCTTGTGATTGCTTGTAGATGTTCAGAATGATGACCATCCTTTTACTTGCCTCTTTAAAACTTTTTTTGCTTTTATCATACAAATACAGGACTAGAAGGGGATTTGATAAATCCCATTGTCCAAACCCCTACATTCAGTGAGGTTCTTTCATAACTGGAGTATTATTGTAACTGTCAGCATCCCATGCAGGCATGCTCTGTGCTACATGGAGCTGCTTTCAGCTGCCAAGCTGCTGCTCTGGCACTAATGAAACTGCTGGGTTCCCAGGCTGAGGTCAGTACCCTGCTACTGCCCTCCTGAAATGTGTCTGGAACCTCTTCTTCATCCACAGCTCCCAGGAGGGAGAGAGAAAGGAAATCCACATTGGTTTTAACAGCTACCACTGAATAGAGGAGAGAGTTATAAATAAATGGAAATAAAGAATGAGGGTGTGTGGCTGAAGCCATGACAGTCACTTTTTGGTATAGCAACAGATAAGCAGGGCTCTGAGTGACAAAATGTCAGTCTGAATATGTAGACACTATGATGATGTCAAAAGAGTCTCATTTGAATTGGGATTCAGGAGGATCCTCTATTTAAATCCTGTCTGAACTACTGACAGGCTGCATGACCTTTTACAATATACAGAGCTCCATGGGTCAAATTGGTCTTTGCTGCAACTAAACTGGCTACAATGGAATTATTCTGTGATTGAACTTGATTTCTCAGACATCAGTCAACACAGCTGGTTCACTGAAAAAATGAAAGAAAGGAATCATAGATGTCACTGGAAAACAGATGCATCTGAAGTCTTTTAGTTTTGGCAAAACTGGAGCAGAAATGCAAAACTCTTACTTAAAATGCATAAGTAATTGCTTATAGTGGGTTCTTGATAATGTAAACTCTCTGAAGATAACAAAGGTGAGAAGGTGCCATTGTCTTTTCTAAAGGGAATGTAAATATCACATGTTATTTAAAACTTGGAAAATGATGGATGCTTCTCTAAGTATTCTGGTATAGATTGCTTTTTCTTTTAAAAATTAATAATGACAAATTACTCAGGTATTTATGCTGAGTCATTTACATTACAATGCTGCATACTGGTGAGCTTCTTCCATAGAAAATGCTTTTAGAGTCAGATAACAAAATAATTGTGTTATTTAATAAAAGGTTATTGTTATAAGAGTGTCAGGGGCAGAATAGGAGCTTCAGACAAAGTTTACTGGGGAGACCCCCCTGCCCTGTTGAGTCACAAGGTGCAGAAAGGACCCTCTACTTTCTAAACTCCTTCTCAAAAAGGAGTCTGGGTGGAGCTGGATCCAGTCCTAGTCCAAGACTTTCAATGGTTTATTTCTAAAGTATTATACAGGTGTAATTGAGCCTTTATACAACTTTGCCCCACTGGATTAAAGATGGCAAACCAAATATATTTATATGAATAAAGTAGATAAGAATTTAAATTCAATATGATGATGAAAAGACTAAAAGACCTTAATTAGAATTATTCACTGCACAGTATAGGTAGCTATAACTACTACTATACTGCACTATGTATTGAAGCAATACTGAAACCATGATATTAAAGCTAGCAAAATAATTATGGAAATTGATGTTGCTCACACATACAATGCCTGTGGGCCAATCTCTTGCTCAGCCTCGAGGATTAAGCCTGAGGGGTGTCCCCACCCAAGGGAGGTGTGTAGTGACAGGACAAGGGGGAACAGCTTCAAGCTGAAAGACAATAAGTTTAAATTAGATGTTTGGAAGAAATTCTTTACTTCAAGGGTGGTGAGGCACTGGAACAGTTTGCTGGGAAGTTGTAGATGCCTGTCCCTGGTGGTGTTCAAGGCCAGACTGGATGGAGTTTTGAGCAACTGGACTAGTGGAAGGTGTCCCTGCCTATGGAAGTGGGATTGGAACTAGATGATCTTTAAGGTCCCTTCCAACCCAGGCTCTTCTGTGATGCTGTTAAGTGAATCAGGTCAAGAACGTGTTTTCAAGCCTGGCTGAAGGCTTCTGTGTCTGTGTTCTTGTGTCACTAAGTGTGCTGGTTTTGGCTGGAAAAGGGTCATTTTCTTTTTAGTAGCTGGTATGGGCTAAATGTTGGATTTGTGCTGGAAACAGTGTTGCTAATTCAGGGATATTTTTGATTTTGCTAAGCAGTGTTTACACGAAGTCAAGGCCTTTTCTGTTTCCTCACCCCACCCCACCAGCAAATGGGCTAGGGGTGCACAAGAAATTAGAAAGGGGACACAATGAGGACAGTCAACCCCAACTCACCAAAAGGATATTCTGTACCATATAGCATCATACTCAGTACATGAAGTTGGGGAGACAGAAGGAAGGAGGGATTTAACAAGTAGAAAAACTTGGCATAATTTAAGAAAACTTGGAGAGGTGACACTTTTTCATTTTTTTCATGCCAATTTAGTAATGAGGACAATGGAGTTGCTTCTTAAGGCATGATTAAAAAAGAGGTGTGAAAGGGTTTTCCAGTTCATCCTCTTACTTCAGAGCAGAATCCACTCCATCTAATCAGCTCCTGACAGATATTTGTTCAATCTGACCTTGAAAATTTGCAGTTATGCTAATTCTTCGCATCTCTCCATAGTCAGCTACTGTGTAACATTCTCTACAGTTCAAAAGCTTTTTGTAAAATATAACTGAAACCTTCAAGTTGCAATTTAAGGCTTTTACTTTTTGCCACATCAACGGACAAGAAGAACACTTTGTATCTCTGCAATACTTTCTACATATTTGAGAACGGATATATCTTCCTTCAATTGTCTCATTGCTGGACTTAAGAAATGAATTCTTTCAATCTTATGTGTCACATTTTCTATACCTCTGAAAATTACATGGTTCTACTGTGGTTTCTTTATTGGACAGAAATCACAAGGTTTCTTTATTGTTTGTTGAGGGTTTTTTTTTTTACGTAATGTTGCTTTTAATAGGTTGTTTTCTGGTAAAACCATATTACCTCTAATTTATCACCACAGGATTGCAGGATAATTTAATTTGCAGGGGATCATAGGAAGTCCCTTGTCCAGCCCTCTGCTGAAACCAGGGTCAGCTGTGAGTTCGGATCAGACTTGATCCTGTTGGATTTTGACAACCTGCAAGAGCAGAGACTTCAGAAGCTCTATGGACAACAGTTCCACAGCTTGACTTACACATGGTGAAAATGTTTTCCCTTGAATCTAGCTTGAGCCTCTCACATTTCAGTTTATGCCTATTTCTTGTCACTCTCTCACCGTACAGCGATCTGAGGAGTCTGGTTTCATTTTCTTGATAATTTTCTCTTGGCCATTGTATAGATGCTTAGGAATACTTACAATTAGAGTTGTTGTTGTTGTTGTTTTGTTATTGTTGTTATTATTATTATTTTGTTGTTATTATTGGTAGTAGAGGAGGAGTAGTAGTAGTAAAAAGGCAAATAACTACCTTTCCTCAATTCCTGAGTTTTGGATTCTCCCTTTTTTTCCATTGGTATGCTTGACAATTCCTTTCTTATTTAACTTACGTGTTCCTTATTTAAAGAGCAAATGAAGCATTTGCTTTCTTAATAGAGTACTAGTAGAGAATGGTTACAGGTTATATAGCAGGCTGACACAATTTAGAATATTTAATTTATCTAAGTTGTCTTTATCTGTTGTTTCCCTTTTCTACCTGGAAGTCCTACTCTGTTCTCTAACTTACAAATGAAAGCAAGCCATCCCACACAAGCTTTTGCAGAAGTCAAAGCAAGGAGGTAAAAAAAGAGACATTAGGAAACACTTCTTTACCAAGAGGGTGGGCAAATGCTAGAACGGGCTTCCTAGAGAGGTGGTCAGTCCCCAAGCCTGACAGTGTTTAAGGGGCATTTGGATAATGCCCTTAACAACACACTTCAACTTTCAGTCAGCCCTGAATGGGTCAGGCAGTTGGACTGGCCATTGTTGGTCTCTTCCAACTGAAATATTCCATTCTATTCCATATTCTTGTTGTGTCAGCTACCATTATATGCAATCAAGTAATCTGTTTAAAGGCAAGTACTTTGAATTAAGTACTCACTGGTCTCACTGACTGTGCTGAGTCAGTGAGAGTCAGTGAGAAGGTCTCACTGACTGTGCTGAACTTTGATTTGGGACTTGAGAGTCTGGCCATAAAGATCAGATAGCAAATCTCAACTATACACATAGTTCCTAGTGCTTTAGTGCTTTAATGTAGACTGTGTAGACATGTTGTCTTTATTCAAATATACAATTGGGGGTGGAATCATAGAATGGTTTGGGTTGGAAAGGACCCTAAAGGTCATCTGGTTCCTGCTGTGGGTGGGTACACACTAGATCAGGTTGCTCAGAGCCCCATCCAGCCTGGTCTCAAACACATACAGGGATGGAGAGTTCACAGCCTCTCTGGGGTAGATTTTATGTAGACACAGAGAGGGTCAATCCATACATTTCTGAGAAATGCATGAGTGCATTGGATTAAATAAAAATTGGAATCCCACATAATTTTTCATTTTTTAATCCACAGGCTACTGAAAACCTTGAAAAATAGTGGAATGGAATAGTTCCAAGAACATTTGGGGTGTTTAGAATTTCTCAATAAATCCTTTATGATCAAATGATATCTACAGTTATACTAAAAATTACTCCTAATACTCAACTAATAATTCTAAAAGAAAAGATTGAGAGGTAGGTAATTTCACTGCTAGAAAGCCAAGACTGGAAAATAGAGGTTTATCATAGTGGCAAAAAAAAAGGAAAATACAAAAGGAATAGTTGTGAAATTTGTGCACTGTGCAGCTGGAAGCAAGTTCTGAAGCTTTCTGGGCTTATATTTTATTGGGAAAAATGTTTCAAGATAAAATAAATACATTACATAATACAAAAGTAGATCTGCCAGCATTAATAGACCAGCAGGATGACTGATAGGCACAGTCAGAAACACAGGAGCTTATGGCTAATGCTTGAATTAGTGCAACCCCTATGCACTACTATCAATGCAGTAACTGCAATCAGCTAGAGAGTAACTGCCCATCCCCTAATTCTGTTGGATCTACTTAGCAGTAATGACTCGGATTCCTATTCCAGACCTTATTTCGTTTGACATACTACAGCTCATCTGCCATGAAGACCATGTCGTGTTTGAAAATGCCTCTTAGGTGGATCTCTTAAGCCTCTCATATTAACCCAGTTCTTACATACTTAGCTAAATGCAATTTCCAAAGTAAAAAAAAAAATCTATTTCAGAGGCACACAGGTACTTTCATGCAGCATCTGAAGTTCCAAAGGCAACTTTGGAAGCAAATGTATTTAAGGTGTACTGGATCTCTATGTGTTTGTGTTAATTTGTCTTTTTGACATTGCAAACTAACAGCTTGCTTACAGATCAACTTATTAACACACATGCACTAAAATTCTCACACTGCAAACCTGGCAATTTTCTCAGCATACAAGCCTTGAGTTGCACGGCTTTCATGAGGGAAAAGCGTCACAGTGCACACCAGCTACAGAGAAAATCTGTGCATGCTGGCTGGGTTCAGTAGATGTTTGGAAGCTTTCTTGGAATTACTGCATTGCACTGGCTGCCAAACATCTGGAAGTCAGAAGAAAAATGTAAAAACGTGGTAGGGAAGAAAATGACCAGTAAAAGCAGCCATCTCCCATTAAAAAATGGTAGTCTGCCATTCTAGACTATAATAGGATTTGAGAAAGGCATCAATCTGGGACAAAGAGCACAGTGGGTTTAAGAAGCTTCAGAAATTGCTTTCCTTCAGAGGGTTGTAAAAAAGGCCAGTGAATCTGAAATCAGTCTGAAAAAATTATATTTAGTGAAATGCACAACTAAGTGCAGTCAGATCATTAACTTGAAATTTAAAAGTTTGAATATGAGCTCTAACAAGTTAGCCTCTTACATGAGCAGAAATATCTGACCAATGATATTCCACATTTCCAAACTTCTGAGAGCTTCTCAGGTTATAAAATCCCCGACTTTCTCTTTCCCAACCATCTGTCAACACTCCCTAGCTTTTCCCTTGATAACTTCTACACTGTGGTTGTTCATTGCACTAAAATCAGCACAAAGTCCAGTTGCTACACAGTCTTGAACCCTGAATATGTGCATGCATTAAAAAAATAAACTTCTTGCAATATAAAACAACTCAAGGAATACTCCTGTGATTACTGTATTTATATTTAATTAATGGCAAGCACTAAGTATTTAAAACTACGTAAAGATGCTGCAAAATTTCCAGCCTCCTGCATTAAAATGCTGTAGGCCCTGACAGACTATAAGTTCAACTTGTGCCCTTGAGAAAATGCATTTATAATCTGTATAATATCCTTTAATATATTAAAATATATAGATCTGATCTTTGGATAAGGGATATTTAGATACATGCCATGAGCTCCTAGCCTGAAGTTCAGGATAAGGTTTGTTTTGCCTGAAGGCAGCTGCCTGAAGTTGGGTGTTTGAGTCTGCTGAACTTGTAATTCATTTCGCTACAATCAGCAGGGGAGGGAGGTGCCATGAGGAGACATTTCTAAGTAACCACCCTGAGAGGTGTCCAGAGTACAAAGCATAACCCAAAAGCCAAGGTGCCTGTTTCCCTCCACTGACTATTATACAGCTGAGGTGTGATGAGTGATACAACTTTTGAACAGGAGCACAAGGGAGGCCCTAGAGCACAGAGGGATGGGTTGGGTCACAAATTTGGCCAGTCTGCAATAGAGTGATGAACCCTGAGAGTCTACAACACGATGGCAATCAATCAGGCTGGGAAAGCAAGTAGGAAGGTGGATAGAGCTGTAAAGCAGAATGCTCATGTATGTTGTTACCACAGTTAGAGCGTGACAGGGAAGCCTGATAGCTAAACAAAACCTGCCCTGGATCAATGACTATTTTGGGTAAGTCTGTAATCACACTGTATTATTATGAGTATAAAACTACATGGTCTGTAGTTTGTGTTGGCTAACTTAAGCATTAGTAAGATCATAGGAATTAAAGAGAAAGCAGGTTTTAAGAGAGGAAATAAAAGAGAAAACTCACTTACCTGGATATTACAATAGCATATAAGTATACATTTACTGTATTATAAACTGTGATGCATTAACAGCATTTTTTGGGTAATGGAAAATCCACTTTCCTTCCACAGATTATTGAAAAATGCCCACAACATTGCTACCTGAACAATGCTGAACAGAGGAGGAATTAATCAGAGAATCAAAAAATGGTGGCTGTCTTGGCTGCCTGAACAGGTGCCAAATTCTAATCTTTTCAGTAGCTGCATTAATTTCAGTTTTCGGTGTGTTAGTTTCAGTTGAATGATACCAGAGACTCCAGTGACTTCTTAATTATTTTCTGGAGAAAATATTCCCTGAAGTGAGACTTTCTTAAAATGAGAAAAAGGTTGAAATAAATGTTGGTGTTTTGGAAACTTGACCACCATCAAATCAGAATAATGCTCTAAAACAGGGAACCTGTATGTGGTTATAGTCACAGGCAAGGATGGAAATGACACATGTGTACAATGCAAACCAAAGCAATAAAAAAGGACTGATCCTTATTCTGCAGTGAGTCTGCTAAAGGGCAAGGAGAAACCTATCTTTAGCTAAATCAGATTAATTTACCCACAGGAATTTCCTGTTGAGTTACTGCATCAGGCAGAATCATTTGTTTGGCATGTTATTCTTGAAAAATTGTTGTTATGAGCTATCCAAATTCCTTCCATTTATCTTTCTGATAAAAGCCCTCAGCTGTCAGGTAGTGGGCTGTCTGGCACTTACGGACTTACTTATTTCACTGCATAAATACTTGCGAGAAAAAGAGAACTGCATGCAGACAGAATACTGTAATATTCCCTGAAGAAAGCTTTTAATCAACAGCTTCAAAAGAGTGCTCTGTTAATGAGCAACTGAAATGTTATAAATTCAGCCAACTGCCTCTATGTTTAATTTAGGCAGTCTTCCTTGCAGCTTGAGAGTACAAAAGACCAGTGTCAGTGGCCCATAGGCCTTTGCAGTTGCTGCCCAGTGGTTAACCATGGGAAAGAAAAGCTACTGCAATTTAATTAGCTGAAGGGTAACTTCTAGGTAATACTGATTAAAATAATCAGCTAGATGCCAGTGAACAGCTGGCATGAAAATCAGAAAACATGTCTGTAAAGTTTGATTTGTATTCTCAAAACAGCTTTATTCCCAAAAAGCCTCCAACCTACTCCTCTACAAAATAATGTATTGTTTCTTTCGTGTTTTTAGGCTCGTTTGAATTCTGCTTGCTTGGCTGAGATCAAGGCAATTCCTGGCAGCTGGATTTCAGCATATTCATTAAAGGCAATACTGTATCATTGCTTTAAAAAGATAGTAGATTGTAAATAAACAGAGAACATGATGACTCTACAAAAAGCTAACACAGCACTAAGCAGTAGTTTAGCCAAAGGCAATTTCAATTGTTAATGTTTACTGTGTGATGGTTTCAGCAATTCTGAAGGTCTTTTTCCTGAGCAGTGCTGTTCTAATGCTTATTTCCTGTGCCCTCTTGCTCTGAGGCTGGATCAGCCTGTAACAGGATAATTCTTCCCAAGTACTTCTGTAATAAGCTGATAGTGTGTCTTGCTGATATGAACTTTTTCTTTATTTCAGAAGAAATACTTTATATATACAATTGAAAAGATCATGCTTTCTTTGCTCATATCAAGATTGTCATCCTAGTTCAGAGTTATAGCAGTGTTGGTTTCCCAGTGTTGTGTTCAGCCCCTGTGCTGACATGTGGTTATACACACATCAGGTATGCATAAACAGATTTCTCATTTATATCACTGCTACCACATGGAATTGTTTTATAAAGTAGAAATGTTACTCTAGAAGCAACAAGCTAGATCTCTGAGTGCTGGCACCAGCACCAGCTGAATCTTTTTTCCCATGGAGTAGTGTAGGTGGTGGTTCCTGGAACTGCCTTTTCTTTGAGATGCCTGTGTCATTTGGTTGATATTGCACAGTAATGAACATGGAAACCTTACTTCCTCAGAAAATCAGTTGGAATTGTATAATTCAGACTGTGCCTTACTACTGGTTCCAATGGAGTTCTTGACTCCACTGAAAGTTCTAAGTTAAGTTTTAGGCTTAAAAACCGGAAGTGCCATTTGGCCCTTTTCTGGGCACTTCTTTAGAAGGGATGCTGATCTAAAATAGCTACTTAGTGTGAAATACAAAGCTCCCATGCTTAAAGTGAAATCTGGAGTCTGGATTTCAAAGAACCAGATTTTCATCTTGAGACCCTCACCTAGATAATCCACTCAGAGGCTCTTGGAATTATCTATCATGCTGATGACAAGGACATAATTTATATAGAATTTCCTTCTCTTAGCCTTGGCCTTTCTATTCCATTGTTGCTTGAGACTGGACATATAAGAACTATGAAGAAAGGTCTAAATTTCTCCATCTGGAAGCTGCAGATAATACTACCTAAACCAGAGGGATATTGTGAGCATTCCTTGTTATAATAACTAATTTCTAAATACTCTCATTGTAATTTAAAAAAAAAAGTTAAAACCATTTAAAAAAGTAGTGTTATATAAAAGTTTAGTGGTGAATATTTACATATTCAACTTCTACTGTTAGAACAGCAGTATTTGTTTTATTTTATTGCATTTTTAGCTGGTTAATAAGATTTCTTAATTTAGAGTTGCATCTCTCTAATGACCTTTGCTGGATGCTAAATTTTAGATTACATTTACATATAAGACACTCCTATTTTGTTAAGTAGGAGACATGTTATGGGGATAATCAGTTTATCTTAAGCTGTAATTCTATGTCTAGCAAGGATTCAAATTTCTAGGATGGCTAATGGGTTAGTGAAATCTGGTAAAACATCTTTGAGATAAATCCCAGCATAATGAGATCAGTTAGATCTAGCTGTAAAATGGAACAGAAGCTTAATTTTAATTTCCAGTTGCACAGTTTGGTGCTTTGCTTTTTTTCTTTTACAACTTGACAGAGCTCTATCTGAAATTTGAAAAATGCTGGAACTGGATGGATTTTTTGAATATGCATAAACTAAATGAGAGAAATTAAACAAAAAAAAGTAGCTAGTTTCATAACCTTTTGTAAGGTTAGATTTTCTATTCCATGGAAACTAATTTGACTCCAATGTAAATTCTCTGGTGAAAGGATGTACATGCTTTGCAGCTACAAGATCCTTCTTACACAGGCTATGTGGGCACTAAAATAGTACAGGCAGCAAAGTAGCAGTAACAATTTCAGTAAGAGATCTACAGTTCCATATGTGATCAAGGCATCATTGTCAAATTAGGAAGCATCTGGTTTCTTGGCATTTAGGTTTATATTTTAACCTATGTGTTAACAACAGTATCACTTTCATTTTTAATTGTATGCAATATATCACGCTTTGGGGGTTTACTATTTTTATGTAATTACAGTCTTTGTGACAGAAACTGGACAAGCCCAGCTGCAGGACTAAGCTGCTGTTTAAGCACAGAGCTCATGAACTGGCAGTGCAAACGTTTTAGGGCAGTCGGTGCAACTTCATGCCAAACTGCCAAGGGAGTAAGAACTTGCCTCTATACACAAAATACACCCCAAAAAGCCATACAGTTAAAATACAGTGGATTTTTCTGAAACTGGTCCATGTTTTGGAGCCTGAGAAGCTAAATCTCAGAGCCTTCTCACACTTCAGCATCTGAGCCAGCCCGGGAACTACCAGCAATCCTCAGTGTCCTTTAAGAGTCACATGAAAAAAGAGTCACTAAAATCTGCATGTGACTGATAACGTTTCAGGGGGAAGGGAGCAACACTTCTGACAGCTCTCGAGAATCACCTCTGAGCAACAGGACCTTGGCAGTTGCAGGAGATATTCATCCCGAGCAGAAGCATCCTCAGTTCCCACCATTTTCAACCTCTTCCTCCTGATCATGTGCCAGGAACCTCATCCTCTTCTTAGAGCAGGCAAGATGGGGAAGGATTGTGGTATCTGTACAGAGGCAGAGGGTGTCAGAAGTACTGTGCTACCATCTGAGGCATTCAGGGTTAGAAAAATGGTACCTAGAAACTGCTTCCCCCAGCATAAGTAGTACAGATTTCCTTTTTTAAGTAGAGTTTTGTGTCTTTGCATTGTGTCAAGTAACATACTGTGGGACAAATAAGAGAATTTCACCCTAGTTTTCCTTCATTTTTGAGATAATGCTTGATTAGCCAAATGAAAAGTTCCTAAAAAACCTAAAAATTTTAACTACGAAGTCAAAACCGAGCACTGCTTCTTGAATTTCTGTACCTATTTATCTACAGCCATAAATCCCAAACGCGCTCAGGAACGATCTTTGGCACTGAAATGAAGTTGCTTCCACTGGTACACTTCCAGAACTTTTCCCAGCCCAAATCTGGCTCTTGTCAAGCAGCATTCCCACAAGCCCTTCCCAGCCGCTGGCAGCTGGAGGGGCCATTCCCAGCGCTTGGCAGTCCTGCCTGGAGCTGAGGTAGCTCCGCAGCTGCTGTGCACGAAGCCCTCCTATCCATTACAAGTGTCTCAGCTCCGTTGCATGCACTTCTCAGAAGACTCCTCCAGGTTATTCCGGCCTCGGGGTTTCCCCAGTCAGAGCGGGTCGGTCCCGCAGGAGGCGCAGCGCCCTGAGCCAGCCCTGCCGAAAGGGCCCGCGGCAGCTGAGGGAGCCGCAGGGATGCGCCCAGGGCAGCGCACGGAGCGCAGCGCTTTGTGTTCACTGAACCTGGCCAGGATGGGACATCGGCACGAAAATGGCTTTCCTGCACTGCGCCGCTCTGGGGCACTGAGGGCAGCGGGACCATTAAAACCAAGCCCCAAGCTTGCCAGAGCTCCAGGAGCGCTTGGACAACGCTCTCAGATCCACGGTGGGATCCTTGTCCTGAGCGGGGCGAGCAGTTGGACTCGATGGTCGCCGCGGGTCCCTCCCAACGCGGGACATTCCCCGAGTCTCACCTTCCCCGGGCCGTGGCAATGGAGTTTGAGCTGCCCCGCTGCGCCCCCCGGCGGCGGCGGATGGAACTGCCGCGCGCCTGCGCGTCCCAGCAGGCCGGTCCCCGCCCCGCTCCACCCACCGCGGCGCCAAGATGGCGGCGTCTGCAGCACGCTCAGCGGCCCGGCGGCTTCTCTTGCCCTGGTCCGCCCGCCTTGTACGAGCGCCCGGCGCGGCGCAGCGGGTGAGGCGGCGGGGAGAGGAGAGTAGGGGAGGGAGGCGCGGGGAGCGTGGGCGCTGCGGTGGCTCCGAGCGCTGGTGCTCGGGCTGTCGCTGAGGGGACGCGGGGAGTTGGAGGCCGTGGGGCGCGGTGCGTGCTGGGACTTGTAGTCAGGGCGGCGGTGCACGGTGGGAGCTGTAGTGAGTGATCCGTTTGCGCTGTCAGGAGCGTTGTGGGCGGCCCCTGGTCCGGGGCTCTTCAGTGTGAGCAGGATGTCAGTGAGCTGGACATTCAGCAGGGATGAACTGGGCTGGAGCATGTGCCCTGTGAGGAGAGGCTGAGGGTCCGGACCTTGAAGCCATGGCTTCGGCTGGACTTGTGAGAGGAGCTGTGAGAAGTATCTGTGCCCGCACAGGAGAAGGTTGTCAGGAAGATAAAACCAGGCCTGACACAGTGGGGCACAGTGGTGGCAGGATGAGAGATAATGGGTGTAAGTTGAAACAAGAGAGGAAAAAGTGGATATGTGGCAGTCAAGCAGTGGAGCAGGCTGCTCACAGAGCTGTGCAGTTTCTCACCGTCTTGGGGGATTGTCAGTACCCAGGTGCAAAAGTCCTGAGCAAAGTGGTCTGACCAAGTTGATCCTGTTTGGAGCAGGAAGTTGGAGTAGAGACCTCCAGAGGTCCCTGCCAACTTGTATTGTGCTGTGATTCTCAAATAAGTGAGTTTTAAGAGGTCTAACATATTCTAGGAGGCGAGTGGGTGAGAGCTGGATTTTGTACTTTCATGTTTAGGGCAGTTATGTGGGGTGAGAAATCTTTGTTTATTTGAAACATTTGAAATCACAGTTTTTGAGATAGTTGTTTGCTTGAATTTGGGACACACATTTGCATTTCTTGTTATTGGAAACTGCAGTAAACTTCCCTTCTTTTCTACCCTGCTCTCATTTAATGTGCTTTAACTGCCAGATGGTTGTGCTGCTCTGATCAATGGCTGATGGATTTGCAGTCCTGGCACAGGCCCTTGGGCTCTATCTCACTTCACTTTAGAAGGCAGGTACCCAGGAGAATTCCAGATGGTAAAGGTCCTGCAGGCTCTTGCTGGCAGAAGTGGGAAACAAGTGTGGCTGGCTGATAACAGCTCTTATGTCAGATTGGAGGGCAGCAGATGCATCTCCTCACTTGTAGTTGTCTTCAGGGTTTGGTTCAGGTTACTGCTTCCCTTATGTGAAGTAGTGGTGAATAGCAGTCCTGAATTCTTTCCCTTAAAAATGCATGCTTTAAGAAAGGACCCACAGACTTTATGCCTAATTTCAGCAACACATTTTTCAGAAAAGCATCCTTGGAAATAACTAAACAATGTGAGTGTGACTGATGATTTTCCTTTCCAGTGTGTGCATGTAGGAACAGGGAGGCGCACAGTTTCCAAAGCAGCAACAGAAGTAATCTTAAATGTCCCTGAAACTAGAGTGAGTCCTTTGGAAAATGGCTTGCAGGTGGCTTCTGAAGACTCTGGACTCTCAACATGCACAGTAAGTAACTTAGAAAAGGAAGGGTTTTGTATCTGTTCCTGTGTGTTCGTTTCCTCGTGGAATTAAATTGCATTTACATTTCGATATTTATTAACAACTGTTCCTAGAACTTAAGCTAGGAATAGAAGTCTTAAGGCTTTTGTAGATTTGTAATTAAATTTTTTGTGAAGATCAATATTTTCTTTTTCTTGAAAATATGCTCTGTTTAAGGACAAAGCTATAGCAAAGCTGTTAGATGGTAAAATGACTTTTTTTTTCCCTTTGCTGAGGTTGGACTTTGGATTGATGCTGGAAGCAGGTATGAAAATGAGAAGAACAATGGAACTGCTCACTTTCTTGAGCATATGGCTTTCAAGGTGAGTATGAATATTGATGCAGACATGTACAATGGATTTTTAAGTTATTTATCTTTGAAGATCAATGATAAAAACTTTGTCAGAATTGTATAAATAAATTTTCCAGTTTGAAATGAGAAAAATATTATGGATAACTAAGACTTTGGTTTCCATTAAAAAATGAAGCTAAAATCCTAGTTCTGTGTAACTTACACAACTATGGATTACACAGATCTAACCTTTTAACTCACTTTTACCTTCTTATAATAGTCATAGAAGACACACGGTCGTCCTTTAGCCAGCTTTTTATTTTCATTTGGGAACATAGTAGGATTTATATTTGACTTTCAAGCTTGGACAGATTAGTATGCCCGTTTTATTTCCAGAACACATTTTATTTCTCTTGATCATGACTTTTCCAGACAAGAAGTAGTAATGATGAGTAGATAAATTGAAGGGTCTAATGTGATTTTCTTATTGTTCTATTCCAGGGAACAAAAAAGAGATCTCAGTTAGACCTTGAACTAGAGATTGAGAACATGGGGGCTCATCTGAACGCATACACGTCCAGGGAACAAACTGTGTATTATGCAAAGGCTTTTTCAAAAGATTTACCAAGAGGTAATTGCTCCCATTCATCAGAAAAGCTGCAAAGAACAACATGCTTCTCCAGCTTCCAGTGAGATGACATAGAATGATGCTTTTGCAGTGTTACAGTCCCTTCCTTGCCAGGTGAAAAGTCTGTTCTTGAACTTTACAAGAACGTGAGAATACAGGTTTGGAAAGGAGCCAGCAGGGAAGCTTATATTTGAAGTATTTTTCTTTTCAGAGTCCCAGTATAAGATACCTTTTGGACTTCTCTCTTCCTGTCCCCTTGCAAGTCTTATTAGCACTTGCTCTTTGAGATGGGTTTCACTTTTGGAACCAGATTTTTCTAGTAGTCTGAAAACACTTTTTTCATTTCCATCTCTGTTTGCAATTAGCTGTGGAAATTCTTGCTGACATAATTCAGAACAGTACCCTGGGAGAGGCAGAGATTGAGCGTGAGCGAGGAGTTATCCTTCGAGAGATGCAAGAGGTTGAAACCAATTTGCAAGAAGTTGTCTTTGATTACCTTCATGCCACAGCCTACCAGAATACAGCCCTAGGACGGACAATTTTAGGACCCACTGAAAATATCAAGTATGTCCAAACCAACATCTGTCTTTAATTGTGTAGTAACTTTTATATATTGGGAAAGTCTTATCTAAAAATGTAGAGAACAGTGTCAGATTTCATTTTACACTGGAGGGCAGCTGAAATTGCACTGAATATAATTGTAAGTAGAACCCTTCTATTGCCTTAGTTTCCCTGTAGGCAGGCATGAAAGGGTATGTGAACTTCAGATGTTCTCTGCATGGCTTTGGGTTTTTTTGCCATATTTTTCTCCTGTTTCTTGAAAGTGCATCTGACATAAAATTGGAAATACTTCTTTTTCCTTTAGGTCACGTGTTAGGCATTATTGTAAGCACATGGTGTTTGCACTGCTCTTTCAGCATTTGTTTGGACCAGTACAGATCAGGGGACTGCTAAATGTCTGCTTTCAAAGAAAAGGAGATCATTAGTGCATCCTGTCTCCACCTGACTGAGTTGGGATTCTGACTCCTTCTCAGGAAGCTAGAAGAGCTTTTTATGCAGTTTCTATTTGCTTTTTAGAAAGTCACCCTTATTTTAGCTTTCTGCCTCTGCTCTGAACATCGGCAGCACTTTTAATTGTTTTGATATTGTTATATACTTTTGTCTCTTTCTACTGTAGTAAACTTTACTGACATAGTAGTGCTGTCTCCTTTCCTGTTCTTAGATCCATAAATCGTAATGACTTGGTGGAGTACATAACAACACATTACAAAGGACCCAGAATGGTCTTGGCTGCTGCTGGAGGTCAGTATGGGCTACTCATCCTTGATTATGTGAAACTATGCTTGAAACCATGGCCTGAGTCTGTGGGAACAGCATGGTGAACCACCCATAGTTCAGTAGGTCCTGTTCACTGTTGGCCCAGTGTGTTTTGCGTGTTCATACCCTTTGAGCTTTTGTTCCCTTTTCCTCTCAGTAATATTCCAGGAACCTTAAATCAGGAAAAAGAAATTAATTGGAGGCCAAAGTCATTCTTCCATGTGTGCAGGAATAAAGGGTCCTAGAAGGTGTGAAGAGGGGAATAGCAGGGAATGCAAAGAGATAGAAGTAGTACTGAGGCTTGAAAGAGAGCAAAGAGCTTGATTTGGTGTAGTTTTAATGGAAGGCTGTTGAAGAGAGCCAAGAAGGGGGAATCATGGTGATCTTGCTCTGTATAAAGGGAATGTGTGAAGAATCTGAAAGTGGGGTATTAAAGCAGGGGCACAAAAAATTAGTGCTTGGTTGAGTCTTTAAACTGTGCAGCAATTTAAATTAACTGTTTACAGAGTAACATCACAAAGCATATGAAATACCTTTGTTCAGGGGTCTCTCATGATGAACTACTTGACCTGGCGAAGTGCCATTTTGGTAACTTGCCACCTGCTCCAGAAGGAGGACTGCCACCTCTGCCACCTTGTAGCTTCACAGGTAGTGAGGTAAGCTGCTGGGTGGCTTTTTGAGCTGGCCCATACATCCCCTGACATGCCCTCTCTGGTGAGGAGGGAGGGCTGCTCTGCCGCAGATTCAGCACATGAAAAGGTTTCTTGCCTCCAGTGATGGCAGTGGAGTAGCTGCTTTCCAAAGCAGTACTTCCCATTCTTTCTTGGACAAGCCTCACTGCCACCACTTTTTATGCTTCATCACTTCCTGGAGGAATACCTTCCTTACCCCTGCTCCTACTTTCCTTTTGTCCTCTTGACTACAGTATTGGAGCATTTCCACTTGTTTAGAATCACCCATTTAAAGGATATGGCAGAGAACTGAGGCATCCACATTCTGTTCCCATCTCTTTTCAGATTTTACAAAGTCATCAGATTTCCTTGCTGCTGGTAGTCAGGAAATGACTTCTAATGCTTCTCTGTGTATGTTGGCAAAGTGATCTGAAGTTGCCCCAGGGGACACCAGTTAAGGCTGATGTTAAATTAATCTTCCTATGCTTTAATTTTAGTGCATGGTTTGTAATCCAGCTGTAATGGAAAAGTCTGTTTCCTGTTATTTAACTTGCCCTATGCCTGAGTGTGTACAGGGTGCTCTAGAGCTGCTCTCCTGTGTTCCAGATTCGGATAAGGGATGACAAGATGCCCCTGGCACACCTGGCCATTGCCGTCGAAGCAGCCGGCTGGTCAGACCCCGATACAATCCCACTCATGGTAGCCAATACTCTGATCGGGAACTGGGATCGGTCCTTTGGAGGAGGAGTGGTGAGTGAACCTGCAAGCACCATCCTGCTCTTCATGAGGTTGGTGGGATCTCCCTGACTTGGGTACTGCCAGGACAGAAAAGGGGATCCAGCTGTGAGTCTGAGAGACTGTTACTCAGGATCTAGGACAATCTTAGGAAGTGGTTCTAAACCCCCCAAAACAGATGTGACTTGAGGTTTGCCAGCCCTCATGGAAAGTAGAATGTTTTATATTTGTATGTCATCAGAACCTGTGGGTATCAGTAATTAACTGTCCTTTTCTTGAACCTAAGTGTCTTTATGATTTTGGCTCAAATCTGGGGTGTTATTTTGAAATGTGATATTACATGCAAGGAAAGAAATGGCTGAAATGAAGAGCTGATAATTAATGTTGTAGCTACTACTGCATGTTCTGTCATCATTGAAATGAAAATGGGAAATCATGGAGGTGACTAGTAAGCTTTCAAAAAATTTCATAAAGTAGTATCTTTTTCTTTTGCCTCAGCAGAATTTGTCCAGTAAACTTGCTCAGATTGCCTGCCATGGTAACCTGTGTCACAGTTTCCAGTCCTTCAATACTTGCTACACTGACACAGGGCTGTGGGGACTTTATATGGTCTGCGAGCCATCCACTATTCAGGACATGGTGCACTTTGTTCAGAGAGAATGGTAAGCTACCAACTGTTTCTCTGAAAAGATTGTTTTTAGTGGAGCTAATTTAAAAAGAAAGTGTTTAAAGAGAGTATTTTTCTCTGCTTGGACTTGCCTGGGAACAACAAATGAATCAAATTCTAAACTTTGGCACCCAAAGCCAAGTTCCAGCACCCAGTTTTTGGCACCCTTACTTGGAGTGAAATAGCTTAAGACCCAGGTTTTGTTCCTTGTATAAGAAAACGCAGCAGTATTTTTTTTTGACTGGCAAGTGACAGAACTCATGAAACTGTCAGACCTTTTAGTGTACTACTCAGTCAGTGTACAGCCTGCAAGCTGCCAGTGCCACCACTGAAAGAGTAAATATTTGTGGATGAGAATAATGAACATGCAATTACCAGACAGTATTAGTCACTACCCCGTCTGCAGTTGCTGCAGTTGATGTATCACGTGCTGGTGATAGACAGCTCTAGTGAATACATAGGGAAATGAAACTTGATCTGTTTCATATGAATTTTGAAACCTATGATTCTAGACTATTCATTCATCTGAGGCTTAAATCTGTATTGAAGAATGTCCATAGATGCAACTGTAAAGCTTGAGCTGCAGATGCTATTAAAAACACATATATATTACTTAAGAGCGCTTGATTTAAAGTGGGTGAAGTTGAAACAAGTCTTGAAAATGATGAGTTTCTTTACTCACATAAATCACTTCTTATATATCATTATTCTCTGAGATCCCTGTGAAGTTGTGGAGAAAAAGGTTATCACTTTGACTGTGCTGCAGTTTGGCACCAGGGAACATACAGACAATTCCTGGGACAAGAATTTAGTGTTAAGCTATTTAATGCATCTCCCTCTCCTCACAAAATGTTCCATAGGCAGTGTGGCAAATTATTATCTCACCAAGAGAGGAGCCAGGAAGTAATGGATTGCCTTCTGGCTAATTACCTGTTATCTAGTTGCTTGGCTCCTACTTTCGTAGCAACATCCATTCTCAAGATAACAAGTACAGACTGCACTTGCCTCAGAATGAAATACAGCTCTTCTAAGAGAAAAAGCTTGCTCTTGGGCATATTGGTATGCTTCCAAAACCCCTACTTTTAGGCTGCTCCTTTGTATCCATGGCTTGTTTTCCAAACTGTCTTACCAGCTTTGTCTACAAAAAAGTAGTGCCTGGTAGGTGCAGTAATGCCTACACACCTCCTTATCACAGGCAATCCTGTGTGCTAGACTACCATTATTTAATGCCTTTGGATTTAAACTATTTTTCAGGATAAGACTTTGCACAAGCGTTACAGAAAATGAAGTAGCTCGAGCAAAAAATCTTCTAAAGACAAATATGCTGCTACAACTTGATGGTGAGACTTATGAGAACTTTTTCTTTTTTGTGGAGCTGTAGGCTGATAACTGAACCATTTTTCCCCCTATTTCAGGGTCCACACCAATCTGTGAAGACATTGGAAGGCAAATGCTGTGTTATAAGCGCCGAATCCCAATTCCAGAACTTGAGGCAAGAATTGAAGTAAGTGGCACTCATGTTGCAACTTTTAAAAGGCCATCAAGAAAATTACTTGCTATAGAAAGTAACAATATAGAAGTTGTATTTCTTTTTCAGCCGAGAAAACACATCCAACTGAGAAAATTTCCAAGTGTTTTGTTGCCCGTTCCCTTGGATTATACAAAATTAAGATCAGAAATGGTTTTCACATGGGATTTTAATAAAGATGCCTCTTTTACCCCTTTTAGGCTATAGATGCCCAGACTATTAGAGAAATCTGCACTAAGTACATCTATGATAAGCATCCTGCAGTTGCTGCCGTGGGTATGTGGTATAAGTTTCCCTATCCTCCCATAACCCCTCCAGACCACTTGCTGTGAGTTGAGCATGTGTCATGGCCAACTTTCTTTAACTTCCAGGTCCAATTGAACAACTTCCAGAGTATAGCAAAATCTGCAGTGGCATGCGTTGGCTTCGTGAGTAGTGAATAACAGGAACTTCCAGCATATTTTAGCTTTAAAAAACCAAGAAAACAACAAAAAACACTCAACAAACCAAATCCACCCCTGTTTAAAACTTTGGCGTTGCTTTTGAAGATTAAAACTCAAGAACCAGCCCCTCCTGTGTTTCTGTATATTGAAGAAAGGAATGGAAACCTGTACAGTATTTGCATTTTTATTATAAAACAAGGATTGTCAGTAAGAGTCATTTCTTGACTTTAGTAGCATTCATCACTTGTTCTTGAGCAGCTTTCTTTGCCTTGACCATTTCCACGAGTTCCTGAAGAGAAGGTGGGGAAAAAAGAAACTTAAGTAAACATGTAACTTGTGAACAATGCTGTGGTTTTGAACACTACATATATTCACTGTGAAACACTCTAGTTCTCAACATAATGAGAAGTCTACATAGTTTAATGCTGTAGAGTAATTTCTCTTAGAAACAAATCAATTGATGGTAGGTCAATCCTTGTGTACCAGGAACTTTACCTACAGGAAGCTAGGGATGGGACTTCACCATCTGCTAGAGCTTGATGTCGAACTATAAAACAAATTTCCTGACACAGACTTTCCTTCCCTGCTTCCAGAGCCACTATTTTCACTGAGGAACATTTAGTCCTTACTGCTTCTTTGGGGCTGAGTTACCAAAACTGAAAAGTTTCCCATAGGGTTCCATCATTTTGCCTGTGTCTGATACTGCCTCTGGTAGGCAATGGAACAGTAAAAGCAAAGGATTCTCTCGAGACCTGGACTAGTGACAGTCCCAGGAGGAGGTGAGGGACCTTACCTTATATCGCTTCATGCATTCTTTTTTTGACCGGCCTGGAACAGCTGCTGCTATTTTCTCCCATCTTTCAGGAGTATTTACTGGATAAGTCTTCAATGCTTGTTCTAAAAGTTTTTGTTCTTCTGTAGTCCAAGGGGATGAATCTAGGGGTGATCCTGTTTTTCAATGCAAAAATCACAGCAAGAATAGATTTTAAATAGAATTTTTAAATAGAATTTTTAAAAGAGTCTGGAAAATACTGTAACACCTATTATAGTTGATTTAAAATCCATGCAGTTTTGGGGTGTATTGTGTGTACCAGAAACCCTCAAATCTGGCACCAGAGCCTGGATCACTTACTTGCTATAAAAGTTCGTAAGCAAATCTTGAGTAAGTTCTGGGTTACTTTCTTCTTAAGAGACCCAGGGGAGACAAGTGCACAAAAAGGGCTCCCTTTTCATCTTTACCTTCAAATCGTTCTGAGGGGGCAGCACTGTCCATCTGAGGCACCACACCATGCTCTTTTTTAAATTTGTCAAATGCCTTCTTGTTTATGTCATCTTTTTGATGAGGGTCTATAAGCAACAGACATTAAAGAGAATAGTTACTGCAAAAATATTACAGCCAGATGTCATAATAATAACAATATTGTGTAGCAGATCACGAAATCATAAAGCCCAATTCCTACTTACTTTAAAACTACTGTAAAGAGTTGGGTAGTTTAAAAAAAAAATCATTCAGGGTCCAATAAACCTTTCTCAGAGTGTCAGATTCTCCAACCCATATCCAGCTTTATAGTGCTCAGAGGAACAATTGTTCCATATAATCTTAAACCTGAATCTGCAACTTCAGCAAAATCAAGAGGGATTATTCGCTCAAGTAAGGGCTGTGGCACAAAGCTCATGCATAGCCCAGGATATGACCATGTCAGAGAGGCAGGAACACAGAAAATCCAGGTGCTCCTTGTGCCATTATGTGGTTTGTAATACAAAAACCTCCTGAAAACTTAGTGGGTTTTTTTTTCCTTCTGTAGTGAAATGTATAATTTCCTTACAACCTTATTCCAGAGCTCTCTAGGCTTCATTTTTCATTTTCATATTCATTTTTGAAGAGATGAGCCACATTCATTTAGGTGTCTTACTTTGGTGTTGGATTCCATTAATTTTTTTAAGCATCTCTAGAGCTTCATCAGTTACATTTATTTTAGATGGCTTCTTTTATAGGGAGCTTTTTGAGAGGCCCATTTATCTCTCTCTGAGCCCTGGCATTTCATGTATCCCAGACATCAGAGCATCCAGCTACACTAAGAGAGTTCCTGAGAGTTTCTTGTGAGGTGCTGACTTAGAAAAGAGCCATCAGGATGGAAACACTGAATCACATAAATGTTCCTCTAAATCCTCCATCTGAATTACATTTCCTTTGGGGCTGTACGGAGGATTTTCTCAAGAAACAAAGCTCCAGTCACAGAAGAGTCAGCTGTACAGAAGCAGGCAGACCGTGTTATTACAAAAATAAGGTAATATAGATACCAAGCTTTTGGAGACTCTTTGCTTTATTGATGACATCTTTTGCTGTTCGTTTTATTCCAGTAGTAGAGTGCAAGTTCATATAATTGGCAATAACTTCCCACCTACAGCAAGAACAGAAAGGATAAACCAGGATATTACATAATACCTTATCTTCATACAAGCTATGGTCAGGCTCCTGTACACATTTTTATAAACAACTGAGTAAGTTAAAACATATTTAAATATGTGTAAAATCCCAGAGTAGCTATTCTGGAAAGCTTTCAGTCACTAACTGAGGGATTCAATCAGCTTGGGTGAACTTCTCAGTTCCCAAAACAGAAAAAAGATGGGGTAGAATGTAGGTAAGTGCAAACCTCTAATACTCAAAATTCTGCTTTACTGCTGCTTTCCTGAATTCCCCAAACACCTCTGGCATTAAATACTGCAGGCTGCGCTGAAGGGCTGAGTAGTTACTAACCCTATGTCTACTGCCCCCCAGAAAAATGCCTAAACATCAGGTCAAGGGGCTTAAACAGGAGAGAGCCCCAAGATTATTCCTAGTGGATTCTTGGAATGCAGTATGTACTGCCGATCACACAGGAGCCTTGAGGAGTGACCGCTGAGCTGCAGAAACAGGCACTGGTATCATCTCAATCGAGTACGGTGGCTATTTTTTTTTTTCCAGAAAGTATCAAAATTCTGTAATGGAGGTTTGAAATCTTTGTAATCCTAAATGGAAGAAGGCATTTTATTTCTGGCAAAAAGTATTTAAGGCATGCTCCTGTTTTTGCTTAGCAATAAGCTGAGTGCCAGTGCTGCTTTCTGTAAATTTTAGCCTTTCCCTTTTCCTCTGGCTCTCCCCTGAAGAAAGCTGGTGCACTTAACTCCAGTTTTGGGATATTTTCCTTCTACCATGCAGAGGAGAAACCAGCCTCACATTATTGTGGAGCCACTGTAAGTAGCTTACACACTTGTATTCCCCCAGCTGCACCTCAGTCACTGGTGTGGTTTTGTTCTCTGCATTAAGGACTGGAGCCTACCCTGGAGTAATCCCTGTGCAAACAGGCACCTCAGCACCATCCTGGTAATGGACTGAGGCCCAGATCTGGGGGGAAACAAGATAAAGGGCCAGAGCTAACTCCAGTGACACACAGAGGATGGTACCAAGGAAAAACACACCACTGGCTGCTTTCCAGTCAAGAAAAAGGAAGATGTTTAGGAAGTCCTTATACTGACAAAGTACTTGGGATGATCTGAAAATATGTTTTATTATGCTTTTTATTTAATTAAAAATTGTTAGTAAGGGCTTTTAGCACCAAACCCGAGAAGTACCTTGAGTTAGTCCCTGCTGGAAAGAGGTTCACAGCTTTGATTAACAACTGTAAATCATCCTCTGGCCAATTTTTGCTTCCCCCTCCACCGCCAGTGGTTGACTTTTCTGAACTCTTTGCTGCTTGGCGCATACGGGCTTCTGCCTCTTCTTTCTCTCGCCTTATTTGTTCATTTATTTCTTCTATCTAAAGATTGTAAATAAGCATTATTTATTTACTTAATGAATTATTGTTACATTTTACAGTGACACAACCCCCCCTCTGGACTTGCTTTGAATCTTGGATTTTCCTTTGTTTCTGTTCTGTGTGCTATATTAAGGAAACACAGGAGCTTATCTGTTCTAGTATTATTTCCCTTCATTCCATGTATACATTTTTAGGATTTAAGGATTAGGAGTTAATAGCAGAAATCCATCACAGGTTTGCTGGGAAATTAAATGAATACCCCCAGAATTAAAGTTTTCAACCTTGTGTGAATGTCTAGGCTAACACTTGACTTAGAGGGACAGATCCACAAAAGTATTAAGACCAGTGAGGGCAATTAAACATCCATGTTGAATACACAGATTCTCAAATCTTCCAGCCTAACTGGTATCTAAGCCTGATTACGTCAGTACAGCCATAGTAACGGAGAACTTTGAAGTTAGAATGAACTCCAGATTTTAGTTAAGTGTGTACTCAGGGTTAGATGGCCATGTGTAGTTTTTTAGTGAGCTAAAAACTACTTAAGTTAACCCACTGCACATTTCTGTGACCTGTAATCACATCTCAAGACTGTGTGACACATCTTTAATCATCTGAGCGGGCCCAGTCCAATCTTGGCAATATTAGAAGAGCTGTGCACTTATGGCTGTTGGCAGGATGCCCAACAGCAAGAGCAAGAAACCTATTTCATAAAACCTTCCTGGCAAAAGGAAAGTTACCTGATAGATAATTTTCAGTAGAATGGTTTTAACAGATAGAAAGGGGACTGTCTTGCATTTGGAATGCTCTCCTGGAGAATGGAATACTTAATTCAGTCCCCTGTAGAATAAGAGGCATTTCAATCGTAAATTGTCTGATGAGTATACCTGACCCTGGGATGGGGGCAGATCATGTTCCCCACCATGGAAAAAAGTTCACAGCTGTGAGTCCACAGTAGATGAGAGAAAGCACCTTACTGTTTCTGCAGGATGTAGGTTAAGCTTTTAGTTCAAATGGCTTTTTCCCCGATGGCAAACATAGGCAGATCCTTGCTGAGTTTTGGTAAATTTTGATTCTATGTGTCTTGCATTTCCCATTCCCTGGTATCCAACCTACCAGCCCTTCTAGTGCCTATAGCCTGCAGCACACTTAAGTCCTTTTGTGGATCTATCCCCATGTCACAGACACTAGATTAGGATTTTTCTTGCATAACAGAATAGGTTAAGATTGCCCTCCTTCCTCAAGGTAACTGCTACACATTGCTGGGCAAAATGAAATTTCTCTACTGTTTCTGTATACTGTACAAAAGGTAGGTTTTGTGTTCTTTACAGATAAAAATGCGTATTTTTTTCTTGGCTGGTCCTGTTAATTTGACCGGCCATGAACTGCACAATGTAAAATGAAGCAGAGATCGCTCTGCCTGTGGCCTCTGAAAATCAAGTCCTTGTGTTTTAACAAGCACGATTCCACAGCAGCTATACTGTATCTTACTTCAGTTCAGACAGGTTGATTTCACAAATTATTCTGTTATTTTGATTCAACACTCAGCATAATTACCTGTTTTACTACAGCCGCCTTTCCTCCTTCCCTTGTTGTGGATGTAAGTGCTTCATTCAAGCATTGCAGACTAAAAATAAATTATTAAGTTACAATGGAGAGCTAGTAGAAAGAAGGGTATCAATAAGAGCAGAAAGCAGCAGCAGGAAGACTTACCTTGCTAGCTCAAGACGATCACAAAGCTTTTCCACCTCCTCCATCATTTTAACACAATCTGCCTCATTATCAGAAAAGTAATTCCAGTTCTGGAAGCAGAAATACATGTTCTACAAAGTTCTTGAACTTTATTGTCCTATTCCTTCAGACAAAGGCTTAACACACAGCATTCTTCAGCCACTGCTGTGTTTGGACCCATTTGGTCAGCTTTACTCATAACTCATATGCATGTAAGTGTATGTTTTAGTATTTTGTTTTTCAGTAAACCCACTTTCCATACCCATCTCCATCCCTAAGAACAAACACGTGGTACAGTCTGATCTAAGCAAACACAGTAATTTGTCTGATGTAACCTGTATTTAATTGTAATAATAGTTAAGTACCTTGCATGTTGTTCTGAGTTTTTGCCTTTCTTTCTTGATTGCTTTCTTCTGTATCTCCTTTTCCTTTTTTGCTACTAATGCTTGCTGCCTAACTTCTTCTTCCTCCTTTTCTTTTGCTAACCGTGCTGCTTCTAATTCTGCTTGTCTTTGCTGCAATCAAAAGGAAAAAAAAGTCCAAGTAAAAAATCCTCCAAGTCACGTTGTTACAGGGTCATCCAGTCATCCAATATCAAAATGTGTTGTTCCTGGTTTGGGTGGAGTTTTGTTTCTATGTTTGGGGGTTTTAAAATGCATAAATAATTTATGTTTGGTTTTCCAAGAATTTTGAGGGAGATGATGAAACATACACCATTTGGCATTAAGTCAAGTACTCACTGTAAGGACCCTTAGTTCATAAATCCTTACTTCCTCTACAACAAAGATACAAAACCGTACATAATTTCCTACGCCTGCCTCAGGAGTATAAACTTCATGGTCTAGTATTCTTCCTGCATTATTATTGACAGTGTTCTAATGTCTTTTAAGTTACTTTTTTGCACTTTACAGTTCCCTTTCATTCTTGTACTTTCAGAGTCATCTTTTCCGAACTGTTCATATTTATCAAGTATGTTCTGTTACCTCAAAGCATTTTGTACCAACCATTCACAAACCACATGCACAAGGCAACAGACATATCCATTTTCTGCACTTAATGCTTGCCTTGAAACTAGAGGAAGTGTATGCAGCAAAATAACTCAGTTTTCAAAGGTGTTTTGTTTCAGATCTGCATTCCTTGTTTCCATCTCATTCTCAGAAGGCTACCAGCCTTGCACTGCCTGCTGCACAGGCATCAAAGACAACACATCTTTGAACCCCAGTGTAATTCTATCAGTAGTCTTCTGACAAATCTACAGTCTGAAGCAGTGCATCAGGTGTGAATGAAGCAGAGTTTTTCAACCCAAATAAAGTACTTCACTTACTTTTTCTTTTGCCTCCTGTTCTTTTCGTTTTGCTTCTACCTTTGCTTTCTTCTCTGCTTCCTTCTTTGCCTTTTCTTCCTCCTTAAATTTCTTTATCCTGGGATCACAGCTGTATGCATTGTCTGGCAGAAGAAAGGAAGCATCATGTATAGAAGAAAACCAGGAGATTTCCAGAGTTAGTTAACTAATCTCTCTTTAAAGAACAGCAGTTTGTGTGCTCACCAACAAGAGTCCTAATTCTGTTCATTTCTTCTTTTTTTCTCAATGCTCTGGCAGCTCTGTTCTGCTTTTCAATCCACCTCCTTTCATCTCGACTAAAAGGGAAAGCATAGTTCAGTGCTAATGCTTTACAGTGCCACTGCTAGAAATTCATCAACAAGCTTCTTAAATAGTTTCCCCCCACACAGATGTTCTTCTGTGAATACTTCGAAAATAGACTTCAAAAAGTGAAGTTCCAGGCGCTGAGCTCATGTAAAAAATGCTAAGTGTTTACACAGTTATATAAACCTGACAAACCAAGCTGCTTATCTGTCATTGTAGGGAATGAGATCATGGACTTCATTTCCAAAGTGCAATCCACTTGCTTACCTAACATTAAACTCAAGCAAAACAACAGAAATGCCAGCATACAGTTTAATTAAAGGACAGCAGTATAAACAATGCCACAGGTATCTCGTTTTGCAGAATACAGTCATGTCAAGTAAACCCATCTGCACAGAAACAACACTCTATGAAGTAGCATGATACTCTGGGTAAAGTCATGCCAGATTCACTCCAGTAAGATACAGCTCAGGTTATAGACAGGCTGACTAATCTGAACTATTTACCAGTGCTGTCAAGAAAGAGGCAAATTTTTAGTGAGGGTCTATAGCCTCATCCACACAACCACACAGAGAACAATAGGGGGGGCAGGGAGGTTGGAATTATGTGGTATTTAAAGCTTCTTCCAACCCAAACCACTCTATACCTCAGAACAAGAAAACAATCCCCATAACTGAGAAGGAGACTAATAAAAGTCTATTGAAGCTATAAAACATGAGCAACATCACCTTTGGCAAGAAGAGGCAGCAAGAATCATGACCATCTGAACAGCAACTGTAAGGTAGTTCTCTCTCCTAAGTACAGCAGACTAGGTACCATTTGTCTAAACATCTTTGAGAAAGGACACTAATGACAGGAATGAGCAGAAAAAAAGAGCTATGCAAATAATTCAAGATCCTTCCAATGAGAAGCCTAGAGGTTTATCTGTGTGATTTACCACAAGTACAAGTGATAGGGAATTGATTACAGTGCCTTCACAGAATCTTCACAGGAGAGAGAATAGTGGGTCTGGTGAGCCTCAAGAAATTCAGTAACAGGAAGAGGCATGAGAGAAGAGAAATGCCTAGCTACAGCCTAAATATGGCAGTTTCTAGCACAAAGAAAGCCAACCACTGAATCTAAATACAAAACTGATTTGTAGCCAAACTTGGAAGAAGAGATTCATACAATGCCAGTTATGGTCTCACATGGATTACTAAGTGAAATGTTGTATCCTATGAAATGTGTGTTAGACTAAATGATTCGGTGCCCCAGCTTTACCACTCTTTTTATAACTGTAGGAAGCATAAAAACAGAATGTATTTTCCAATGGCAACATGGTCTGAGTAATTCAGCAACTATCACTACAACAAATACATAATTTTTATTAACATCAAGCCATCAGAACTCGTATCTCCAAATTCTAGGAAGTATCACCTTCTCAGTACAAGTTAAAGAGAGAAACGATACCGGCACGCTCATCCACTCTGTCCTGGCCTCAGGTTCAACCTGTCCTTGGGACTGTCCAGAATTTCAAGTCTGGGCTTAAATGAACACACATTTATTTCAAAGCACCTCAGATATACCTCAATGAGGCAAGCAGGAACTACTTCAGTTACACAAAGAAGTCCACAATAAGTTCAGTTCAAGTCCATGGCTGATCTCTAAGCTGGACGAGTGGAATTCAGACTTGGCTCGGCTACCTTGCTTCCTATGACTTAGAGTCTAAGAGAAAGTTGGAAAATCTTGCAGTATCAATCTCTCAATCTCCTGTCAAAATTATTTTTACTTACATACCATTCTGCTTTTTCTTTTTCCTCTTCATCTAAATAGGAAAACTCTCTCCAGGAATCAAAATTATACCTAGAGTAAATTTAAGGAAAAAAAAGTGAATGAAAAAACATCAAATCTGTTAAAAAATCAGCTACCTTTTTTACTGTTATGTGTTTGCAGGCAAATGTACTGCTGTTTACAATTTATAATACATAATTTACAATTATACTGCACCTACAGTGGTTCCACTGTGTTAAGTCAAAATGCAGGGTATGATTTACACCTCTCTGTACTGTGGGACATAGTCTACTTCAGGATGGCATCGGTCTTGCCCATTCTAAATGTCTACAGCTGTCTAAGCTTCCATCATAGGTGGTGGAAATGCAGTGCAGTCTGTAGAGTTCAGAGAGAAATTAATCTTTATGTGAGCACCCATATTTAGCAGGTAAGGCAAGCCATAAACATTACTTACTTTTTTGGACTAAACACACCTCCCTTTACTAGGGGAGCTTAAACACCTAAGACATCTCCACTAAAAACACAGGTTAGGTGAGATAAACCTGACTTCCAGTCTGTGGGTCACCTAAGTTCTCAGCCACTGTGGTCAGAAATTCTCACTTCAACTGTGAATTTACAAAGTGGATGGATTAGCCAGGAGAAAGCCAGCTCAGCTTGTGGCAGGCACAAACAGCTGTGGGGTAATTTTGTGCCATTACAAGGCTGGGACAGCCCACAGTGAACAACCCACACACCAAAGGGTCTGCAAGCCCTTTATATTGCATGTCTTGAATATTGTGAATAGAAACAGAGGCATCAGCTAACTTACCAAAAGGAATAGAATGCGTCTACCTCCTCAAATGAGGAGTTCATGTCCCCAAGTTTAGGTACATTTTTCTTATTTGACCACCTGAAAATATACGGATATATTCAAGAAATAGTATATACAGTCTTCATAACATGGCATTTGTTAAGTACAGAATCAAAATCTGAGGCTTCCTCCCACCAACACAGAGGGGGTACCAGGAAAGAGAACAGAACAGGAGAGTTCCTCCTAAGTATCCTCCAGACTGGGCATTTTTGTGTGAGTTTCCCCAAAAAGCAACCTTCTCCTGCCTGAGTGCCTCTGGCCTTGTGCCTCAAGAAGATGTGATGGAGCACAAACTTTGTAGATATTCAATTCTCCATGCACATTCTTCTGGTAGAGGAGCTTACAGAAGGTGCTCTGTGAATAACTCAGCTCTGTGGGTACAGGAAGTCTCCCACACATTCTAATGGAGTACAAGGGAATAATGCATACTTTGCCCCCACTGTATTTTTTCTAGGGAAATCTTCCACAAGCTCTAAAATTTGTTCCATGATGCAGCATTAATTTCCATTGCAGAGAAGGGAAAAATCTCATCTGACAACCACAGATCCAGGTCTGAAGTCTATGGAATACTTGACAGAAGATTCAGTAAGACTACTTTAAACAATAATTGTTCAGAATGTTGTAAAGTGCCTCCTGCAATTAAGCACTTTTATACAGGGAAAAGATGACAGGTTTCTATTGTGATAACCTTAGTACCAAGTTAATTGTCACCCATGAATCAAATGCAGAAAAAGTCACACAATGGAAGAGAGAACCAACCAATATTGATAGTTACAATTATCTTCTCTTTTAACCAGCTAAATCATGACTGTAACTACTGTCTTCTGTTAATTTCTCACTCTCAGAAGAAAATCATTAAAAAAAGGAATTTTTAGTCAGCAGCACACAAACAGTTGGTATTGTAAGTAATTTTAAGATGAAACAATGAGTTGTACAAAAAGGGCAGTAGGTAATAGGAAGCTGAGAACTTTTTTTAAAATTGCACGGGTCAAACTCAATGCCATCAATGTGACAGTTCAGATTATTTTAAAATTAAATAAAAAATGATAGCAACTATTTTAGTTGTAGTACAACTAAAATTAATACATCTCAAATTAATACATCTCTTGTTACAAACACAATGTCAAAAGAGTTTGCAAATGCTGATTCTCCAGCAACAGCAGAGGTAGTCAGATAGAGCTTACCTGGCATTTCTTTCAAAAACTGGTGAGAAAACTTCAAAGAAGTTTTCTTTTGCTTCACTTTTGGAAGGTACAGAGTTATCAAAAGTTGGATCTATGCTGTTAAATGCTCGTCGTTTCACAGGATCAGATAATATTTCATAAGCTGAAAGTTACCAGACATAAGGTTGTAAATGTTTAAAAAGATGTTCTCAGATCTGTGTTTGATCTATCTGTAGCATTCTGTAGAGCTTGATATTTAATTATTTTAGTGACACCAAAAAGGATTGCTGTGTATTCCTGTTAAACTAAGTAGGAGGAAAACATTTATGAAAAAGAACACATATAACCATTAAGATCTAACAAAACAGATATTTAATTTTGTAGCAGTAAATTTTGTTCAGACACTGGGAGTTTGGGCATGACATCTTTAGACTTTTATCCTACACAGATCCTTGCAGATAAATTGACAAAATGGTCTGCTAAGGCACAGAGTAAAGGCAGTCCCTGAGTTCATGTGCTGTCAGAATGGGCAAGAACAGGAACCATTCATTAGAATTTTTGCAGGTCATGATGAAGTTGTACTGAGTCTTAGATAGAATATAGAACTCCACACAAATTCTCCAAAACATGCAAACACTCCCAGTTTTCTTGTTCTTACACCCCTGCAGCTGGGGAGCATCACATTACTAATTTTATATTCTGGAAATCACAGAAACTATAGCTTCAGTACTCTTACTTTTTGCTCAATGAAGTGTGGAGTTTTACAATGACCACTATTTTTCAGTAGGAATGAAAAGTCAAAGGAATCAAATGTGTATTGCAATCATTCATGGACTTCTGTGCCTGCACCCCTGCCAGAGGACACTGCACCATGAAGGTTGGATGTAGGAGGTGATAACCTGGAGGAGACCTTGGTGCTCTGCAGTTGTGTAAACTGATCTGACTGCACATGTCAGTGGAGAGAGGAAGGAATGACAGTGGCCACCAGTGAGCTGCTGTCTGCCAGTCTGCCCTTTCCCTCTAGGAAAGGACTTCCCTCTACCAACACTCCAAGTGACCCACATTATCCTGCCTCAGTAAGCCTTATACCATTTTCCTGATGTAGGAAATTCTGTGCACATCCATTGGTTCCTCTTCCATTTAAGAGATGTCCCTTCCACTTACAGATCCCCAGTTCTACTCCCACACACTCAGTTCCCCCAGCTCTGTATCTCCCATGCATTCCTTTGTCAGACCAAGTTCTGAATCCAACCTATGTTCTCCCACCCTTCCAAGTTTGTTCTTCCTGTTTTGTTATTGTTTGCTCCTACTCCAGGTCTGCCTTTCCTACAATTGCATTTTCTATTTCCTTCCTCTAAAATGCTGCCTGGGAGCATTATTCCTTAGCTTTGCTACTTTATGCTTTCCTTTCTCTTTACCCCCAAACTTGGATTGTAAGCAGTTAAGAGGGAAGATTCTGTGATATTTTGCTCCATGCATGTAGAACACAGAGCATGTTCCTGAATTCCTATGCAGGTAGTTCTCATCATAGATGAGGTATCATAGATACATGACAGTTTCTGACAGGACTGCAGCAGAAAAACTATTTCCTTTGTCAACCTTCCTCCTTCTGACAGCTCCAAAGGAGGCTGAAAACATTAGTTTGTCTAACATATCTCACACTAACTAATATAAGGAAACATTCAGAGAAGGAATTTTAGAAACACAAATTCCAAGATTTTCTCCTGCTTCAACCTTACTGAGTGAAAATAATTTGTTTAAAATAAACGAAAATGCTGTCAAGCATTTCTGGAGCTTAATAGGGGCTAGGACAGCCCCTATGGTTTTGGAATTGGCCAGCAGTGGTGTTCTGGGTCATAGAATCATTGAAGCTGGAAAAGACCTCCAAAATCAGTGTCCAGCCATTAATCCTGCATTGCCAAGTCCACCACTACAGGCAAGAGGGAAATGTTATTCAATTGAGTTCACTTGCTCATCTGTGAGCAAAAATGAGCAGCTGAAGAAACTGATGACCTGGATCAAATCAATACATGTTCTGTTGTCAGAGCAAGCACATTAGAACTCGGATTTTCCAACTGCTGTTGGTGCCTGTGGGGAATTGCTCCATGGCTCACTATTTTATCCCAGGTATGGGGCCACCTCCAGAAGTTCATCTGTGCTACAAGTGTCACGTTTTGTCACCAGCTGGCACAGCAGCCAAATGTCTGTCAGCATTCCCATCCTGCTTCTACCCACTGGGAAATTACACCTAATGGGATCTATCGAGGCAGTTTTCTAAAATGGAAAAAGAACATCTCCAGCTGTTTAGCCATTGACAACTCCTTAAAATCCTAATGAAGCACAACAAGTAAGTTTCTGATGATCAGGTAGATTAAGAGAGTATCTAACAAACGAGATCAATTGCTTACCTTTAGTTATGCAAGTAAAATAATCATTATCACCTTCTCCTATCTGTTCCCCTGCAGCTTTTCGCTTGTCTGGATGATGTTTCAAAACCATGGACTTATCTAACACATAAATGCATTACAGTCAGAAATGCTTCATCAGAAACAGTTTCAAACTACAAAGTAATACAGTAGTTCCAATTGGCATTTCTCTAATTTGAAACCTAAATAAAAATACAAACCAAACAGTCAGATCTGTCAGAAAACAGAAGTTAATGAATTTTCTTTGATTTAACACTATAGTTAGAATTAACATTATTTCATCTTGTTGGGACATAAAATAACCATAACTTAAACTCTATTCTCTATTCCACCTCAACATCTGAAGAAGTCTGAGACTTATTCTACTACTATGCCTAGCAAAGTGTTCAGCATCTGTAAGTGTACAGTTAGCTTCATAACTGAAAAAAAAAATTAATGTAATAATTTTAGTTGTTATTTCTAATGAAAAACAAAATAGTTCAGATAAAATAAAAATTGTTTTCTATCCCTTTGCTGAAGTTCTGAACACAATCCAAACTGAAATTTCGCAAGAAAACGACAGCCTGTGAATGCTGCTGCACTTCTCCATGGCTAACATGAGCAGAAACAGGACTTTGGGTTAAATTCTCCCTATACTCAGGCCTTGAGTCCTAAGGCACAACTGGTACATACAGAGTATCTACTGAAGGTGCTGCCAAGGTTGTCTTGGTGTTTAAAAGGTAAAATCAGATTTTAGACTTCTTTACCATATTGCCTTACAACACACACTGTACCTCCTTGGTAGGTACAGTGTGTGTTGTAAGAGAGAAGAGATAGCAGAGAGAAGATACCATGGCAGCAGTTACAGCACGCTGCCTCCTGAGAAACAAACCAGAGCCCTTCTTAGAAACAGGAAAGCACAGCATACACAGGTGGGAAAGAGTCACATCTCTCCAGCACCATGGAATAAGTGAATGCTGTCAGGGTTCTAAAGAGAGAGGCTCTGGTTCTTGCTCAGAAGATCAGTGAGACCACTGACCACCACCACAACAGGTGCTGCTCTATTCCATAGCACCAAATACTCCACAGTGCTGTGGAGCACCTGCCTGAGGCAACATGATTTCCTGTCTAAGTTGGAAATTCAGATTTCCACCCATTTTCATTTGGAAGTAGCTGGAGATAGTGATTCCTCTTGCACCAGCACAGTTATACAGGCAATTGTTCACAAGATCCATTCACAAAGCCATCAGCTTATCCCAGAGAGCCTACTGAACAATCTTCAGAGTCTTTTAAAATCTTCCTTCACTAAATACTTGCATCCTTCTTGCAAAGTCAAGCATGCTGCTTTCCAGAAATAAACTTCTGAAGCCCAACATGCTCCATTCCCATGCCACACTCAGACCAGTGGGACTGTTAAGAGCAGCCCTTTGTAAACATTCAGCAGCAGTAACGTGGCAGCTCAGCACGCTCAGGGGGGCTGCAAGGGAACCTCTGGGAATACACAGGGCAGGGACAGCTCTATTCCTCTGCCCTTCACTGAGCCTGACTGCAGATCAAAAACATAGAAATGTATAGTTACAGTCTCAAGGCTGTTGACAAAAAACACAGGCCAGGAAGCAGAGATGTGAAATTTTTTAATTCCCTGGATTTCAGCTTCTGGATTTCAGAGCTGTGATATGAATTTAAGAGGCTAGTAAGCAACACAAATCAAACTTTTAGGCCTGGGAAACAGTTAAAACCTTGTTCACAACATGCAGGTATTTTCACTGGAAGCCAATTGTGTACATCTGAAAAAAAGGTTATGCTTATGAGGGAAGGTACTTACGAGCTGCTTTGATTTGTTTCTGAGTAGCCCTGTATCGTATATTTCCCAGTCCAAGAACTGCATAATGGTCTTGATTCTGAGAGAAACAACCACAAACCCTAATAAACACTCATAAATACAACCTAAAACACCACAACACATGCAGAAAACCAGTTCTCCTCCCCATCTCTTAAAGCCTTCCCTCTCTCAATAAACATTGGGAAAAGACTAAAGGAACAACTGTCATAAATTATTGAATAATTACTGAATAACTGAATATAAATAAATTAAACCACTGTCATGGAAATTCAAGTAGCTTAATCTAAATTGGATTGAAGTACTATAAAATTCAGTTATTTGAAAGTTGAATTGCTGTTGTTAATATTAAGAGTGCCAATGTAACTCCAGAATAAAGGAGATGGTGACTGGAAGAAGAGACACTTAATACTTCCAGGCAGTAAAATAAAAAGCTGCAGCTCAAAGCTAAGATCTTATCCTGATGTGTTTGCCTTCACACATCAGACACTATGGTAAGGGGCAGAAACTGATTCAGATGGGTGCAGGAGGGGAAGAGGAAGGAGCTCTTTAGCCCCTGGGCATGGCAAATAACCCTGGTGGGCAAAACTAGTTAACAGTAACAGTATTGACTGAATACCTTCCAGTCCTTTGGGTCAAGGGTTTTTAACATAGGATATTCCTCAAGCTGCAGTTCTTCATCCCCCGATTCTTCAGAAAGTTCCTTCTCATCTTCTAGCTCCTGGAAAGAGGCAGAAACATTTATGTTTCTCCTCTTAATAAATGCTTCAAACCATCTTCCCACAGGTTCCACTTGACAGAGTACTGATGCTATAAGCAAAAAACATAAAAGCAACTTCACCTTCTGTAGATTACTTTATTTTTTTTTTTTTTTTTTAATTAAACCCCATCCAAACCCACACAAGTACAGCATCACACAAGGCTACAGATCGCTAAATCTTCTCTTTGGCTCCATATACACCAGAGTGCAAGAACCAGCACATGTGCCCATCGGATAGGACCTCCCGACGCTTCGCCGTGCTCTCACATCTGGAGAGGTGCTTTCAAGTTCAAGGAACGCGCGTGTCAAACGATATTAAACACACTCCTATTGCCAACGGAGGAGACAACCGCGGCAGCGAGATTAAATTTGGATTGATCTTCCCCGCGTTCCCGCTCCCCCTTCCCAGGCCACTCCCTCCGGCAGCGAACCCGGACTTGTTGCTCGCACACGGCCTCGAACGGTGCCGGCGAAGGCTCAGCACGCGAGACGGAGACAATTAAAGTCAAATAAACAGCAAAGTTCTCCGCGACCGGCCGATTTCCCAGCCCAGGCGCCCGGGCGGGCCCTCGAGCGCGGCCTTTCCCCGGCGCAGCCCCGCCGGCCCGCGGTACCTACCGTGCGAGAGCGGCCTGGAGACGGCCGAGCGCTGCCCGTCCGCCGCGGGGCCGCGCAGCAGCGCCATGGCCGCGGCCTGGGCCTGCCGCGGCACCGGCGCGTGGGGCGCCCACAGCGCTTCCGGGGCGGCGGCGCCGTGCGGCGCCATAAGCGGCCCNGAGGGGAAGGAGTTGCCTGCGCGCGGGCCGCGGTGCACCCTGGTTTGTGTTCCGGGCGGAAGCGGAGCGGTGCTGCGTAAGGCGGGCGGGCGCGATGCCGGATTACCTGGGAGCCGACCAGAGGAAAACCAAGGAGGAGGAGAAGGAGGACAAACCCATCCGCGGTGAGGGGCCATGGCGAGGACAGTCTCCGAGCAGTGCCCGGGGCGGGAGCGGGGCGGCGCCGCCGGCGGCCATGTCGGTGCCAGGGGCGGGGGGCTGGAGGAGCGGCGGGGCAAAAAAGGACTAAAAAGAATTAAAAATGTCTCTGATGGGCGCTTTGGCGCTGCGGCCGCCGCCCCCAGAGCGTTCCCCGGCCCGGCCCGGAGCCCGGGCTCGGAGGGAAGCGGGGCCGGCCCGGCCTCCCGCTCTGAGGGCTCTGAGGGCTCTGAGGGCTCTGAGGGCTCTGAGGGCTCTGAGGGCTCTGAGGGCTCTGAGGGCTCTGAGGGCTCTGAGGGCTGAGCGGGGCGGGCTCGGCCGGGGGCGCTGCCCGGGCACCGCCGAGAGCCGCAGCGAGGAAGGGACCATCCGCCTTTGAAGTCTGGTTCTTCTAGAAAAGGTTCCTAAAATGTCGAGTTTCCTCATCGTGAGAGGAAAAAAAATGCCTTTTGTGGTTTAATATTTACTTTTATACTTTAAATATCCAACAAAACGTGATACAGTAATGGTATCCCTCCCTGAAAGGAGGCTAAGGTGAGCACTGGTCTCTTCTGCCGTGCCCGCAGTGAGAGAAATCGAGGAAATGGCCTAAAGGTGAGAAGGGGAGACTCACATTAAAGAGCAGAAAAAAAATGTTCGCAATTCGGGTGTCCGACATTGTAAATAGGGTGCCCAGGGAAGTGGACTCATCGTCCCTGGAGGAGCTCAAGAGGCGTCTGGGTCTGTCGCTGATGCGGTTTCGGGGTTACAGGGGCAGGGCTGGGTTGATGGGTGGATTTGATGGTGATGATGATGAAAGTCTCTTCAAACCTTGATGATCCCATGATAATTTCTTTCTCTTGGCGGGGGGAGCGCCGCAGAGCTGCCCGAGTGCTGCCGCTTTCATTCGGAATTGCGGAGAGGCGGCAGAGTTTTCCCAGGATACCGGCACAGCGTGAAAGTTGCCGGTTGCCCCTCGAGTTTTAACTTATTGTGGTCTTTTATTTCGTGTTAGTGAATATTTAATAAAGCATCTGGAAGCACAAGCAGTGCAAAATGTAATCAGCGATGGACTTTGAACTATTTCCATTCAAGAAAGATTTCTAAATTATAGCAACAGAGTGTTCAGTAGCTATAAAAACAATCAATGGGGTGGTACAAATAGTCAGGAAAGAAGTACAGATCAACATAGAAGGTCTTCAGAATCCTGTATAACACGTGCTGCTCCCAGATCGCAATGCTGTGTGGTTTGGGCTCCATCTGTCTTTAAAAGAGTGGAATTAGACAAGAGAGGAAATAGGCGTGGGAAGGGAGATGTGTGTTGAAAGTGTTAAATGGCAAGTGGTGTGAGAATGGTGTGGCAGAGAGTGACACTAGCAGAGGTGTGTTTTTCTTAGTTAATGCAGTGGGGTCACTGGAGCCACCTCTGTGCTAGTGGAAAGTGGTGACAGTATTTAATTGATGCTTTCTTGAACATCTAGAAACAAAAAGTTAAAAAGATGAAGTTGTGATATCTTTCATCCTTTTTTAGAACAGACATAGGCTGGGAAACTGTTCTAAGTGGAGCTGAGTTGAAGTGGCTTGCTTGCTATGAGCTCTGAGTGGTGCAGGTTTTTGGACTGAAAAGAGTAGCTGGAGACCCTGTTTCATTTTTCTTGTATATCTGATGCTTTTTTGTTCCACTTTGTTTGAGTGAAAAGTAGAAACTCAAAAGAATCTCTTCAAAATACAGATTTTGATCTTTTAGAAGCAGAATTAATACTGCTGGCTTTGTTTTCAGAACTGGAAGCTAAATCTGTCCTGTCTTGTTTCAGCTCTTGATGAAGGAGACATTGCCTTGCTGAAAACATATGTAAGTAGCACACACACGTGGGAGTGTTACAGACACAGAGCAGTTCCTGTGGGGAATACAGTGCAGGAGTGGAAGGGTATGCACTTAGCAGGTAGAGAGTAACTCTGCTTCTCCTCCTGCCAAAATCTTCCCTCCCTTTTCACCTTCCAGTGAGATGCATTAAAAATAATCCTGGGTTTGTTAACTTGGAAGTAATTAAGGGTTTGTTTCTCTATTTTTGTTTTGTATCTCATTACCAATTGCCATAGAGGTCCAACAGCCAGGGCTTTACTAGGGATTTTTCACTGGCCAGTGTTCTTGGTTTATACAAAAAATAATTTTAAGATCCCCTCCTGCCACCAAATTGACTTGCTTTTAGCCATCATGTTAAAAGAACATAATATTGGGAGTCACTTTCCACAGACAATAAGGCTTAAAATGCCAATCTACCCTTTCCACTGGGAAGTGAAGTTGGCCTGCAGAAGAACTCTTGAAAGATGAAACTTGCAGCTTAGGCATATTTGGCAGAAGTCTCAATTTTGTTGACACCAAGACTCCTTTACAAAGCTCTGAAATACAGCTGGTACCCACTGCAGCTTCTTTTTGTGTTGCCAGTGGTCTGCAAAGGAGATATTGTACAGCAAATCCAGGTCTGAATCTGCCTGTGGTAGGCAGATCTGCATGAAAAAAAGTATTTTACCAGGAGCAAGAATTCTGATTTGCCCCTTGATCCTTCTGCTGTCCTCTGTGGGTGATGGGAAGGTTGGGTAAGGCAGGTAAAGCACTTGTACAGATGGTTTGCAGAAAGTGTATTCCAAATTCTCTGGGTATATGATTTTACTAAGTCTTTTCTAAACTATAGGAGAAGTAGTTTGAAAAAGTAAGGCTGAACAGGTTGAAAAGAAAAACAAATTACTAAAGTTTACAAACATGGAAAATTTCCACCTTCCCAGCTGGTCAGTTGTGTGTAGCTGCACTTCACTTTTGCAAACAGAAATATTGTTATTGGAAGTTAATTCTGTCTTTTTTGGCTGTCATCAATGGTTGGCTGTTGTACCAGGACAGTTTGTTGAACATCTTGATGCGCAGCAGCTCTTGTCGTTTTTTCCTAAACATGAGATAATTTGGCTTATGAAATCTACATGATATTCCTTTTCCAGGGCCAGAGCACGTACTCAAGGCAGATCAAACAAGTAGAAGATGATATTCAACAACTGCTTAAGAAAATCAATGAGCTCACTGGTATGTTTTTGTTGTAGAAAGCTTTCAATAGAGGAGCCACAGATACCAAAACAAGTGTTGTAAGAAGTTGATTCTAACAACTTCTGCAGTCTTTTTCAGTTGTTCTTTTTCTCAAAAAACCACAGTTCTTTATTAGGTAGCATAAGATTTTTTGCTTGTTAGGTGATTTTTTTTCAACTGGGCAGGGCTCATCTATACATCTGATTTTGTAATTTTGTCCTTTAACACATTTTTAATCAAAACTTTGGTTTCTATATATAATGGTGGCATGAAACAAATGCCCCTTTCTGACACCAGATAATGAAGTAGTGATAACAATAACCATTAATTTGTTTCCTAATTTTTCTTTCACTGATGTATTTTTTTGCTCTGTTGCTAATCCTGCAGTGGCTCTCAGTTATGCCAGGAAGACCATAATTTCTTTTGTAAAATAATCTTGATTCTTTTAAATACATAATGGAGATGGTACTTGTTATATGCATGTTTTGGAAGATTTATGGGGTTTTTCATCTGTGTGAATCCCTTAGTTTCTGATACTTTGCACTGGAGCTCAGTGAAAACACCTGAGAGTTTCACTCCTTTAGTGAAATGTAGATATCCACTACCAATGCTCAGTCCTGCTGTAATCATCCCCACACTGCAGAATTGTCTGGGAGGGTGGTCAGGGATTTGAATGTTCAGCTGGCACAGTCATGTAGGCTCTTTGCTTAGGAAACTTGTTTTTTAGAAAATCCATCAAAGATATGTGTGTGTGTTGTTTTGGAGGTCTCTCAAAAAGCTTCCTGCAGGGTTTTCTCTAAGGTTTTGGTGTGGGAGGCATGGCTGACATCCCAGTTAGTGTTTCCTCCTCAGCTTGTTTGTGCTGCATGCAGGAATCAAGGAATCTGACACTGGCTTGGCTCCTCCTGCCCTTTGGGATCTGGCTGCAGATAAACAAACTCTCCAAAGTGAGCAACCATTGCAAGTTGCAAGGTGGGAGCACTCTTATCCTTCCAGTAGAGCTCCATAGTGTTAAAAATCTGATTTATAGCTTATCTGTGGACTTCTTTTAAAAAATAAAGTCCATGTTGTGCATGTTGAAAGTGCTTTTTACTACTGAATCATAAAGGAACTGTGGTTGTGTGTGATGTATTTCATACTTGTACTTACTCCTGCAGTTGTTGTATGATGCTGTAATGGTGAAATCACAAGTACAATGGGCATTCTGGTGTATTTGGAAAATGTGACTCTTCTTGGTGCTTATGCAGGTAGCAAACAGTTTGCCTGGAAGTGCAATTGTGTTTGTGTGTTAGGTGCACAAAGATCATCAATGCAGACTCCGAGGATCCCAAGTACATTATCAATGTCAAGCAATTTGCCAAGTTTGTGGTGGATCTCAGTGACCAGGTGGCACCTACTGACATAGAAGAAGGCATGAGAGTTGGGTATGCAAAGTCTTTGTGTTCTTGTGAGTCTTCCTGCAGGCTGAAGCTTTCTCTGAGTTGTCTCATGTTGTAGTTTGACAGGTCAACAAGCCCTCATTTCCAATTTTTGCAGTGTTTGAAATTACACCACTACTGTCTTTCTCTTGGATGACAGTAACTCACCTGCATGTTCTGCTGGAATCTTGTTTTGATGTTATTTTGACAAAAATTGACAAACCTGTGTGTCATTGGACAGAAACCTTTCAGTTTGGGCCCCAACAGTCCCAGCTTTCAGGGAGCCTGTGTAGGTTCCTTCTTTGGCACTCTGGGGTTACACTCAGGGCAGCCAGGAAATGTTCACTGAGGGCGTAAAACCTGTTACTGTAGGAGTCAGCATTTTGCCAGCTTGCTCTGTGGGATATTTTGAAATCTAATTTTTCAAAACACTTTGGAATTAATAATTTTGGAAACCTTAAAAATTTCTGCAGAAAGAATTCCAGTATCTAGCCTACGTGACTGTTAGCTTTCAGGGCTGGGCTCTCTTGATGCCAGAGAAAAGAACAGTTCAAGAATTCATCTTCTCATTTACAGAGTTGTTTCTACATAACACTTTATTTAACCAGTGTTAAAATAACAGTCTTTATGCTTCCTCACCAGGGTGGACAGAAACAAGTACCAAATCCATATCCCCTTGCCTCCAAAGATTGATCCCACAGTCACCATGATGCAAGTGAGAGCTGCCTTTACTTACTTTGACGTGGCTTTATCTTGTAATTGTGATTCCTTTCTCTGGATTTTGTTGTGGGCTGTTGAAAGCCTGTAGAGATTTGCAGGCTGGTAACTGCTCACTCACCTCTTTGTTGTGCAGGTAGAAGAAAAACCTGATGTCACTTACAGTGATGTTGGTGGCTGTAAAGAGCAGATTGAAAAGCTGAGAGAGGTGGTCGAAACCCCTCTGCTTCACGTAAGTAACCTCCAGATTGAAGCTGGAGGTTCAAGTATTCTGGTCATCTGTTAGCATCTGAAAAAGCAAGAAAAGACAATGTCACTGAGTGTAAACAGTTTAATGAAAGGAAGTCAGGTTTTACCAAGTGAAATCCAGCCCAGCCTTTACATTCTCTTCATTAATGATATGCTCGATTTGATGCACATAATCTTTAATTTGCATATAACTTTGCTTTCTGTCTCCCTTCGTTACAGCCTGAAAGATTTGTGAACCTTGGAATTGAGCCTCCCAAAGGAGTGCTTTTGTTTGGGCCACCTGGCACAGGCAAAACCCTCTGTGCCCGTGCTGTGGCTAACAGAACTGATGCCTGCTTCATCAGAGTGATCGGGTCTGAGCTGGTGCAGAAATATGTGGGAGAGGTAAGACCAAAAACTTGGAGTGTGGAGGGGTTTGCAGATTTCCCTTGTGGGTACCAGACACCACAGTGGGGACGAGGGATGGATGTACTTGGAAGGTGCAGGGGGGCAGGAGCTATCAGACAAATCACTGCAGGTCAGGCAGTGGTGACATGACCTCAGCTGTGCTTTCACTTATGAGAGGGATTTTGCAGTATAGAGTTCAGTCTGCAGTTCAGGACTCTGCTCTCAACTCTGCCACTTATTTTCCAGTTGGCCCTGAGGTAAATTACTTCATCTGTACTCCTTAATTTAAGAGTGGTAATTTTTCTGTCCTGTATAAACTGCTTTAAGATTTATACTTGTCCCATTATATATGTAAACAAATAAAAATAGTTTTCTCATTGGAAACTTAGAAGTATTTGGAAGCATGAAAAATTTGATTTTGGTAGTTTTCCTTTAATATGCTTAAAATCTCTAACAAAGGCTTGGTTGTTTTGCTTTCAGGGAGCTCGAATGGTTCGTGAACTCTTTGAAATGGCCAGAACTAAGAAAGCTTGCCTTATATTCTTTGATGAGATTGATGCCATTGGAGGTATGTTTGTAATAGCTACAGTTCTAATCTCCTGTGAGAGGTTCCAGGTTTTCTTGTAGTTCTGTATCTGGATTGCTGCATTTCAAGAAAAGTGCTTTTAAATACTGAGTTAGCAAAACTACTCCCAGCATACCCCATTCCAGGAAGCTGTCAGGAAGTGGTTTATATAGCCCAGGTGGGAAGGCATTTTTGCACATTTGGAACACCCAGATTATTCAAACTTTAGTGAAGGATCTCTGGATTTTGTTTTTTAAAAAGTACTGTTAACTTAAACCCCCTTCAGCTTCTGGACTACACTCCACATCTTTATTACTTCCTGAATATTATTATTTTTTCTCAAAAGAAAGGACCTTTGAAACAGTCAAAGTAGAACAGTTCTTACATAGGGGAGAAGGATGATTTTTGTTGAGGGAGAGGTAAAACAAACAAAATTACATGGGTGCATTCCAGCAGCTTGGCCAGTTCTTAGGGAGAAAGAGGCACTTTCGTGCTCAAACCTTTTTAACTTGTCACACCTTTTGAACTCATCACAAATACTTGTATGTACTTTAAAATATTTTTCCCAGGTGTCCCATGTTGCAGCCACTGTGACACCTCCGTGTCCATGGCCTGGAGCTGCCTCTCCCTTTGTGAAACTCCTGTGTCTCCTCTCCAGGTGCTCGTTTTGATGACGGGGCTGGAGGTGACAACGAGGTGCAGCGCACCATGCTGGAGCTCATCAACCAGCTGGATGGGTTTGACCCCCGGGGCAACATCAAAGTGCTGATGGCCACAAACAGACCCGACACTCTGGACCCAGCCCTGATGAGGCCTGGCAGGCTGGACAGGAAGATAGAGTTCAGCCTGCCTGATCTTGAGGTGAGAACTCTTTATTTCACTGCCAAGTCTGTTCTGATATCAGAGTGTTTCTTAAGTTAGGGCATCATTGTCTGGAAGTTTATGAGAATCAGCAAATACAGCACTCTTAAATTATGTGAAACTACATGGAAGTATGGGGGATTAAAGGTGTGCCAAAGGTTTTTCCACACTGATTCCATCCTGGCTGAGAAGCCATGGTAAGCAGCTGTAATATAAGGAGCTGTAAGCTGTATGTTCCTGGCTCAACAGAGAAAAAATCCTTTAACCAGATCCACAATTTAGTTCAGAAGCTGGAATGTGTTTTGTTTGGCTCTTTTGAGGGAGATTTCTTGAGGTACTTCTATGATGAAAGCCCTCTTTAAAGTTATTTTCTTACTTTAGTGTCATGGACACCTTAGACATTCCAGTCCAGACATGGGAAATCATAGTTGGGTAGCAAATACAAGATTTATTTTCAATTTGCCTGTACTGTGGATGCAGACAGTTGCAGGCTGGAGTCATCACCTCTTTCATGAACACCTCTGTGCTCCTCCCTTTCCTTCAGGGGCGAACTCACATCTTCAAGATCCACGCTCGTTCGATGAGTGTGGAGAGGGACATCAGATTTGAGCTGCTGGCCAGGCTGTGTCCTAACAGCACCGGTAAGCTGAATGTATTTATTTCTTTACTTAAACAGTTCTGTGTATGCTCTGTGGGCCCTGGCAGTCAGTGGTGAGTTGTTCATCCCTGTCTCTCCAGGCGCTGAGATCCGCAGTGTCTGCACGGAGGCAGGAATGTTCGCTATCCGAGCGCGCCGGAAGATCGCCACCGAGAAGGACTTCCTGGAGGCAGTGAACAAAGTCATCAAATCCTACGCGAAATTCAGCGCCACCCCCCGCTACATGACCTACAACTGAGACCTGGGAAGGTTCCCCCTGTTCCTCCGAAACTTTCTGTGGAACAAACGTCCAAGTGTAGTGATTCATGTTTTGTTCTTGAAAGCTAGAAATAAATGGAGTGTTCCAAACAGTAGGTGTGTTCATTGTGAGTATTCTACTCCAGTGCACTGTTGCTGCTGTAGGGAAAAGATCTTGGTGAGGTTACAGCACCATGGCCAAAGCCAGATAACTTAAATCAGATACCTGAGCAATGTCAGACAGTCCAAGTTTAGATCTCTAGTCACCATCTACACCCCAAAACTTTATTCTGAGCCATAGAGGTGCTGGAACACCCTGGAGTTAATCCAGTGTTTCTGGGTGTGCTGAGAAATGCTTGTGTGTCCCAAGAAAACAGGAGCTGCCATGGGAAGGCACTTGTGGTCTTGAGTCTTTGCCCATCTAAGGGAAAACATGAAGGGGTATGTTTTCCCTCCCTTGGTGAATGCTCTGGTACCATCACAACTTGGTTTTTATCTTCAATGTTTTTTCTATCCCTTTTACTGAGATTCTTTACTGTCTTGCAAAACAGTAAATGGGGTCAAGGAGGAAGAAGCTGTAATTTCTTAGTGCTAAGGGACAGAAAATTCCTTTTCCCTGGTCCTGCTGTGAAGTTTGACATCAGTCTGGTAGTGAGCACTTTGATGCATTGTGTGACTTGTCTGAGGTGCTGCTGCACACAAGATGACCCTGGCAGGGTTGTGATGCTCTGTAGCTGAGTGGTGGCTGGGAGCTGTTGGCCACTGGCAGCCTTGAAAGGTTAATCCTCATTCATCTGATGTGCTCCTGTAGAGCTGGGTGTGCTCAACAAAAAACAACAGCCTTCCATTTTCCTTTTCTTTCAAGTGTTGCATTAAAGTGGTTTCAGGGAAAGAGCTTAAAGAAATACCTGAGGAAAGAAAATGCTTTTGGGAACTGCTTTGTCTTGGAAGTGGGAGAAGTTTTATTGTCAGTTGTATCAAAATGAGACCCATGAATTTATCAAGTTTAAATTATGAAGCCACTTCCATTTTTTTTTTTTTAAATAGGAAGTGTGTGCAATAGGGATAGTATGCAGTCATGGACTGGGTTAGGATTCTGGCTGGTGTCAGTATCTTTATATGGAAACCTGGGTGATCTAAATACTTGTGTGTCATTTCAGGAAGAACATTTTAGGAAAGGATGCAAGTTTATTGGTGGGACAGAATGTTTCTCATTTTCAGAAAGCACCACTGACAGAATCTATTTACCAGGAACAGCACTTGAAATCAAGTGTAGCTTTTACTTGAGAAGGGTAAGTGCAGTATGGAGAAAGAGTTTGGATCTTACCAGGTATCCTGAATTACCATCAGTGCATCTGCACAAAAAGGACAGGAAAGGAACATGACCCAGATTATTACAAGGAAGTGACCCAGATTTAGGCCATCCAGTGTCATCTGCTGTGGTGAGGCACTCCCCTGTCCCTGCAGACAGACTGGAGCCCTGTTACAAGGTTAAAGGACCTGGGGTTGTTTATTCTGGCACTGATAAGCCTAAGATAGGATTTAACTTCTAGATAGTGGTCTGTTATCAGTGCAGGAAGAGGAAGTGGGTTCCCTTTTTAGGGGCAGGCTCAGGCTGACAGGCAGCAGTGCTTCAGCTGGTGGCAGCAAAGCACAGGAAGAGGTGAGCAAAAGCTGCTGAAAATTTTCTTCTATGGCATGAGTTACCAGCACTGCTGGGGGGTTGCAGGAGCACTTGTTCTGCATGGTCTGGGATGTGGGACTTTCTTGGGCAAAGGTTTTCAGTCCAGCATTTCAGCAACTCCCCAGGAAGTGCATCTGTTTCTACTAGGATGGGAGATCCAGCTTTAGTTGTGTATCCCTGTGAGGCCTGAAACGGAGAGGGCTTCATGGGGGGTGGCAGGAGTGAGGAGCAGGAACCAGCACAGCAGGGAAGACCTGCCTGGAGGTGGAAACCTCTCCTGGCCCGTCCCTTGGTATCAGACTCTTGTATCTGGGGCTTTCAGCCTGTCCCTCATTCTGAGTCTCACCAAGACAAAGTGGAAAATTTTGACAAGTGACATCACTTTATTTTCGAAGTTGACAGGATTTCCATGTGAACTGAAGAGACTACAGAGTTAAAAACTGCAGCTGCAACAAGCTGAAAGTAGAAAAATATACTGTACGTAGATAAAAAGGCTTGTTGAACTAATTAAGGTTATAAAATGTACCAAAAGTTGTTTCAATAAGCACACACAATGTCTTCACATGCATGCACTTCATCCTTTGAACTCCAGCTAAGCAGCAATTTCTGATGCAGAAAGCTTCCCATCCCTATGGGCGGGGGAGTCTGAGGAAATAAAGTATCTTCCCCAACTTCCCTGGTTCCTGCAGCAAGCTCTAAATGTAACAGAGCCTGAAATAAAATAAGAATATTACATTCTGTGACCAGAGCTGAGGAAGGTGTCTGAATTCCTTATACACAGGACCTGTGATTTGAGGGTGCTGAGTGGAATGTCACTGACGCCCCACTTGCCCTGTGCTGTCAAAATTACCTACAGAGAAAAACTTTTAGGTTCCTGCCTCTGCTGAGCTTCGCAGTGACTGTTGTGAGGGAAACAGGGGCATTGAAGATTTCTTCTGCATGATTTCCACGATTTTCATCTCATACCTGAAGTGAGGTGGTACCACAGTGGCCACGCTGACAATAGAAAAAGAAACCCCACGCTACTGTTTCTTTTAAAAACATAAACATGTACCATTTTTGAGTTCTATTTAACTCTATTTCTCAAAGCACTTAAAAGCTGTGGCAGAAGCAGCACTACTGGGAAGAAGATGGGTAACAGAAAAATACCTTTTTTTTTTTTTTGGACCACTGAGACTTTAGACCTTGCTTAAATTTTTATTCCAGCTTAAGAAACTGCATATAGGGCATCAGTTCTTAACCTGAACAGGCTTCATTCCTGTCTTAAACCAGTTTTGCCTTCAAACCTTGAAGCTAAATTAAGTTTAGCTTAAAATCAGCTGTGTTCTTTTCTAGAAAGAACCAAGTTTTGGCAGTGCAAGTACCATTCTGATAATGTAATAATTAAACAATGAGTTTCTGACTTGAAGTTTACTTAGAGCAGAAATTAAGAATTGGGTATAGCTGAGATAGAGTTATTTTTTTAAAATACCTAACCTATCATCCAGGTTTAAAAACAGCAGCAACTAAATGCCACCAGTGTGAATTCATTAATCTGGCAGAGTATTATAAATTGCATGAATCTGTTGTATGCAGAGGTTGACATCAGGCTTTAAAAGTCATCTAAGAAAGTTAATTACAGACACTGGTACAGTGTATTGCACTTTCAGAACAGTTACCTCCTGCAAGATCCCACTTGTAGTGAGTTAAAGTGCTCATTTTCTCAACAGGAATAGGAATGTCACCTTGTCCAGATTCTGACTGCAGCAGAATACACCGAATTTTCTTTTCTTGCAGAATTTTGTGCTTGTGTATTATTGGAAGGCTATACCCTGACTGAAGGAAAAAATTCAAGAGCATCAAGGCTTCCATCTCCTTATCTACTCTTCCTACAAAAAATAAGCACCACTCCATACCCGTAGACATAAACAGCCTCAGGCTCTCTTCAAACTGTGCAAATTAAATATTCAGAAAGAGTCTCCATCAGCATAAATCTGGCTCCCATTCTGCTCGATGCCGCTCTTCAAAGGTCGGAGCCAGCCTGTGCAGCAGACCCATCTCTCACTTGGCAAGCAAGGACAGCATCGTGAATACTGTGAAACAGCAACTCTCTTGTTACACTTTTATCAAAAAAATTCAGTCTTGTCAGCTCATTCATAACAGGGCCTACAAAACAAAACCCAAACATGGCATCAGTGCATACCCTAAAGTACAACGATGGAAGACAATGGCATCCCAGGAAGAAGATGAAAACTTGTTCTCTTACTTGTTGTTACAAAAAAACTTGAAATAGCCAAGTGCATCACATGCTACTTCTACTTCAAACAGGTAATTCTCTCATGCAGACATAGACGAGGCCTGTTCTTGCCACAAGATGTTACAATCCCAAATATCAGATATTGGAACATTTCAGGCTTTTTTACCTATTACATTACCACTATGATTTCAAGACACTAAATTCAGTGTGGCATTCACAACTTGCCAGCTGGAAGAAATGGGAGTAAGGTCCAGTCCTCACAGAGCTCATTTCATCAGTGCTCCACTTTCACTAAAGTTAGGGCTCTAATGCATATGGGCTTGCTTCTCCTCAAATCCCATTTTATGTGAAGTGCTGATACTACTGAGGCACTGCTGCAGCAGGAAATTTGGGAGCAGAGGGAAGGAGATAAAACACAGTCTCTCCCATAAAGCTCACAAAAAAAACCCAACTCACCCCTACAGCTCGCAATGCAGACACATACATCGACTTCTTTGTATTCTTTTATAATCTACAACAGAGTTAAGATGAAGTTAAATGCAGATAATACATCATCATACACATCACAGTTCTGGAAGCCAAATACTGTGAAAGCTGCAGAGTACACATTTCCCAGTATTCAGCTAAAACTTACAAAATTAAACCAGTGATTGGGTGAGATATTGGATTGTATTTGAACAGGCAGTTATGTCTCATGCTGAGAGGTTCCTTTTCAGATATCTGAAAAGTTTTCTGTGGGTTTTTCTGGGGAAAAAACCCTACTTACCGATTTTAGTGTTTTTGCTGCAACTGAATCCACAAAGTTCACTGGGGTGAAATCCAGAATTAAAGAGTGAATATTGGCTTTGGGCTCCACAAAATGTTCATGCTCATCAGAAGACAGGTCTTGTTCACTAGAATCTGCAAATTTTCCATTCACAGGTAAGTCATCACTTGCTATCTCATGTTTTACACTTGCTTCTACGTCGTTAGTCTGGGAGAGAAGAGGAATAAAGCTTAAAGGCAGTCAATGCTTTTTCAATGTAAATCCCTTTGCTCCCCTCACTCATGTTCTTTAAGCTTTTAAAAGCTGACAAGCTCCTGGTCACTACAGAAACTGGTTTGACATGCAAACACACTTCCATATCTTGTCTGTATCAAGGTTTGGTCTCTCATGCCCAGCCTTTTTACAGTCACACACCAACAGATTAAAGCTGTTATCTCAGGACTGAGTTACCCATTTCCTTCAAACACTGACACCCGTTCATCTTTACTGACACATATTTACTCCATTTCCATGTCTAATCCCTGGCTGATTCCATCAAGACCTATATATTCAAAATAAAGAACAGCAATTGGGCTCTCAAGTTAGGCCTTTTTTAGGTTTCCCATGGTAAAATCACACACCATCTCCCACCATGGTGGTGAATTTAAATATGCATAGAAGTACAAGCATGTCCCAAATAATCCTTCTCAGTGTACCTGGGCCATTCCAGGATTAGCAGAGGGGATGGCATCTTCTTGTTATAGGGGCTGCTAATTAGAATTAATTTGATTGTATCTTATTTCTACATTATTATTCCAAGTGTGTGGGGAGGGGCAGAGTCCCTTTGATTTCTGCCAACACCACTGGTGAGACAGCATGACAGTGTGGAGAGTTTCTTTGCTACTCTGTATGCAATCAAGGTCCAACACAATTATCCAACACAGCAGTGAGCCTCAGATCCTTACCCTGTTCCTTCAGCCACCTGTCCCCACTGCAGAGCACTTACTCCCTAAGCAGCACACCTTGTGTAAAACACAAGAGTGGTAACACCTGAAAGCTGATAAAGCAGAGGTAAATATTTACCGAAGAGCTCACGAGCTTCAGCACAGCTTTCTTTCTGTGTTCATTTGCTGCCTTTATCTCCTTGGCACGACGCTTCTGGGCTTTTCTCCTTGCTTTTAATAAGGCACCAGGGTCCACTCCAGTCTGTCAGGAGAAGAAAGTATGATCAGAGGAGATTCAGCTTGTTAGGATGGCACTGGAGTATCAATTTGCACTGAATTAATCACTGCCACGAATTTAAACAAGAAGCCTGCATTTTCCAGCTTCCCTTGGTGTGAGTGAGAACAGTGTAAAGAAGGAATCATCTTGGCAAGCACTATGTTAATAAGATGAGGGAAGGATGCATCTCATTCCTTTCTTGAAATCAGAGTGTTGTGTTTCAACCAAATGCTGATTGGAGTGCAGAGAGCAAAGGGGAGAGAAGTGCATTTGGGCAATAATCACTAATACCTCTTGCTTTATGAGGCCAAGTACCACCCACCTGTTTTGTATAAGACTTGCCATGGGAGCTACAGAAAAATTTTTCAGAAGTTAGTACAGGTGCAGTTGTCACGGGGTCAGGCAGTTCTGCTGTTGCCACTGCCACCCAGTGCCAGCACAGGTGACACAGACAGTGAGGCACAGCCTGTGTGCAGGTCATCTGCTGCCCATGAGAGGCACTACATGGGCAGTAGTATTGCCTACAGTATTCCACGGCCTTACACTCTGGTAAAGTTAGTTACCCAACAAAGAAACTTTTATTCCCATTTTGTTTTCATCTCAGCAACTAGTTTCCTACTGAAAAAAAAAGGTTTGACCAGTTTGTGTTCTGCACCCACCACTTTTCATTCACCAGCAGTCAGTATGAAGCAACACTTTGTTTATTCCCTCCCACCATGTTGTTTCTCCCTAAGATAGTTTGTAGCTGGCTGAAGGATCACCTTCTTGTATTTTACAGATCACCAGGGGCCGCAGGCTGAGAAACACTGTGCTAAAGGCTACACCAAAGGAGCTGAAAGATGAGCATGTTTCAGAAGCCAACTTGAATTTTCAGGACACAGACATTAAAGAATTTACTTTACTCACCTTTTTCTTCAGTGCATTTGTATATGACTCACAATTAGCAAAATAAAGAGATGAATTAGCTTGAAATATTTTGATTCCAGGATGTTCTTTAACCTAAGGAAAATATTGGATGTAACAGTTAAACAGAATAAAGGCCCCTGTGTAATCACAAGACACATGAACCTGCAGCAGTGAAACAGCCAACCCTGGATGGCTCTCAGCACGTCCCAGATAAAGAAGGTTGGCACTGCTGTGAGCAAAGGCAACCAGGAGATCAGAACCTCTCCCTTTCCCAGTGTAATACTGCACACTATCAATGCCCGGTAACATTTCTCCTTCTATATTACACCAAAATGTACAGCCATTAAAAAAATTAAGTATTTGCAGTTCATTGATGTTGCTAATTGCAGCTTGTATTACCATGAGGAAATAATGCACTCCTAGAATTGCTTCCTTTTAGCCTCTCTTTCCACAGGCATAATAACTTATTTTCATCTTTCTCTCTTTTTCTTTCTTGACTCCCCAGGTACAAAAAAACCCAACTTTTCAAATCTTTGGTTTTATCCAGACCTTCAGACAGGTCTTGATAATCACTTCTCTCCCCAACTTTAAATGCAGTCATCTCTAAACAGGCTGAACTGTGACATTTTGCATGCAAATGACCTGGCCAGCAGCAGAGCCCCAGCCTGCCATATGCTGCCAACCCCACCTTTACCCAGGAGGAAACGCTGACTGCATTCAGTGTAACAAACTGAGTCTGCTCTCCTTTGCATACAGATATAAATGTGAGCACTCATACTCCTGCTTTGCATCATATTTAAAGCAGTACTGCATGATCTTTTTCCATAGGTTTTTACAGACTGGTTCCTCAGTAAAGGATGAGGTAACTTGAATAGCAGCATCTCTGAGAACATAGCAGAGAGTGCAGAAAATTGTAGCTGCTGCTTGGGAACAAATACAGCATGTCTATATCCACCGCACCGACAAAATGTAATGCTTTCATCAACTTTTGGTTGAACAAAATGGCATTTATGAGAAGCTAAGTGCATGGCAAGCAATTGTGCCATTAATCACGTATATTTAATGAGCAGGGGATAGGTGGGATGCTGTTTTGAACAATTTGTGCAATTCGAAGAACAGACAAGTTTGGATCCTGGGTTCCATGGATTCCACGCACTACTGCCACACAAATAAAGAAGGTGGCCTGGTATGCACTTGTGCACATAGCAGGTTTAGCAGAGGTATTCCTAAACACTTGGACAATGGAACTAGTATAAAAGTACTTTTGATCACTACCTGGTGAAATATATGTGCAGTACCAAGAGCTCGCACTTTGAACAAAGCAACTTTTACTACTAAACCCAAATTTATTTATTTCCTTTCAACACAGGTGAATGCTCAGCAGCCAGCACTGCACGTGCAGTGTAGTAGGACAAAGCAGCAAATTGCCACAGCTGTCTTTGCTCCACTGAATGAAACTCCTCAATGCAGAAGAACATGTTCTTACCTCTTCGTACTCTTCCACATCACAGTAGATGTCAGTGTTGGGAATCTGACCAAGGATTCTGTATGCAGGGCTAGAGAGTAAGGAAATAAATATTTCTGTATTATCACTTATAAAGTGGAAAAGTGAGTGTTTAACACAGACTGAAACTTATTTTAAATGGTCATTCTTGCAGGGCCTGTCTGGTACAGGACTATCTAAACACGGTTAAATGCAGTGAGCAGTTTATGGCAGAACGCAATTAAAAGGAAGTTGTTTCTGTCAGTGCAAAAACAATTTGTAAGCTTAGCACTGAAATATTGTCATTTTCTGAAAAGCATGAGGCAAAGCATGCAAAAGTACAAGGCAAATTCTCTGTCACCCCAAAACAAGCACGAACTGGTGCAACTCTATTGACTGTCTTGCAAATGTGCAAGCTCATACTGACAGAAAACATGCTGCAATTTCAAAGAGCCACTCTGCTCCCAGGACAATGCCTAAGCAGGTGAATATTCCCAACTCACAAGAATTGTGACAGCACAGTACATTACTGTTTGCAAGAATAAAATTGCATAGAGATGGCAGAAAAATACTCTTATTTATGCAGAGCGGAAATCTCACAATTTGCTTTCATTCCAATGCAGACGGAACCAAGACTTTACAGTTTCCACCTGTCCCAGACCTTGAGCCCAGAAGCCTCACATGCCAGTCCTATCCACACATGCAAGAAATTTCACTGTAGACCTGGAAAGCTTCACAATAAGAGCTTTGTCACATTGAATGGGGAGAAGTGACTTGAAAACTGGAAGAACAGCCACCATATCTTATAAATTAGATCTTCCTTTTAAAATACCTAAGCATTCATCCCATGATAACCTGACACAACTTCAGCCTGTGACAATTAGTGCACACAAAACTTAACCATGTAGTGAAACTGGCAGCAAGAAAATTTAAAGTTCTAAACTCTAAGCATTAAAAGAAATAAACAAGAAGATTAACCACTACGCAAAATGAAAAATCTTCTGTTTATTACTGAGAGTTACAAGTTCATGCCCTCTAAAAATTTTGTTCTCAGAAAAAGAAAATGTGAACCCCGAATCAGAGCCAAAGGGCATGACCTATATTAGGAAGGAAACTCCATTCAGCATGCAGTTGAAGAGGGTGGGATGGACTTCTGTTTATTTGCATCCCTTAAGCAAACAAAACCACATAGAAGATCAGCAAACATTAATTTTGATAAAGAAGAAATCTGACCTTTGTGTTCTGTAAATAACAGTTATCATTGTAAATGTTACTGCAGTAAGCAAACCATAGTCTAGTCCCAGGAAAAGAGAAGCCACAAAAGCTACCACCCAGATGGCCTAAAACAAAGAAAAGGTCTGAATTATTATGCATCCTCTTTCCTGTTAACAACAAAAAACAACAGCATAACCCAACCTCAAAACCTATGTATCACTTCTGATCAGAAACAGGCTCTAATGTAACCATTATAATGCCAGATGGGAATTTTCTTAACCTTTCAGGAGGGCATAAAATCTCAAGGCACTCTAACATCTGACAAACTGTTGCATATTAATTAATGCCTTAATTCCTGTTCTCCAAGGAATCCTGTTCCAGCATCATCAGACTCCAAATACCTTAGGATTAAAAAAAAAAATATTCAAGGCTTGCAAGTAGCTCTAACTCAGTTCCATCAGCCAGTTCATCCAGGAGAGAAATGCCACCAAAATATTTCCTCCAATACACTTAACTCTGGCCAGGTTTTTGGTCTGTCTTAAAAGATGGCAAATACCATCAAGTGGTTTTCTTCGTTACTCTGTTTTCAAATTCTTCTCAGACATTCCCACAGCCTTCAGGGTAGTTTCTACAGCAAAACTGCCAGAGCTTTGCTTTTATTGCAACCAAACTACTTCTGACCTGAGTTACAAGACTGTTGAGCAACAACAAAAAATATTCTTGTCTCCAACAGATCACTCTCCCAGGGTACTTACAGCTCCCTGTCTTATGTTCATCTGCAATACAACACTAATTTGTAACTCCTTGGTAAGTTTCTATGCTGTTTTGGGGATAGCAATGCATTTAGTATAGTAAAATATATGCACTGAACTGTGCAATACTCACCAGCTCGATCTTACTGGTTCTCCAGAAATGCATGAAATCTCCAAACTGTTTAAACATTCCCTTCAGGTTCACCATGACAATTGCAGCTAGCACTGTCTAAGAACATTACAAAATGCAATATTCAGAAGCAAAATAAACCCAATGCTAAGTAAGAACTTCAAAGAATCACAAATAACTACTTCTGTACTCTATAATTGATGTAAGTCCACTGAACAGATGTTCTATTCAAAAACCCATAAGTTTTCAGGCAGTTCAGTGGACATGTGCTTTTACTGCAGCTGCAGAAATGGCTACCAGCTCAGTTCAGTTCGATTTACTCTTTCCTAGCAAGAGAAATCACATGCTCCTACATGTCATTCTGCTACACTTACAGTGCCTGAAGCAGTAGACTATAATCTCAAATCCATGCTTCTCTACAACATACTGAAACAATTCCTGCAACAGGCATATAGTAGTGACCTAAGGTCCAACTCCTATAACAAGAAACAGGAATTGTGTATCATCCTTTGCACATCACCAGAAACAGATTTTTTTTTAAGTCAGAAATATTCACATAAAGATATTTTTATACAAATAAGAATAAACTGCAGCAAACCCAACTCATTATGCTGAGCCATTATCGAGCCCCAGCCTTCTACTAGCCAAGCTGTGACTTTCTTTTCACTTTTTAAGTTCAATGCAGAATTCCTGTGGTGCAATCAAATGTGGCCAGCAGGACCAGGGCACTGATTGTCCCCTTGTACTCAGCACTGGTGAGGCCACACTTCAAATCCTGTGTTCAGTTTTGGGCCCCGCACTACAAGAAGGACCTTGAGGTGCTGGAGTGAGTCCAGAGAAGGGCAACGGAGCTGGGGAAGGGTCTGGAGCACAAGGCTGATGAGGAGCAGCTGAGGGTGTTTAGCCTGGAGAAAAGGAGGCTTGGAGGAAACCTTATCACTCTCTACAGCTGCCTGAGAGGAGGTTGTGGCCAGGTGGGGATTGGGCTCTTCTTGCAAAGTAAAAAGTGACAGAATGGGAGGAAATCGCCCCAGGTTGTGCCAGGGGAGGTTTAGATTGGATATGAGGAAAAGTTTCTTCATGGAAGTGTTTGTCAAGAATTGGAACTGGCTACCCAGGAAGTGGCTGAGTCCCTGGAGATATTTAAAGCGAGTACATTTGGCACTTAGGGACATGATTCAGTGGTGGGCTTGGCAGTGCTAACAGCTGGACTCAATGACCTTAAAGGTATTTTCCAACCTAAACAGTTCTAAAAGGGAATTGCTTGAAGGCATTCTTATATTCTAGAGTCCAGGATATCCAATACTAAAAATAACAACAAAAAGTATGCTGGATTATTTATTTCTAGGCTAATTTACAGCAAAAATGTATACAAAATTTAAAGGTTTCTGGATCAAAGCCTAACTGTTGCTTACTAACCCTTCCACAATCTCAAGTTTTAGCAATACTCATGGGCCTCTGTTCAGTCAATGCAATGCCTAGTATGCAAAACTCCATTACCTGTGGAAGTGGTTCAAAAAGGTATCCAATAGCCACAATTACCAACAGAACCATAACTGCAGAGAGTGTACCTGCAATCTGAACAACAAAAAAAAAAAAAAGCCAGAGATTATATAGAAGGGTTCCCAAGGGGAAATATTACTGATTAGCTAACCCCTTGTGCTTTCAACAAGGCCAGTTGTTCAAATGACTTTTGATTTCTTCCATTCAGTTCACCCATTTTGCCTATCATGCTGCTTTCTATCCTGACCCAGTCTGGATTTGAAACATGGGAAACTCTAGTTATTTCTTCTGGCCCAGGAAGAGAAATATAGGCATCTAGATAAGCTTCAGACTTTAGTTTTGGAGGCCCAAAGAGTAAACTTTATTTGGCTCAAGATTTGGGTATTCTACATACCTGAGTTTTTCCACCAGTGCTTTCCTGGACAAGACTCCGAGACATTGAGCACGTGATTGCAATGGTTTGGAAAAATGACCCCACAGAGTTGCATATTCCCAAGGCAATAAGTTCCTGTGTTAAACAATAGAGCAAAAAAAGCCAAAGGCAGTTATACTCAGCAGTGGTACCAAGCTGGAACTATCCACAGACATTAACAACCACATCTTATTTAGAGTGCTTTCTAGCAACTTCGCTGTAGAGAATAAGCAACCTAATTGTAGCTTATACCTGTAGTTCTCACACAAGCACAAGCTGATGCATATAAAGTCATCTATTAAATAAAGTCTCTGATGAAATGCTGGAGACATTTCCCATCCCTAAATGTTAGAAGTGTTAATCAGACGAAAAAACAAAATGGATGACAGCACTTCTTGTTTTAAGGATCTCTTCATCTTGGGGATAACTTGAATTTTAACCCTGCATGTTTGCATGTTTTCTCATGCAAACACCATTTTTGCTTCCCACCCTATGTGTTTAAAACCATGAGCAGCCCTGCCTGTTTCCATGAGTGGTAATCCATTACTGTACATTAAGAAACCAATGAGTGTCTGCTGCTTCCTCAGGAAGATCCGACATGAGAACTCCTCCCATGAGTGAGGTCAGGAGCTCCATCTACCTCAGTACAGCATTTGTGATACCTAAGAAATGATTTGCTTATAATGAATCTCCCCAGACTACTCTGCATCTTGCTATTTGTACTTGAGTGATTTTAGTCATACATTTAAAATAGCTCTCAATGAGTTTTTCTCTTTGCATTTGTACAATCCATTTTGGATTAATTTCAACACTTGGCATGCACTGCTACTGTGACAAGGAGTTCTACAGTTTAACACCCAGGTGAAGTAGCATCTGGCACTTCCTGAGGGAAAGATTTAAATACTTAACTCGGGTCAGTGATGATTATGTTTAAAGTAAACAGAGCCAATTACATTCATGCAGCTCCAGATTTGTCCTCTTCTCTCTTTGGGTAACAGAGCACAGTGACATGAAGGATGAACTTCACCTGACCAGATGTAAAACTCTGTAGGTAAACTTCATTTATTCTCAGAGGAAAGCAATCATTTTGATAAGGGAGGGAAACAGCTGATCTGTGCTGTGTCAGATGTGTGCTCTAGGAGATGTGTTACAGCACAGGAACTCTCTCTCCCTTGACACCACAATGATATCGAACAATAATCAAATTGAAGTATTGATTCAAAACTGCACAGGAAGGCCAGAGTAGGTGAGGAGGACGTATTATTTTCATTATTTTAGGGAGTTCTGAACACAGTCCTTATCACTCAAATCATGCCCAGAATGCTAAGTACAGACAGGGTCAATTGCTGCCCCAGAAAATGACAAGTTGCCCATTTGTAATGGGTGCAAATAAAAAGATAATATAGAACATAATTGGAATTTTTAAACTCTAGACAAGAATTCTTTAACACAAAAGGTATTGTATTTACCACATGGGACCTCTATGCTTTGCTCTATTACAGAAAGAAGAGAAAATGCAGTTGCTAATCAGGACAATATGGCCAAGTAATGGCCATCCCAAAAATTAATATTCATGCTATGTCCAAGTATAGCAGAAGCAGGTTTCCCAAAATGATGCTAAAAGTGAAACTGGTTATTTAAACACAGCCAGAAGAAGAACTTAAAGTAATTCCTGGCCTTTAAATGCGTAAGCTGTCAAAAATCTAGCCTGATTCCAATATTGAAAAAACCTTCATTTTTGCCAATATCACACTCCACTTTAATGATGTAACAAAGGTGCTACTGAGAGTTTTCAACAAAGCAACCCCGCTACTTTTACCTGATTCCCATCGATGGTGTAGCCATGTTTAAGGGCAAAGATCTTGGCCATTGATACAGCCATTGAAAATCCAACTATTGCTATTGCTACTGCATCCACAAATATTTCTGGGATTAGCTGAATATCAGGAACTGCTGGTGCATGTAACCTTGGAGATGAAATTAATATTTATAAATTAATATGATAAGAACTATATGCAATACAGAAAAGGCAGTCTTAATAAGAAAGTATCATATCTACCCTTGAGGAATACTCCCAACAATATCCACTTTGTATGACTCATTCAGATTCATTCCAGCTGAAACTCCTGTGCCAATAATGACCTAAAAATCCACAAACACATTTGTAAACATTATCTAGAAAGAGATAAAGCTATCTGAAGAGATGTTAGCTAACTATGATTAATACACACAAAGCATTACATTTATTTGTCAATCAGTTTTCTGTGAGTTAGGGGCTAAAAAAGCAGACAAAAAGGAGGAAGCATCATGATTTTCCCTTCATGTCCAACTCATGCTGATTTTATAGGTTTTTTATAAACAGTTAAATGGAACACGCTATATGAATCACTCAAATTCCCTTTGCCTAAGCCAAGCTCAGGCAAATTAGTGTACTGGAAAAACTAAATACAAGGACACTCCTGCCTGTGTACACTGGCTTATTTGCATGTGCATAGCCTGTTACCTGTAAAAAGAACTGATGCAACAGCATTGGTTTGCTATTGCCTATAAAAAATACCCTATTATACCATCTCCCTCATCTCTCAAAGGCATCCCTTTTCTTTGTTCCTCCTATCTAGATTGTGACCATAGCTTCCATTATTCCCTTTCTTGACTCCATTATGTGCAGGTTTTTTGAGAGCTCCAGTAATCTGAGAACTCATTTTTAAATCAAATCACTTTTAAAGGCAAAAGGTTGTCTGAGCTGTAGGCTTTGTGTGTATTATGATAGTCTGTTTTACACAGGTATTTTAGAATAGTTGTTTGAAACAGAATCAGTGCTGCAGCCAATTATCAGTCTCAGAAACAGAGAAAGGAAAAAGCGTTAAGCCCTGATGGTTCCTGCTCTTCTTTCTGCTACTGCATTTCCAAAAGCAAGCAAGCCCTGCAGAACCCCTGAACAGCCATCTGTAAGCACCTGCCTTCAGGAAAGGGTTCTGAGCTCTTGGACTCCATCTGGGAAATGCCACTCTTGGACTCCAAGTGGGAAATGCCACTCAAGACACTCTGCATTGTCTTGCAGAGAATCAGTCAGGTGCCCAAACTCCTGGATGGAGAGGGTTTTACAACACATATATATCTACCCATCGCTATAGGGAATGACTAGGGGTGTTTAAACTGTGTTTCAATTCTTCTTTGTGACTTTATGATCTCCATATGGGCATTCCAGTTCTTAATTTTAAGAGAATCCAAACCTTCAGCTGAATCAAGGCTCAAATGAATTATGTTCAATGGGAGTTACTCTCAAGCTCGGTAAGATAAGATAGAACATGAGACTGTTTCTACAGCTTTAGAATAGCTATACAATTTAGCCATAGAATTTCCCAACTGGCTTACCACAATGATCTCCACAGGAATAGGAACTGGGAGCTTCTTCTTAAAGCGGAAATTGATTTCCTTGCCGATCAGCAATAGAGCAATGCACGTTAATCCAACAATCATTGTAGCAATATTGGTTGTTGTTATTTTTGAAAGCACAGCAGCTAGACTCTGTAACATACCAGAAGAATCATAATTATTCTTAAGAAAATAGAATCTTCACGGAGATTTGCCACAAAAGAGCAAATTATATGTTGCCTTTCAGTTGTGGTTTCATTCTAAATTTATAAACACAGTGAATGAGGGCCTCACCGAAATACCCATTGTTCCTACAAAACACAGAAGACCACAGTATCTCAATGAGAGAAATGCACTTGAATAATTTACAATATCAGTGTTCCTTTAAGGGGGAAAAAAATTTGAAGAAAAAACTTCCATGGGGTAAAAAGCCTAAACTAAACCATGTCTTTCATCCTCAACATTTTCACACATATTCCTCAGTGGCAGTTACTTGAGAGCAATAAATGCCAACTCCTTCTAATACCTTCAAATATTCTTTGGCAAGTCACATTTACCTAGAGCTGCATGAACTATTCTAGAACAATAAAGCTGCTGATAGAACTATTGAAGTTGCCATAACAATATGTTAAATAACAGTGATCCTGCAATGCTGCTGAACTGGCCATTATTCCAAACACCTTTTAATTAAAAATGCTTACTAAAAGGGTGTTAGAAAAAAAACCTGCTGGAATACACAAGTTACTAGAGGGTAAATAACTGCCCATACTGATAGTTCCTCCTTCCACTGCATTAAAATAAATAAAAAACCTCTGGACAGGTCTTTGAAAGAAGACAAACATACTCTTCCTCATACAGATTGAAAATTGCAACAACTGTCAGGATGTTATACATTCAAGATGTTCTGGTAGTACGCATCTTGAATTTATAACTTCCCTTCTATTCTTTGGCAATTAGTATGACTGCTTCCCAGTTTAGTGAACTGAACAGCAAATTTTGGAATTAATCATTAATGCAGACTTGTTTGCAGAGGTTTGTTATACCTGCACAAACATACAAAAAGATTTCCACAAAGTATTTTCTATAGCCTACATGTAGATGAAATCCTGAAGCTTCATTATTGCTGAGCCATCAATCTGCTCAAAAGCTTACGTTTCCTCAGACATCTGAGATCTTTCCTTTTCTTCCTCTTCAGAGTGGAAAGATTCTGAGAGTTAACATTTCCTAGCTTTGCAGAACACGACTACTTTACAGTGAAGCATTTCAGGAGCACATTTTCCCCAAGGCACAGGAGACTTGCTTCAATTAACAATATATCTTCATATTATCAAACTACATTCAGCAGAATCCCAAAATCTGCCCATCTCAGACCATGTGGATCTATCAAGTCACACTTGGGCTGCAGTTTCAGATATTCATATATTGCTATGGCACTTAGTGACCTCATACACAGTGTTCAATACTGAAGACTATTCTACTTCGTGCCAAATAATACACAAAAACAGGAAAAAGCTTAGAAACTAGATCCAGACAACACAGAATTTGCATGTTTATTAAGTGTAGTTAACTCACATATACAACTGAGAGGGGTCCACTGTAGCGGCTAGTCTTGATTCCAAGGAGATACTTCAATTGGGAAGTGAAGACATGAACTGCAGCTGCAGTGGTAAATCCTCGCACCAGAGGCTCCGTTAGATAGATGGACAGAAATCCAAATCGAAGGAAACCTAAACACAACTAATGAAAAAAGACAAGTGTCAACCATGTGACTGCCACTATAGTCTGAATACTGCACACATACACACCCTTCTCCTTTCCTCAATGCCCAAGCCAGATCAGGCAAACCTGAACTTGGCTTTTCTAAAGCCACAGGTCAGTAAGCTGCCATCAACGCACCCAATCTTCCATGCCACTGGCAGGTCCAGTGTGAGATATGGCTATGTATGTATGCATTGCTTGTATGCATTTAAGGACACATTAGAGAACGTCAGCTGAGTTCTTCTGATGGGATAGGAAAAAATGAAAAGGAGGAAGATCCCGTTTTTTCCAGTCCAGCTAAGATGCCAGATAAAGTCCTGCCTCCAATGCATCCCTCCCCAGTTCTGTTGTGTGGCTGCCATAAAGCAGCCTGTGTCCCACACAGAGCAGTGCAGCAGCTGCCCTTACAGGAAACTGTGAGCACATACCTGGATAAGTCCTGAAAGGAAGGCGAGAGCTGCAGCTACCTGCACCCTCTTGGTATCCCTAGCACTGTAATATTCAAGGATGTCTGTAATATTAGTAGAATTAGAGTCCAGAGCCATTGTTCCATCAGGCACTTCTCTCACAGCAATACTACCAACCATCATACTAACCACAGCAAAGGTGCCTGAAATAAGAGGGAGAGGAAAATAATTGCTTAAAATCCTGGCAAGTTTTTTTTAGGAGTGGTTCTTATTGAGATATGTAGAATTCAACTAAAATAAGCGTCTTCTATCTTAATAATGTATTGTTTAGCCCCCAAATCTGCTCCAGTACTCAGCACCATTAAAGCCAATTAGATGGTGAATATACATCTCTGCAGAAGGTAAACACCATCCTTTTTTTTCTATCTCAGTTTCTATTTTGCACTTTAAAGATTCATCCTGGCCACACCAATAAAATCCTAGTTGAGGAGTTTGCAGCACACATTTCTAGACCTAATCTGATACAAGATGATCTTCTACTGCTTCCTAAGCAAAATGGATAAACTAACAATAAAAAGTACTGGTTATTTTCCTATGCACTTAAATTTGAATTTATGTAAAACAACTACACTTTCTATTTCCCCAATTCTACATTTTACAGCTTTATTAAACACATACACACATACACACACACACACAGAATTTCAGTTATCCATACAGATATACCTATTGATATGTGCTTGGAAGTTCCAAAAAAAGTATAGAGAAAAACAGGATAAAATGAAGAATATAGGCCAAATACTGGGGGAACAGCTGCCAGCAAAGCATAAGCTAAACCTAGAAAACAAACACAAATATGTATGTTAAGTAAACAACAAAAATAAAACATCTGAAGCAAAGAGACTTACTAAAACTGAACATACCTAATGGGAAATCTAGAGAACTGTCCTATGTTTAAGAAACAGGAGATCTTTCAGTGAATAGTCTTTAAAATGTGTAATACTCTAGGCCTGTGCCTAGAAACATAATGGGTTGAGGCAGGAAACCAAAGTCTCTAATTACAGGCACTGCAGGTGTGTGTGTGTTTGTGTGTACACTTGTGCACCTGTTTTGCCTTTGTGGGTGGAAGCACTCATTAATGGCCAACAAATGATTTTTCTTGCCTTTGTTTTCATCTGCAGAAGAATCTATTTAGAAACACCCAAACCCTCACAACAAGTGGGACACATTTGACTTCCTCTTCCTTTTCTGATCAGACATGGTGTTCATGACAACCTATAACTGACTAAATACTTTGCTCCTTCTCACCCCAGAATCACTGAGATGACATAACAGTTTATGTTTCCACAGAATATGCTCCAAAATATAAAATAAGCAGAGAATAATTTCTGACAATCTGTAAGGTCATAGAGCTTATATAGTCTGGTATTCTTCCCAAAAACAAAGTCCTTTTTGTCATGAAGCCCTGTCCAGTCCCATGCAGTAGAATGCAATCCACATCATTCCTATCTGTAGAGGAGGCTGGCAAGCACAGCTGTGGAGGTGTGGGAGGAACAGCTCCAAGGGACACCAGGGAAGAACATCTCCCACCCTATGTGTGACTCAGGGTGTGTTTATCATGGGACCAGGCTCACAAGCAAGTGGTGTACATCATGTGATATGGCACATAACAGTCCCAAGCAGTTCCAGCCAAAACGATAGCCCTACACAGCTTGTGTTAGTGAGATCTGACACCAGACCAGAACAAATGGGCCTCAAGGAGAAAACACTGTATCCTGGTTTGGCTTGGCTCTGCACCCTCACAAGTGCAGGCTGGTAACACCTGTGTGTTCTTGCCACACTTGGGCTGACTGGTCCAAGTGAGGAGTAAAAATCTCAATGGGCCAGTGCAAATTCCAAACAGAAGCAATGGTCCACCCACCATGGAGAGCCAGTGATACTTGAAAACACCTCTCCCTAATAATTTAAATTGGGAGACGAAGCATCACATTACCAAAAAAGAGCTAAACCAAAGGGATTTTCTGTGCCATCCATGTGCTCCTGTGCAGTGTAGTAAGTCACAGGGCCTTGTTCTAGTCCTAAGCAATATCTGGGTCCCAACCAAAAATTCATATTCTCATCAAAACTGGACTGATGGTATCATTTATTCTCTTGTTCAAATAAGCATTGCATTAAGTACTTGTGAAACTCTTCCCACATATCTTCTCTCACCCAAGGGGTACCTCTCCTAACATCAGCAAACATCTTGTACTGTAACAGCCTGGCCTTTAATATGATGATGAACTTAACAGTACAAGTAACCAGAACTGAAAATCAGTGTTCAAAACTGGGAGGGTGGGTCTATGTGAAGTTCCTGATCTAAATACCCTTTTATTCCCTTTCATTTGTACTGGCATTTCTAGAGACTGTCAGTGCCAAGGAAATAAAGAGATACTGACCTGATAGGAGGCCATGGCTTAAACACCATGGTCATTGTAGTTCTGTCTGGAATGATTCCCAAACTACTTTGAACCCATGCTTGCTATAATTACATCCATTCCAGAAAAATGAATGTTCAACTTTTGTGTTTTCAGAAAGGGAAATATTAGGAGCAGTTTAAGGGCATGTCTACAGTAGCCAAATTAATAGTGTTTATTTTAAAAGAGATTCACAAAATTAGGTATAAAGTTCACTGCTGACCACTTAAATTTTAGTGTTCTTTCAGGTCATGACATAAATGATGTTTCAGTATACAACTGGCAATGTTTGTGTCTAGTATATGACAGATAAGTCTGAGAGTTAACCACATTAGCTATCAGTTTAAGGTAAGTTGATGCTTCCATGTGTGGAAGAAAAAATAACCTTTATCATTAAACTTACGCAAATCCAGGAAGATACAGAAATAAAGAAATTATCTGCACAGACTAAATTAAGTATTTAATTATTTTGTTACCACCTATTAAAATCTTGGATTTACAGATTAATTTTTCAGACCTGCCTTAGCCTAAAGCAGAACAGGTGAGGTGAAAATATGAAATAAGTCAACACAGAAGTAAATTTATACATGCTTAATTACATCACCCTCTGGACAGGCCTCTGCACAAATCAAAGAATTTCCTTGACTCCAAGACCTCCTGGAAAAACCTACTGAGACTGTGGCAGCTATTGTGAAGCTGCCATTCCCAGAGTCCATTACCATAATGACATTGCTGTAGGAGCGCTACTGCTTTCCAACCTCCTAACACTTCTGAAACCACTAATAGTAAGTGCTGCGCTAAAAAAAAGATTCTACTGGTCCATTCACCAAGAGCTGAACAGAACAGTGAACACTGGCTTTCTCTGTCTTCCGGAGCCTGCTCCTGCTTCAGGACTGGGCCCCACTTAGGGTGACACTTCCAAGTAATTTCACAGAAATTTCCACAGATTTTCAGTCTTGTTACAGACGATACTTTTGATTTATTTCCACCACGTAAATCACTGCCCGCTACTGGTTCCAGCGTAAACTGGTGACTTCTAGCCTTAGGAATCAGTCTTTGAATTCTTGCATGTTCTTCTCTGATTAAATTTAGTTTGGTTACTTTACCCCAGTTGCTCCCTGAAATGTAATGTCTACATGTCTGCTACCCTCTGCAGGAAATTTGCCATGACTTTCAGGACAATGGGATCATTAAATAATATGGTGCATTCAGCAAAAGTTTAAACATGCACTTAAACTGTGAAAAATTGGTCTGCCACTGAGAGCTGTGGATACTGATTAGAGAGGGAGCTTCTTTGAGTTTGGTGCATATCACTGACTTGCAGTTTTAAGGGAATCATCATTCTGGGCTGGTCTGCAGAATCCATGCTGACCTCCACAGAGAGCCCTGAGATACACATCCTGTTCTCAGGAGCACCTGTTTCAGGATGCCAAGAACTGCCATAAAAGCACACACAGAAAAAGCAAAGAAGGGATAATTAAATCCAGAGGTACACTCACCTTGAGGAAGCTGCATGACCCCAGTGCTAATACCTGAGATAATGTCTCCCAGTAAGTATTCCTTCACTGGGTAATGAGGCAGCCATTTTAAAATTGGTAAGAAACGGTAAAGATGAGACTTGGCTTTCTTAGAAGAACAACTGGAAATACAAAGCAGAAAGAAAGTTAAGACGCTAGCAGGGGACAAACAGGTTGCAAAAATTGTCTTCCACCCCTATACAGGAATACAGCTCCTTTACAGGCAGGCTCAGACTCCTGATGACAGTAATTCCTGGACATGCTTAAGCACGAACAACTACGCCTCCAGTTAATTTAACTCTTAATCACATGTTAGTGCTGCTCACAAACTTTACGGAACTAGAGAAGAGAACAAAAGTCTTGTGAGGCTGGAGGTCAGTGGGAAGTAAAACTGTTCCAGTCTATGCAGAATTGAGTGGTCACACAACACCTTTTGCTGAGATCATTCCTAGTAACAATCCTCTGAGCATAACTTGCTTCCTGATAGTGGTTTTCACTCACCAGAATACTTTGCAGTGCATTTTCCCATTTACTATTTGTGTGCTTTATACTTTTTTGATCATAATATTTTATATTATTATACTTTAAAAATGCCAAATCTATTAATTTGACCTAGTACTTATGACTATCATTACCAGTACTGATAGACCCACTTTCAGGCTATTTGAGAACACCACCCTTCTCCACCAGGAAAGGAAAGGAACTGAAGCCAGCAGCACTGACCCTTGGTGTTCTTAGCAGAGCTATTAACCTTCTGAAACCCTGACTCATGACTGAATAGAGCCAGGAAACACATATCTCTATACAGCACTGCCTTGCATCATACCTTGATTGTACTGTGGTAAGTTTAACCTTGGCTAAAAATGTAACACAGATAAATGCTTTTCTGTGTAGAGAATTTCAAGGGAATTGCAGAGATGTGTTAGCATTTCTGAATTACACAGTGAAGAGGCTTGTTGCTACAAGTGAGAGAGTCATCCACATTTCTCCATGGTTAAGTAGGCTGTATCACAAGAAAGAGGATTTTGATCCACTTTTTTTAAATTCAGGACAGGCAAGTTTTCTGAGGTAGAATTAAATGTCTTTACCACTGAAGTCATTCCATAAACCAAAGCTAATCTCTACATGTCAAATCATGTGAACAGAAATATTTCATAGAAAAGCAAATCTGTTGTCCTGCAGAACAAGGTTTGAGAAAGAAATGGAAAAATCCCTGCAAATGAAATATGGATAACCATAAAGCTAACGAGAACTTAACTAGAACTTAAATCCCCTGGTACCATGGAGCAAGAGAAGCACATTTCACATCTAACTAGATGATACTTAGATTCCAAGGCAGTTAATTAAAAGCTAGAGAATGCCTTTAATAAGTTCTTATTAGACTAATAATTAAAATTTCTATACAGCTATCACACATCTCCATTCTTCTGTGAAAGGATCATGTGAAGCAGAAATTTGGCCATAAGTTTTTCCACATAAAAAGGACAGATATTTTTCTGGTCTTATGAATTCATGTCACGTGATCTGACTAATACTTCACATTCCTATGCTGTGTATTTTCCTTTTGCACTTTGATGAATGCAATTCAACTAATTTACCCAACATTTTCTAATATAGGTATACATAAACATTAAAAGCACACACACAGTTTCTTCTCAGTCTTGCTGAATGGTCAAAGTAGAATTAGCAGTTTTATCTTTTAGGTTTCTTTGAAGAGATTACCAGCTAAGTGCTTGAATCCATTAAGAATTATAATATTTCTAACCAATAAAACAAAGATAAGACAAAAAACCCTACCGACAAGAATGTGCAATCTTCTGCCCCAAAGTCGGAGGGGTTCTCTGTCGCCTGTGCAGCTGTCCTTGCAGGAGCTCCTGGTTGTATACTGGTCTCTGCACACAATACCTCTGGGTCTGCTCAAGAGACGCTTCTTGTTCTTCAGCAGGTTCCATAGCTGAGCTCACAGAGCAGCAGTGAAGGAGGAACAGTTCCACGGCCTCCACTGAAAAACCTGGTTGCAGACAAAATAAGTTTGGTTTCCTTTTTAACCTCAGATTTGGCATTTCCTTTCAAATAATGTATTTTGACAAACTAGAGAACTCTGACAAGAACTGTGATTTCAGCCTAACTAAATAGTCTGTAACAGCAGTAAGAAAATAAGTCACACTCTTTAGTCTACGCAAGCTATTAATTTATGCTTCTCTTGCATAATGAAGGCTTTTGCATTAATTTCTTCGTAAATAAGAGCTGAAATGAACTTGGAAGGTTGTATTCATGTTTATCTGGATTTTCCCTCAGTTTTTAAAGAATATGTCCCTGTAGGAGGGAGATTCCTTTATTGCTGAGTTACTTCCTGCTTACTCACAAACTGACATGTCCATTTTCAAAAGACAAAACTCTGACTTTATGTCTGAGAAACCCACTTCTTTCTTCCAGATTGTCAGTTGCTTCCTGAATCCATCCACCTGCTTTTCCTCTCTATTTCAGAAGCTTCTTTTTCCAAACAGCATCTCAAGGATACACAATTCACTACTTTCAAACAGTTATTCCAATGGATGTGCCGCTTACTGCTAATCTCAATCTGCACTGACTAAAACAGGAATCAGGAGATGTGCCCAGTTTTAAAACTAGCCAGAAGGTTTGTAAAGATCTATTTGTCTGTCTGATTCAGTGCCACAAACATCTTAACATGTTTAAATGACACTTTGCTGATTCCATTGCCCCATGTTTGCTGCTTTCAGAAATACCAGGCAAGAAACACAACTCCCAGTTCTGTGCAAAGTGACAGGACTGCTATGCTGTTAGGCAGAGATGCTGGCTCGTGCCACGTTTGATGACAGAACAGGAGTGCAGTGGGAAACAGAGCCATCATTGTGAACAAGGCCTTGGGCTCAAGTCCAGCAAGTCACTTAAGCATGTGTTTGCCTTCAACGAAGGGTGCTAACCCAGGGGTGTTCTGTTTTTAGCTGCACATCAATACTTTTCTGGGAAAGGGTTACCACACAGAAATTAAACACACTGCTACCTAATCACTCAGACAAAGCTAACCATGATTGGCCCAACATTCTGATTCAGCAAATACAGTCAGACCATCAACAAAATATCAATACTGCTATTTATGCCTTCACTCTGATGAAAGTGCTGGAATTTTCCATTAAGGTCTTGCTAGACTCTAGCTCTTAGAACTGACACAGCCTCTTCAGTTCTCAGTATTTTGTAAGCAATACTTTCCCTTCATTGTCAGCCACAAAATTATATTTTTACTATAATTGTGATTTTCAATCTACTGCATACTCTAGATTGACTTCAGCTTTATTGTGTGAAATAAAGGTGATCCTGCTTGAGCAGGGAGGCTGTAATCTATGATCCTCAGAAGTATGGTCAAGCCTCAACCATTCTGGGATTCCATAATGGTCCCTTATGTCATTATTCACATAGAATCTATCTAGAATCTATTATCTACAAATTAAGAAGCTATTTTAATCAGTCCTAAAAAGAAAATCCACTCAAATCAGAAGAAAAACTGCAGCTGCATGCAAAAGACACAAACCAAATCAGTTCAATGACGTGGTTTTGGCCAAACTTCTCCAATAAAATGAGAATGCAATATCAAAACATTTTTAGCCAAGATTTTAAAAACATGCACTTCTTTCTGCTACAAAGGACAGCAACACAAGACAGTGCCTTGCTAACCCCAAACAATTCAGATCCTGAATTTCCACCTTTGAGTTTGTTCAGCTTCAAGTAGATTGGTTAATATATGGAAGAGCCACATGAGCTCGTAATGTAAATCCAGACCTGCAGAGGTCAGGAGCTCTCCAGTTCTGTACACATGCTCCAGCTCTTCCAGGTACTATGAGCACATACAGAACAACGGAAGTTCCATCCTGCCTCTGTTTTTCATGGTAAAATAAATGATACAAGTGGTATATTTGACTAACTGAACAAGGCTCAACTCTAAATCAGCTATCCAGACCATGGCAAGTGTTAGTTTGGAATACTACCAGAGGTCACAATCCAAGCTTCACCATCACTCAGTCTGAAGGTTTTTAAACTGTAGATTGAATGTTTCTGATTCTGTTAGAATAAGGAAGTTACACTGCACTGAATCATGAGAACCAGCTAAAACAAAAGTAACTTGAGGGAGGATACAACAGGATCTTGTCTTTACCTTCACAGTGGATACAAGAACATGGAAAACAAATCACATGTCATTAAAAGAAATCCTATATCTACTTAAAACTACTGCTGGATATATCACATTCTGTTTTTCCATGTCATGTCACCAACTTCATCTTAACAGCCCTGCATAAGCATGTTCCTTGATGGCAACCTAAAATACTAAGATGTAGATAGTACAGTAACAATTAAAGTCTTTAGTATCATCCCTCTCTTCTGCTAAAGTACACAGAGAGCAAGATTGAGATGTTTGTCTTTACACTGTCCACAGAGTAGCAAATAGTAACATTTTCCTGACTGGTTCGACTGTCTCTCCAAGTGTTTGCTGTATGACAAACTGGCAACTCAGTTATCCAAGGCTCAGAAACTGAGTCTTGCCCTTCACTCTCAGAATGCTTGAAGAAGAGCAAAAGCAAAGTACTGCCATTTTCATGAAAAGAAAGTTACTGCTATGATTTCTGAAAACTCACAGACCTTTATCCAGAGAAAGGGAAAGGCAATGGTGGAGAGTGGAATACTGCTCTCCAACAACCTTTGAACTTGACAGCAAGAATAAAGCTGAAAAGCTGAAAGAAACACTGTCATTAATCTTATCAGCCAGATAAAAGTTAAGTTGAAGTAGCTAAAACTTGTATGCCAAAGACTTAGGAGTTGGTAATTCTTTATCTGACTGATAAAGGCCTGTTTTATATCTTTCCTGCTATTATCAAATTGAAGGCGTTAAAGAAAAAAAGTGAAGCAAACACTTCTCTAATAAATTAGAGATATAATTTATTATTATCTCTAATAAATTAGCGATAATATAAATTATTATCACTAATAAATTAGCACTTTCTCTTCCCAATCTTAGCTGATAAAGGAGGTCTGTCAAGCTATCTGCACTGATTCTTGTAAAGGGCAGTAAGTTTTGATCCAAATCACATGAATCAGAGTGCAACCATAAAGTTTATAGGAACAGAGATTTGACTGCTATTCCTTAGATTCAAAATACAACTATGGGGAGAAAAAAAGCAAGAAGCTGGAGCCATTAAGAATGGTGTACTGTGTGACTCTTGCAGCTTTAACAGGCACTTTTTCTCCTACCATGAGTATCTAACCTGAATGTGTCTGAACTACCTAAGGAAATGGGGGAGTCAGCAGCAAATCCATTGTCTTGCCTGTTTTAAAAGAGCAAACCCCCTTTCTTTTGGAAGCTAGGCACAAATTGCTTTAAGTAGCAGAAAAGCACAGGTGAACACAGTGCTTTTGTATTACAGTGTGTCCTCTGCCAGAGAATTCCAAGTTTGATCATAAACTAAGAAGTCTGTGAAATATTTTGTGTCTTCAAGCTTATAGATACAGGTGACTGCCATCAGCCAAAGGGCTGGTGGAAATAGTGCCACTCTGTGTAAAATATGTTCTCTCAAATGTACACTGAAAAGCAGTTACTGCAAGGTCTGTTCCTACTGTCTGAAGAGGCAAGACACAAAACCAGGTGATTTTAGGAACCAGATAATGGCTCCTTTCTTTCCTCTCTGGCCTCATTCCCCAGTGCCCTATGCCCTTCCACTTTTCACCCTGAGTGACATGTACAAAGCTGTTTTTCAAATAAGCAGAAAGGTGTAAAATGACTGGATGGGGTCATAAAGAATGTGTTCTCCTAGTTTTATTGGACTGTTGTCATCATTCTCATTCCTCCTCCACCCATCCCATTAAATCCACTAACAACTAGATGTTTTAAACCTGAAGGCTTTATGTAAAATTTCATAAATTTAGATGTAACTTGTGAAACAAACAGAATTTTCCTTGTGTAGAAATGCACTCCAGTAGTGAACCTTTGGGAAAAAAAGAAATCAAGACCTTAAATTTCTATGCAGCTTTTAGATAGGCAAAATGTCCACTCTGTTCATTAGAAAGGTGAGATGATTATATAAACTAAGTTTATTTGTGTGATAGAAGCTTCTCCACACACCTATAATGTTACTCAGAACGACAGCAGGATGGAGAACCTGGATAATACCCTGGTGGGCTACTGCCAGGGCCACCACATGAGCCATCAGCCTATCCAAAGCTCATTGCCACCAGTCCAGAGTAGTACACAAGGGTCACCTATGGGACCCTGGAAGTCCCTGCCAGCTCTGGGTGTGAAAAGCATCTGCCCATCTCTAAGAGTAAGAGCACTCAGGGGCAGCAAAAGGGGTCCTGGGAAGTCCTGGCCAGTCACACATGTGCACATGGGATGGTCTGTACCAACAACTGGAGTGGGGCTTTGACCTTGAGGGCTCATACATCCAGCTCAGCTGTGGAGATTGGGATGAAGGAGCTGCTAGGCAGATTGTGTGAGCCTGTGTGCTGGAGGGATCCACCCTGCAGATGTGTGATGTATCTCTACATATGCACATACATCCTCAGTACTGGACCTCCATCCTGCTTACCCAGAGAGCAGAGAGGATGAAGCTGTTGCTGTTGCCTCTCTGATATGCATGACTTGCCATGTACAAATCTAAATACATTGTGTATGTGTGTGCTTATGGGAAAGATATCTTCAGCCTTGGTACTGGTTGGATCTGGGGATATGGAGTAGCAGCAGCAGCAGCCTCGTTTTCCTCAGGCTGTTGAATTCAGTATGATATATTTTCCTCTAATGAACCTATCTTAGCCATTGAAAACAGCATAATAGTAACACTAAGCATAAAGATCCTTCTCTCAAAATGGTAAAAAATAAGACATATATATTTAAAAATAATAAGATTATGTAACTGGTAAGAGGTGATTTATATTTCATGTTCCTTGCCGAAAAATACTTAAGTCCCCAAAGTTTACTCCATGGACTAATGAATTCATTAGTGTCTTAAGAGTATCTCTTCTCAATCAGCAATCTTATGTTTGTTTTCATCAACAGAATGTTTTAGGAATCTGCTATGATGATTGAGCTGCTTAATCCATTCCACATAAGACAAAGACCTGGAGCACTTTGAGCAGCAGAACACTGGTCTCCTTCACTCAGATATAGATAACAGATGGCTTCTGTTTCCAGTGTAAACACATTGATGACCATGAGAACCCATGGCAATATGATCACTCTTATTCCTGCTTTTTGCAACTTCAGTGACCTTGGATCCTAGTCTGATGTCCTCCTTCCCTTTGCCAGAAGCAGTTGCTAGTGACAGTGGAGCCAGTAAGTTTACCAGAATGGTACCGTGGCTGATGGCCCCTTTGTGGTGCTTTTGTGCTTATCAGCCGACTGATAAGGACATACACCACCTCAGAGAAGGTAATCATTAGCCAGCTCAATTTCCAGAGAAAATCCACTGCCAAAATGTTTTCTGGAGCAGTTTTCATCATAAAGCTCCAGTTGATCAGAGGAGATAACATAAATCAAGATCATGCATACACACCAAGCTAAGCCAGAATAATTTCTTTACTTGTGATCTCAGTGCACCAATGATCTGCAGCAACTGGTTCATTTTTTCAGGCAAAGTAGGACATGCAAACAGCAAACAAGTGTCTGTGCAGAAAGAAATTACTTCATTCTGTGATACACTTCCTTCTGCAGAGAAGCCACCAAAAGAATTCTCCTCTCTCTATCTGCTTCATCAACTCTTTACACACTTCACTACCCTCTGAAGTGCTGCATCAAGTTAAAAATAAACAACAAAAAATAGAAGGCTGTTATTTATAACCAAAATCATTTCAGTCATCATGTTTACAGTGCAAATGTCTCAAATCACAGAGGAAACTGAAGGATAATAAACAGTGTGGTCAGAGGAAGAAATTACTGGAGTGCAGAGAGAGAAGAGAGGGTTTAGAATGGGATTAAAATTTATATTCGAGTTTCACTGCTGGAAACATGGCATAAATTAACTACCGTTACTTAAGTAACATGAGGTTTTGAAAAATTTCCAAGGATCCTCTACAAGACTCTCTTTCTAACACATTCTGAAAGATCTGTTCCTCTATGAAAAAGGCTACAGCCACTGCCATGCTTGAAGAAATTCCTGAAGAATTGATGCTCCCGAAAGGCAACACAGAACTTCAGCATAGGGCAGCCACTCCTTGGGAAAGTAGTAGCACTAACTATTTCTCAAAGCTGCAACTCTCTTCCTGATAGTTCTGAGAACTTTCCTATCCATGTTGGGATCTGCAAACATTTCATTCTTGGAAGCTACTTCATAACACACATTTTCTGTGGTTTTTTTCTGCACTAGGTATCAAACCAAATCCTACATGAGCAGTAAGCAGAACATGACTCATGATAGATCCTGTCCCCATTTATGCAACTGTTGCTTGGTTAAGATGTTACCTAAACAAGAGCATTCTCCTGTCTGTTATGTACTTGAGTGATGCTTCATGATCTAAAGGTGAATGCCAGACAGTGGGAATAACCTTCCTCAACATTTTGATGCCAAGGTTACACCTAAAGCCCATGAGTGCACAGCAAACACTGGCCAACACTGCTTTTGCTTGAAATACTGTAAAATGCACAGTAAGCAAAGAATTTGTAGAGAAATTTCTCAAGTAAGTATTTCACAGCAAACCCCTGCTTTATTTGCAGCTCACCTTACAGCTTCATATTTCTTCTGTGGCTGATGAAATTTTAATGTGAGACAGCCCCATGTCTGTTCTTAACTGTGCAAACAAAAAGACCAGCCCTCACAGAGCTGAAAATTTCTCCAAATGACCATTCAAGTGTCTTTGGCAGAACAATCCTGAATGGATTCCTGCAACAGCTACACTGGAACAGAGTGTCTTGATGAAGGAACTGGAAGAGCAAGAAGAGTATCGGGGCTGAGGATCACCAAATGAAATGAAGAAAGGTTCATTGAGTAATTTTCTGATGGTTTCTTCTTGCAAGAACCCTTCTTTCCTTCTCAGGAACACATATGCAAAAGAAACAAATGTGACCAGAAAACAGGGAAAAATAAAATCAGACTCACTACAACTGCAGTTAGACTCAGGTCACCTGTTCGGCTATACAGACATAAATGAAGCACCAAAAAAAGATCACATATATAGATTCTAAGCATGAAACTGGCAAAGAAATAAAACTGGAAAAATATAATAGAGAACTTAAAACAAGCAAACAACAAGTACAGTCCAAAATTCCAAAAAGAAAATGCAATGAACCAAAGACAGTAGATAAAAGATACAGTAAACCTGAAAGAAATTGGAAGGGCTTAGAAAACAATATTATGTCAAAGTTCTGAAGCTGAAGCAGGATCCTGTAAAGCAGGATATGCAGGATTAGATGCTGACCATGCTGAAGTGGTAAATGAACTCAGGTATAGCTTTCTCTGGGAAAGGACTTGAACCATGTTATGCTATAAAGTTAATTAGCAGCAGCAAAACTTCTGTGTTCAGAGAGGACATTACAGTTGCCTGTATCTGTGAAAGATCTGTAGTTTTGTTCCTGATGGGACTCTTCAGATTTGCCTGAGCTTAGCAGAGCTCTGTGAGAACAGGAATGGGCAGCTCCCTGTGGGCACCTCTGAGTAGCAATCCAAGTTTTCTCCTGCATAGGGTATGGATTTTTAAATTCTACTCCATGAAAACCAGGTAGAAATTTTGTAATCCTTAATCAGTTCAATCCTTAACTGAGCTTAACTGACCTGTCCCTGCTAGACTGAACTTGAACAAGGATGTTTCAAACAACAGACACACAGCAATCTTTGGATTGGAAAATTCTGCCTTAAGATCACAGAACAGTGGAAGGGGCCTTCAAGACCCCCTAGTTCCAACCCCCTGCCATAGGTAGGGACACCTTCCATTGGACCAGGCTGCTCAAAGCCCCACCCAACATAGGATGAGAGGTTTTCTGAGGAGTTCTCAAATCTCAGCCCTGCCTCAGAACCTAATTTCCATAGAACAAATTAAATGGAGCATTTTGATCTTTGCTCTAGCCTTGTCTATGTGTCAGAATCTCAGATTTTCAATTAAAAGATTAAAATCTATAAATGAGCTAACTCACACCCTCCCCAGTAACCACAACAATACAAGAACACAAACAGAATTGGCTGTACAAAATGGTATGCAACAGTCAAAGCAGAGCAGTAAAACTTGATCTCCTACCTGGATCAAGTTAATCAACTTATTAAACCAATAAGTTTTCAATGAAGGCTGGAGAAAAAAGATTCTACCCAGGCAGTAAAAATACAGATTGTCAAAAACATCCCAGGAAGGCAATCACACTATTGTTTGTCACATGGAAGGTTTTCCTAGCTTGCTACTGCACAAAATAAAATAAAATAGTTAATGCAACATTTTGAGAAGAGTAGTCCAAGTTCCTGCATAGGCCAGTGGTTCATATATGTACTCTTATAATCATAAATAAAAATCTAAATCATATCAATGAAACTAACTTGCAAAACTCATTCAACAGCCTGCACAAATTTACAGCCATATCTTCAAATCTATGGAAATACTTTTGGAAATGGTATTGTCTCTTTGTGGTCTCTTTGTGCACAGCCTTCCCATTACCTGGGCATGTGGTAAATAACAAGACCTGCACTTCACTGCTGCTTATACCTCTGAAGAGCAAAAAGCCATAGATAACTGGTTATAAAATAATAGCAATGGCAGGTCTTGTAGCCATGTGAAGAAATACTACCAAGAAGGACTATTAAGAAATACTGTCTAGCAGGACAACATTCTGCTGACTAACAGATCTAGGGAAAGAAACATCTGAGTAACAGTGGTGTTTAATTCATTAAAATTACCCAGGAAATCAATAGGCTAATTAGAGCTTGAGAATTTTAGATTCAGCATGTTTTTCTTGTGCTAAAAGTTACAGATTATGAAACAATCAGATAGGAAAAAAAAACCAGAAAAGAAATAAAAGCACATCAGCTCCAGACACAATACTGAGAGGAAATAAAGTTTAGTTTAGTACCCAAGCATGGATGCAGCAGCAGGCTTGTTTCTTACTAGATGTAAGAGCTTTCCCTCACTGAAATCAGATTCTGAATATAACTCAATATTGCCCCAACTCCACCCATAAATATACCTTTAAATGCAATGAAGCTTTTAGAATGAGACTGATGAGTTAAATACCCTCTACCCTACACAAGAGAGTAAATGCTATTGCACATTAATATCCTTTATCAGCTACCAACAGCAGTGCTGCACATGTGAAACTCCATTTTCTTCCTATACCTTTTCCACACTACATTTCAGAGATGTTTCACAATACAATGCAAGACTATTAACGAAACACCTCAGTTTGGAAATGCTGCTAAATGCAGAACTGAAACATCTATCATGTCTTAGGAAGGCTTAGGATTGTCAGAAACCAAGTGTTTCAAAGTGTAATTACTGTCCCTTGAGGAAGGCAAGAGGTGATCCCCAGAGTTAATTCAGTGCAAGCCACTGCACGTGCTTGCTTCTGAAACAGTAAATTACCTTAGTTTTTCTATTTCTACAGCAGCAGTAAAGCAGCATCCTACTCATGAAAAGTTCTGTAATATAAATCAAGACACCTGTTGACCCAAAATACCTGTTACTGCACATACAGTAAGAGACATTTTAAAAGTTTGTTTGCAGATTTTAGTCTTGTTGTCAGTCATTGACATAAAAACCAATACTGTACAACTGTATTACTGTGCTATGAAGAATTATGAATGCATATTCTGCTGATTCATCAGCAGAAATAATGGCAGCAATCTAATTTTTTTTTCTTTTCCTTACTACTGGATTATCCCTAAATGCCTGCTGCAACAGCCACTTGGGTCCTCTGAAATTTCGAAGCATTCCATAAATAGCTTTCAACCATATTTCAGTGTTCAGACAGAAGTTTTGCAATAGCAGCATGGGCAGGAGCACAGAAAATTTAAGCCCACTTACTTTTCTGGCTGGCTTTTCCTAGCTGCTTTCACTGATCCCTTCTAAGGAGTTCAAAACGTTCCCACAGCTCGTGAAGCTGAAAAACACTGACATAAGGAAAGGTAAATCTTCTTCTTTGCCTGAAAAGTGGAAGGGCATGAAGGGGTGGAGGCGGGGGACTGGTTTAATCGAGGTTTTGGAAAGGTTTTGAAGGTCTTTGGGTTGAAGCAGCAATGAAGCGCGGATCAGGTAGTTTTTGTTGTTACAAGACTCCTTGGGACAGTCGCTCCGACCTAAACTGACAGCCCGCAGCTTACAGTCGGAGGGGCGCAGCCACAACACGAGGAAATGACTGATCGATCTTTCACGTTCCCTCTGGTTTCCCCGTGGGTGCTCGCGTGCTTTACAGCTCCGAGCAGCGCGGGCGCCGCCGCTGCCCGGGAGCCCCCGGGCGGTGCGGGAGGCGCTGCCCCGGACCGCGCCTGCCGCACACGGGGCTCCGGCTGCTCCGCCGGGGCCGGCGGGGAGCGAAGGAAGCGAGGGCGGCACCGGGCGAGACCTCCAGGCTACCCCCGGCCCGGGGTGCCCGAGTGGGAGCCACAGGCACGGGGGCAGCCCGACCCCAACCGACGCTCCGTGCGGCGAGGCTCGCTCCCCTCAGGGGAGATCCGCTTAAGGGGAGAGACACCCTCCGCCACTGACCCCGCGCTCACTCCCCTCAGGGGAGATCCGCTTAAGGAGAGAAACACCCTCCGCCACTGACCCCGCGCTCACCCCCGCCCGGCCC
>VWZP01010151.1:1511750-1579178 GCA_013396995.1 Dicaeum eximium
CTCCGCCCCGCCCCCGCCCCGCTGCCGCAGGTGCGCCTGGGACTCGTAGTCCCCCCCGCAGCCCCGGCCGGGCGCGGCCCCGCCGCGGCCTACGAGGCCCAGGATGCCGCGGGGCCGTGCGCGCCCCCCCGGCGCGGCCTGCGCGGGCACCGCCCCGCCCGCCCCGCGGTACCGCCCGGCCCCTCCGCGCGGAGAGAGACACGGAGCCCTGGAGTCCTGGGGTGAGCGGGGATGGGAGAGTCCTTAAACATCACCAAGTGCAACCGCCCCAGAGCCCTGCCCCTGTAACCCCGAAACCACATCCCCCAGCGCCAGCTCTGACAGCCCTTGAACGCCTCCAGGCATGGTGACGACACCTCCCCGGGCGATCTATTCCAGTGTCTGACCAGCCACACTCTTGGGAATTTTTCCAAATATCTGTCTGGATGTATTTCATTTCTTTAGGGGCGCAAAGATGCGTGGGTATCAATTTCATTGTGAATATGCAGGAATTAGTAGTGAAATGCCTTCACAGATCTCATCGTTCAGTCCTTGGTTTGTAATGTTCCATCATAATGATAGCTCTCTCTCGCCCAAGACAAAAATGTTTTCCCACCTCCCAGATTTGGGGTTGTATACAGAGTTTGTAGAAGATTTTTTTTCCCCAACTTTGAAACTCCTACGCACTTAAAAACATGAAAAAAATTGTGAAACTGGTGTCCACAGGACTATTTTATTTGAAAACCTTAAAATGATTCCTTGACATGGTAGCCCTTGTAAGAATTTAAGACTAACTTAATTAAAATGTAAATTAATTCAAGGTGAGATACAGCACGTTAAATTTCAGTATTGTCAAACAGAAATTTCAAGGTCAAAACATTTCTAAAGTTGCTTTTAAATATGAGGTTTGTTTACTCAAAACAGGCTGTAAAGAAAAGGCATTTGGTTGAAAAATTTCAGTGATAGATAATGCCATATACATCAGACTTCGTTTGGAGTGATGTTGGACACCCCTGTTACACAGAACTGGGTAAGTGGAGGTACTTTGGGTGAGGCATGTTTGTTGGTTCAGTTATTTATTCAAAAAGTGAATTCTTTCCTGAACATGGAAATCTGTAGCCTGTATTAGAATGCAGGTGTAATCCACTTATGAGGGTGTGGCCTGGTAGTGAAATTCTCCTTTGTTGCCAGTAAAACATACATTGCAGTAATATGCCACAGGGAGACCCGTTCATACACCCTGCACAAAGAGAAAGGAGAAGAGAAAGCCTCAGGCAAACACAGATTAGCAGACTTCCTGCTAGTCCACCCCAGTATAAAGCATTTTGAATGTTCAGTAATCCTGGGGATTATGTTACATTAATTGTGTCAATGATTGCATTTAAATACCAGCTGGTTTTAATTTCTTGTGTGCATTTTAGTGTGATGCACTCAAAGGTTATTATAATAATTATTTTTATTGCATTGTCTGAAATGGTAAAAGATGCTGTGGTTCTTCAGCTCTGGGAGAAGGACAGGGATTAATGGAGTGCTAAACTCTGTAGCAGCAAAATGAAAAGAGGATTTTTGGTCAAAACAAGAATAGGGAGGGAAAGTTAATACAGAATAAACAATATAGACAATTGAGGAGAGTAAAAACAGTCCTGTGGAGGGTAATTGTGGAATGTTAGTTAAGGGTGCACACACACCACTGGAGCTGTGTGATGACAGAGGGCTTAGTGTGAACTTTGGGGGCTCAGTGAGAGCTTTGGGGGCTCAGCTGGCTCTCAGGGGATGGAGCAGTGGGAACCACTGCTCTCCAGCAGCATAAGGAAAGCTGTGAGGTGCTGTCAAAGGCCAGATCCAGCACTCACAGCTTTGGGCTGGTTATTTCTCAACTTCTCCGGCAGCCGCTGACGGTGAGTATGGGCAGGGGAGGTAGTGGGGGACTGGGAGTGCAGAGTTCTGACACTTCCCTTTGGCTCATTGACATACACTTCCCATATGGGACATCCCAAATGGGTCAGATGGGCTCCATCAACTGGCTCACTCCCCACCACATCCTAACTACCCTCATGTATCTTCTGAGAATGAAACCACTTTCTAAGGCAGAAAAATCCCTGTATGTATTTGGAGTCTTACACCGGCCCCAGGACAGGTCAAACCAGAATTAGTAAAGCTGAGGTGGACATTTCCATATGGAGTGAAACACATTTGATATACAGGAATTTTCCCACTGATTTCAGTGGCAGTAGGCTTGGTTCTCAAAATGCTGCTGTTAATTAGTTGCTACCCACATCCTGTACAGACACATAACTCATGTCAAGCTTTGTTATTGTGTTAACAACACAATTATTCTAGCAGAGGTCCAAACACTGGGACATTTTCCTTTTTTTTTTACACTGAGGTTCCTTAAAAATGGCTGAACTCAAATAATTTAAAATTTCCCCTGAGAAGGGTGTGATTTTAAATAAATTTAAAATCAGCTAAGCTGAGTGTCCAGTTGTGAGTATAAACCAGTGGAATGGCTTCACATGAGCTGTTTCCAGCCCACTTGGAGCTATAGGGTATCAGCAGAGGGTTGTGCACATGATCCATGTGCAGGGAAGCAGGGGCCTGGGGGCATCAGCCAGCTTCATGGTATCAGCAATATCATCCAATGCAGAAGTAGCCCTCAAACCTGTGACTACACAGGACCTCCCTGAGTCCTGCCTTTGGCCCAGATGCAGTCAGGGAAATAGCTGAGCCTTCTGACATAGCTTCTTTGCCACTAACTTGCACTAATCTCCCCTGAGCAGCAGAGCTCAAAAGCACAACAATATTATCTTTGTTTTTTAAAGAAGCTTATGAAATTTGTTTCAGTCTATAAAGCTAGCATTTATCATCATCCTCCAGGGCGGTATTCTTCCATTCCTGGAACAGCATTTTTACTTGGCCCTGCCTTGCTGCATGCCAGCTAAAACTCTCCCTATCAGGCTCTGTAGTAATTAGCCACACAGGAACTAAGTCTTTAGGCTTACTGCCAGCTCAGTCCCTTTAGCTGAACCAGGAATAACATAGGGAAGAAAAAGCAACAGTCAGAAAACGTCAGCAACAGAGGAGAACACTGGACAATTCATCCACATGTCACCTGTACAGTGCTTGAATGCTTATACCTCATGGTCTTCTTTTCCAGCAACAGTGGGTGGTGGGTGCTCTGTCTGCTCCTTCACAGAAGCACTGCAAGTGGTTCATGGCCTCAGCTGCTCTGGGTTGCTAACAGCCCTAAACAGCTCCTTAGGGCCATGCATAACATAGGCAAGCCCTTTTGCTGACTGTTTGATTCTGAGGTTCCCTTGGCAGCTCAGGATGAAGGTAGGTCCCTTCTGCAGCTGCCTTGTTCCTGTTCCTCCAGTGGTGAGTCACTAGTTAAACCTCACTACAGAGCTGATCTGAGTGGGGTTTATCTGGGGCCTCACACTAGCTTCCTGCTTTGATAATAACCTACCCCACTGACTACTAATAGATAAATGATGAGGTGATGCTGTGGCAGCATTTCCACCCAGTAACATTTGCCCTGAAGGGTTAGCAAGTAAATAAAACATAGGACCATGTTTATGGATGTTGTCACATCTCTTTCCAAATATTTTCCTTTCTAGACTAAACAACTCTCTCTTATTGGAAGCTCATGGGTCCAAGGGTCTTGTTTCTGCTGCAGCACTTTGCAATCTCTCTAACTTGTTTACATCCATATTTAAGTGAAGGGCTCAACAGCTGACAGTTGCTGTCTACTTTATCAGCCGTGTTTATATTTACTGTGTTTTAGCATAAACACTTCCACTGATGCAATGCAAAATGGCATTTTTAAAAACTGCTTTATGCTGTTGATTCTACATCTATAGTTTTGTTGGCTAGTCTGATATTTAGACAGTTTATGTGCTGGTACCTTGTTCTTTGACAATGTCTTATCCTTGAGTGTATTTTTTATGTTATTTAATTACTACCCTTTTCTGTATATTGTCAAGATCATGCAAAAATGGATTTGGTCCTTCAAAAATGTTGAAGCTCCACACATTTCCTCCCATTAAGATTAAAATGTTATCATCTTTGGACGAAGCAAGCTTGAGAGAAAAACATTCAGGCAAATTTATGAGAACTACAGGTTTTGTTTGTTTCAGGAACTCAAGTGGGTCAGGGTTTCATTCTTCTGTACTTTTGTTTCATTTCTCTTATGTTCTCCTTCTTCTACTGGAACATGGCTTAGTGAGCTTATAGGAGAAATGAGGAATACTATAAGGCATACTAAAAGTACTAAAAGTCAGTTTTCATAGTTGTGTCTGAGAAAGTTTTACACTCGTATATAAGCTTATTAGTACATTTTTTAGCATTTTTATTGCCATTGATTATCCTTTGTGCCACCCTTGCTATTTTGACAACTGCTTAATGTCAGATGACTCATTGCTTTCAGCCATATGGGAGGAAAAATAAAAAAAACCACATTTACTGAGTATACCATATGTGTATGCTATATGGGGTGTAGGACTGGAAAAAGTCTAAGGAAGAACTTCCTGGAGTCTGGAAAGGGTAGATGATAATACCACTTGGGAATCTTCCAGTGAGGAAGCGAAAAGCCAGTATAGAGTTTGTGGTGAGTTTCAGTAAAATGCTTTGTGGTGTTCCTCTGTGGTTGTGATTGCATACATTATTCAAAGGAAATAAATACAACTGTGAAAAGCAGCTTCTCTGGTTATGCTGATCTCTTGCCTGAAAATCAGGTGAAGTGCCTCGTTATATCTAAAGTCTTTAAAACAAATTGATTCCCTGGAAGAACATTAGCTGCACATGCATTTTAGATTTAACTATCACCCTTTTATTGACATATTAAAGCAAATAAAATTATCTTACAAAATAGGAATGTTTAGATCTTGCAATTTTGTTTGTTCAATGGGCAAAAATCTTACTACAATATTTTAAAATTGCTTGCCCAAACACTACGTTGTTATAATCTTTAATATCCTCATGGTTTGCCTTCCTGCTATTTCTCTGAATAGAGCCATTATCTTTTTTCAGGGATTGAAAGTACACAAAGTACACTGGTTCTCTAGAACAGCACAGTGAGTTTGCAGGAGGCTGGACTGTTGCAGCAAGTTTCCAGATCATCCAAAGGTCTGTCATAATTTTCATCAAGCCAAGGTGTTGACTAGTTGGTCACTGAACAACCTCTTTTATTTATTTTTTTTTTCCTGCACTGCTCAGGTACCTGTGATCAAAAACCTCCTAAAAATTAAACCCATGGTTCAGCTGCATGGATCATCATTCTGGTTCAGACAGGTATAGTGCCAGAAGCAGATGTGCAAGATGTAAGAGCACAGCTGATGTATACGATACTTCTCTCTGATCAGGAGAAGCTCTGGTAACTGGGATTGTTTAGCTTGAAGATAAGGAAGCCCAGGCAGGACCTTTTTGCTCTCTACAACTACTTGAAAGAAGGCTGTGGTGAGGTGGGCAGCAGTCTCTTCTTTCAAGTAGCAAAGTGTAGGACAAGAGGAAATGGCCTCAGGTTCTCCAGGCGAGGTTTAGATTGGATATAATTAAAGGTTTCTTCACTGAAAGGGTTGTCAGGCATGGCACAGGCTGCCCAGAGAAGTGGCTGAATCACCATCCCTGGAGGTATTAGAAGGATGTGTAGATGTGGTGCTTAGGGACATGGTTTAGTGGTGGGCTTGGCAGTGCTGGGTAGACAGTTGGACTTGATGTTAAAGGTCTTTTCCAACCTTAATGGCTCCATGATTCTAAGAATTGCCAGCTTAATCTGTTTGGTGCAGGGTTCCTTATGTGCCACACTCTTGTTCTCAGAGCTTGGAAACAGTGGTTTACCTTTTTTTGTTTGCAAATAAAGTGAGAGTGCGTATTGGTCTGTTGTCCTGTTTCATTCATTGTGCCAGGACCTCTTCTGAGGAGCAGGTTATGCCCATAGGTGGGACAGGGAGATCACTGGGTTTGTGTTACTTGCAAAGTGCTGTTAAGTGTGATGTGCTAAATATTGAAAATAACATTAATGTTTGCTTTAGAATCTAGGTATTTAGTGGAAGAAGTTGGTTTATGATTTCATGTAAAGCCCACATAGCTTGAAAAGTCTAACATCAGACTTCTTTGTTGACATTATCTTTATTGAAGCATGGATCTTTAGCTTGGTTCACCATAAAGTGAAGCATTTTATTTATGGTAATAGACAGTTCAGGGCTATAGGGGCATTATAACGTTGCTGGTGTAGATACAACTTTATCAGAAGATACAAACATGACCCGCAATAGAAACAAACACCAAAGAGAACACAATGGAACATTCACTGTTTACAAATCACTTCATTACTACAGACACCAAATGGCAGTTACTGTAAGTAAATCAGTTTCAGAGAACTGACTACATTTAGACAGGGAATTGGGAATTTCTGTTTGGGGCTTAATCCACAAATCCTTCGTAGAAAAAAGTTTAATGTCAAGCATTCTTTTTTTATCCACAAAACAATGCTAACCAACAGACATACCAAAGAATAAGACCAAAGGATATCAACGCCTTTACAACTACTTTTGCAATTATCTTCTGGATTAGGTACTTAGATGATTTTTTTAATACATTTTGTAAGAAGGTAGAGAGACCAAAAATCAGCAGCAAAAATATTACAACAACAAAACAAGTAAATACAGTGCCAATGTGTCATGTTGTAGAAGAGAATACGAAGAGGACAAACAATGATAACTTAATCATATAAAATGACACAGAGCTAAAATACAGTGCACTTAAATAACTATGTGACAAAGAATGTTAAATTCTGTACTTAGTATGTAGGTTTTTATAAACATAAAATCTGAAGAGTCTTTGTGCTTAAACTTTTTTTCCTGTTAAACAGAATTAGTTGCTTACTTCCAATACTGCCACTGTAATTGATATTACAACAGATCACAATTTTCACAGACACATCAACATTAAAACATTTACCTATGAGAAAATAAGTCACTTCTCATTAGTTCACAGTGCGAAAAAGTGGTGTATACTCTGTCTTGGAAAAGGCTTTCAGTTATTCATCAAGCCAGTTGCAGAAAAGTCCTGATACCAGATGCAGTGCTAGATTTAAAGAATGGAAAGCAACACATCACATGTTGGGAGGAAAAAAAATAAATTTCTCGTTTCTTCATGGATATCGTCTAAGTGACCTTCGTCTTCTGTTGTAGAAATGCCTGAGCCCATGTTGCCGTGAAAAATTCATCATGTAATTTTGTTTGCGAGTGCTGTCAAAGGGTGAAAGAAGGGAAGAGTGTCAGTTTCTTTTATATGTAGTGTAAATTCTTTTGTAGCAGTGAGCTAGTGGGACTGATTCTTCTTTGTCCTTGCATGACTTTTCAAGTCTGTGCAAACTGGTATGAAGCACACCCTTTGTTTAACTGCAAAGGTACAAGGCAATTGAGAATGTGTCCCACTTGGCTTTAATTTACAGTAAGTTATCTTAGGGAAAGGTTAAGAGCTTTCAGCTAATGAACTCTGGTGCTGCCCAGGGCCAGATTCACTAAAACTGTGTGCATGCTTCATAGCATTTTCTACAGGGGTTTTATACTCCAGTTATCCTTCTGTCTTTGATCATTAACTGCTTTATCTTGAGAACAGAAGAAAAGCTTTACTCTGCTTCATTGTCTTCTTCTTTTACCATATAGGAAGTGAAGTAAACACTTTCATTCAGATTAATGTTTCCCTCCCCTATGCACCCTCTTCCAAAATGAAAGGAAGGTCTGGGAAATAAGCATCATCATGTCTGGCAGGAGACCAAGCAAGAGAGCCCATCTGCAGCCAAATTTAAGAAGGCACACTTGTTTGGAAGACCCACCTGGAGTACATGGCCCATCCCACCTAATTTAGGTTTCTACTTCTCCCGCTGGGGGAAGAAGAAACCATGAGAGGGCAGATCTGAGAAGTGAAGACTTGCAGTCAACAAATCTCCCATTTGTGGGTTCAAGGAATGTTTTCACTAGTGAGTTTTGTCTGTGAGTAAGAAGTAAATATTCATAATGTAGTAAGTCATACTTTCTTTTCTAGTGCATAAGCTTATTTTTAGTGAATATGGCCCATAGGAAAAAGGAGTAACTGTATGCTTTGCAAAATACCTCATTCTCCACAAGCAAAACCAGGTTTTGCTGTAGCATGCTAATTTAACCTAAAACAATCCGTCTAACAAATTTATGCCCTTTTCATGAGCTAATCTTGAACACAATAGACTAAACTGATTAATAGTTGTCATGTCAGAATCTAGATTATAAACCTCTAAGTAAATACAAGTAATTTCCTGACTACTTTTCCAAGGCTATGCAATTTAAAATTTTTTTCTCCACTGGAATATACATACAAGAATGAAATAAACACCAGCTCCTGGTGACAATGAGAGAAAACAGATGTACACTTGCCACAACTTTTGGCACTGTCACAGTAAAGTAGAGCTCTAGAGCATCTGGCAATTGAGAGAGGGGTTAATGTTGGCTTATTCAAGTAAAAATGAAAGGTCTGTGCTGATTTGTAAGTTTTGTGTGAGAAATTGATAGTGGTGAGTTTATGTAACTTTAATGCCACTTGGTAGCTGAAGTGCAAAGCAGCCCTGAACATCAGTCTCCATTCTGGTCCTTAAGTCATAGAGTGGAAGGTCACCCTCGCTCCCATGCCAGGTGTCCCACTGATGAAGGCAGGAGGGAAATTATGACCCCAAACCCGCTCCTGACAGTGGCTGCCATTGGTCATGAAGTTGAAGAAGTTCTTAATTTTTCCTTCCCTTTAATTCCCATTGCCTGGAAAGTGAGTGATTCCTCAGACACAGAGCCTTCAAGGCCACATCCCACCTCTTAGGAGAGCATCCTAACCATGAGGTGAGGATAGAGAACCTATCTGCTGGGAGAAGGCTGCTCTGCAGCTAAAATACAGCAGATGGGCCTGGGAGAAGGCACAGCCCAACTCTGAGCAGCTTTGCTCTTTGCTCTGGGTACATGGGACCAAACAGACCCTGCCAAAGTATTTGGCTGAAAAAATTGCCATTTCTGGACCTGGTTAAATTTAGGAGTGAGCTTGGTTTTGTGAGCTGCAGTTTGGACAAGACTTGAACAGATGGGGCACATGCTGAGCTGCAGTCCTTGCCCAGGAGCCTTTTCTATCCTGTCTTTGGTCTGCTTATGTCCAGCACCAGCTCAGCAGAGATGTTCAGGACTCATTTTGGACACCGCTATGTACACCTGGCCTCTATTTCACTTCAAATGACCACCCATTTTGTATCTGGCCTTAAAGGGATGATGAAGATGTTTAAAACAATGAACAAAGAAAAAAAAAGGAAAATAAAGAATTGAAAAAAGGAACAAAGAAATGCTTACCTAGTAATGTAGAAGGGATTTACTTATTTTTTTATGTATATAATTTTGGTCCATTGGAAGATGATCAAGATGTTAGAAAGAAGCATATGTTTATGTCTTACACTGAACACCATAGCAGTGCAGTGTGTGAAAAATAAGAGAAATCTAAATTCTCAGGAACTAAATGTTTTTTTTTTTCCTTGCAATAATGTAGTTCAGACTTGTCCTCACTGACATGAGACAGACTTTCCAACTACTGTTTGGATGCCACAAAAATAACTTGATGCCTGCTGTAGAAATACTATGATTTTCACTCTTTCCATGGGTAAATATGTATAGCCTATGCATTATAGTATTGTATCATATTGCACCACAAAATTAGAGTAAGTCTATATTTATTTTTAAATTACTTTTATATATGGAATGTATTTATGTATTTTATGTAGGAGGAAAGCAGTGTGTAAGAGAGATTAATAGTGCTTCATAACATCACAAGAATAATTATATAATACAGTCTGAAAGAGTACTTAGACATTCCTTGCATTTGGTGGATGCAAAAATGTTTTCAATACTACTAGCAGTGATTTTAATTTTAGTTTTTATTTTCACAGAATGATTAAAGGCTTTACCATACTTTTGATGTTGCTTTCTTGTTCAGAGCACCCCAAATGTACTGGGCAGCATCAAGCTATATTAGGAATAGACCCTTCCATGATGGAGAGTGTGGTTCTCAGAATCAGTAGCAACCTGAAGGCTGCTTTGTGAGTGTGTAATGGACTGGTCAGCACCTGCTGAGCTTTAGTCTTTTCTGCATTCACTGAACCATCAGTCAGTCACAGAAGTTCAGATCCAAAGTAATTACAGTAAATACTGTGTATTACTGGTGGAGCAAAAGCAAAAAAAAAAAAAAAAGTTAACAGGAGTGACTGCTGTATAATGTTTGACAGTTTTGAGTGCACTACTAAAAAATAAACAGAAGGTAGCACTGCTTGAATTTATGTAGGAAACCCTAAAAATGTTTAAATGAACTACCTGGAGTTGTGCTACTTGGATGAAAGCAATATGCAGCCAATACAGAAAAGCAAAGACAAAACTATCTAGGGCATGTTCAAAAAAATACCTACAATAAAGCAATTTATGAGAAGGAGTCTCTCTGGACTAAAATCTTTTTAGTGTTTAGTAGAGCATTATGTTTATTGCATGTTTCCTAAAGCACAATTTGAACTACAAGGCTGCAATTTAAAGTTTATGAAAATGGAACAAAGCCAAATGGAATGACAAATATGCAGTACACAACCCCAGTAAATACTAGTGTCATTCATTATTTGTGTGTTTTTAATTGATGGGGCACAAAACAGGAACAAAATAGAAACAAAAATATTTGGATAACAAAATTAAACATGAAAAAAGCCTTAGAACACAGCAAAGATATGTCCCCCAAGACTAGGTTTGAAAAAAAATTGTATGTGAATTACAAATGCTTTGTTAGGCAGGTACTGTAATGGCAAAAGTCATGTGCTCTGACTCAGGGTTCATATCAACAGCAAATATTCCTTGGCTTTGGTGGAGTCAGTACTTGAACCCAGAGCTCAGTAACTATCCTGGTTAGTGGTATCTATTAACTGCAACAGCACAAAGCAGCTGGGTTACAGGAAATGAAAGCACTACCTGGGGACACTGGTTCTGGGTCCAAGGGGCAGGTGTGGCTGTGCCACCGTGCAGATTGACTGACATACTCTGCCTGAGTGCAGCTGCATCTCTGTGGTCATTTATTACAGAAAAAAGCGGGAATTGCCCCTTGGCTGCCCATACAATGCTCTGGGGGCCCTCCACTGGCAAATCTCACTGTACCCTAGCAGAAGCAGAAGAAGGAGAAATCCTTCCCATTGCAGCCTTGGTGAAATTCCCACTGCAGCATGGCACAATCTGCTGGACAATTTTTGCTAAGTTTAGCTTCCCCCAATGCTCACTGAGGGAGCGCTGCAGGATCAGGGCCCTCAGGAGCTATGTGGCATATCTCAGAGTATAAATGATTTTCCACCCACCCATCATTGACAAAACTTTGTGAAAGAGTTGTAGCTGTAACAGAAACGTGCATTTAATACTGATTCAGGGAAAGTACTTACCTTATTCTAGTGTAAAACCAATGACAGCAAACAATGAAATACAACACAAGTTAGAAAATGCCTTTCAATGCATGCAGCACTGTGATTAGTCATAAAACCCTGATGAGGTTTAGAGGCAATATAGGACTTTTCATCTCTTTTGAAAATAAAAATTGAACAAATTATTTCCTCAGATTTCAAATCAATGTTTAGATTTTTATTTTCTATAAAATTCAGCATGCACTTTTTAAAAACATAATAGAAATGTAATAGAAGCACAAACCGCATCATATTAAATTTGGCATAAATGTTGTGAATATTCAGATAGTCACCTAATGTTTGAACTACTTATGTTCTTTATCATAAATATGTTGATACTTAATTTAAATGCATTTTTCAAATCTTTGCTTTTTACTAAAAAAAGGAAGCCGATGAAAATGCTTTTCCACATGAGCACTTCTTGTTAAATCTAAAATATATAATTTGTATTTAATTATTCCGAAATAAGGATAAACATTCTTTGCAGCAAATGCAACATAACTTCTCACTAAATCATTTGTGCCAAAAATGTGAGACTATCTCAACAATGAAGAGCATGGAGTGATGGCTATGGAGGGATTCATTCTGTTACCTATCAGTTAACCATAAAATAATAGGTGGGGGTAACATTTGTTGCATTCCTTGCACAACGTAAATTCCTTTGGATCACATTACAGGTTTTGGGGTTTAAGAAAACAATATCAGACCCTTAGTGTTCATCTTATAGCTATCCTTTATTTCTCAGTAGCTTTGACTTTTAATTACATTAATGAGATGTCTCTAAGGGCCTGCCCTATACACAAAAAAATGGCAGTTGTGTAATGCACATGCAAAGAAATGTGAGGTGTGTGTGCAGTGGGCAGGCTGAGAGCTGTGCTTCCAGAGAAAAACAATGTGCAAATGAAATGCAGAATTGGACATGGGCTCTTCTTAGGGCAGAAGTACAGGGCACAGAAAAACACTCTTTCTTAAGCCAGGGATAGAAGATTTTTTTATCCTAAGAAGAGCCACATAGAACACATGAGAGTTGGGCCCAAAGCTTTCTTTACAAATGGAGAGAAAAAACGCTGCACTAATGAGGAATAATCAGCACTGGATTATAAAAGGGACTGGACAACTTAAGAACTTGCATCCTCTCCCCACCACAGGGCAGACATCAACTGTTGTTAAGTTGTCAAGGTCATTTAATGTATAACATTGTTAACACAGGTATTTGGTTTCACCTGCTTAAAAGAGGTGCTCAATTTAAGCACCATTTGCAGCTGCATCACGATCTTAAAAAGACTGCTTTTTATTGAGTGATTCAAATAGTTCGTTCAAAAGTGGAATGATTTTAAGTAAGATACAAAAGCATCCATCTTGGCCTTTTTATCACTGCCAGGTATTTTGCATGCATGTATAATCTGCAGGTTGATTTTTTTTCTGCACAGCAATTTTCTTGGGGGCAAAAAGGAATCAAAGAAGTGGCATCCTGAAGGCATGTTTGCTGGTGTGAGGATAGTGCCCCTTGACATTGGTGGGCCATGAAAGCATATATTCACAGATATGCCCCTGGGGTGAGGACTGTAGGGAGGAGCAGGGACATCCCCTGTTTTGGATGGGTAATAAAATCAAGAAAATCCTTATTTTCTTTACATTTCTACAGATCAGCTCTCCCTGTTGGCAGATGCTTTCCCTGCTTGCCCTCTTACTGCAGCCCTTAGTCTGCTCTGGGAGAGCATGGCTCCCTGGCCCATGGGCTGGGGAAAAGCTGGCACAGCACCCAGGTGTGCACCTGGGCATGCAGGCAGCCAGGCCAACACGTAGGCTGGGAAAATCAGACTTCTATCAGCCCACAGGGCAGTGAAGAAAACACAAGAAGAGATGTGTGGAAAGCCAGGAATTTAACTATGTCCCAAACCACACCTCCCAGTGTAGGCTAGCTCCTTGCTCTAACACCTCACAGGCTGAGGCTTGCCTGCTGCATCAACCTGGGTACACAGGTCACAAACATGAAAATCTAGAACTGAAACCAGGGCCAGTGAGGTTAAGTTTGATGGTTCTGGAGAGGTGTATGGGGTCTCATCCAGGTGGGTAGTGGAATGTAGGATTGTAAGAGGACTGAATACAGACTGTGTTGGACATGCACCATCAATGGGTTCTTATCTAGAGATGTTCATGGCCTTCTGAGACCAGGCCAGAGTTCCAACAGAAATTACTTCCAATTTAGGAGGCACAGGTGTTCCCTAAAGTATCCCAGCTTTGAATGGGATGAATAAGCCAGACAGAAGCATACCAACTCTCCAATGACCCTCTATAGAATTAATGGGAAGAGGTAAACCCTGGTGAATGGTTTAAGTTCAAGCTGTGCTTCTCTGCAGCCCTGACTGAGAGCCCTGGGTGGGTACTGCCCACAGAGCTCTCCCCTGGCAATCTTGGTGGGAAGGGAGAGTGCCCAGAGGACTCTGCCTCCTCACCTCTTGCTGGAGAGCTGCCTGGGAAAAGGGGGCTTGCTCTTCCCAGGAGCAGGCAGTGCTTCTGTACCCTTCATTGGAAAATGAAGGAATATTAAGAATGAAAGCCAAGCCCTATCCCTAGTACTCACAGTGTGATTTCTGGTAGCCCTGGTGTGTGCAGGATCATCTAGGATAAGTACTACCAGATACTGATCCAGACTCCTTTCTGATACCCTGAAGCACTCCTTGGAGGTGACTGAGTGTCTTTGTCACTTAACAGGTGAAGAAACTGAAGTGCTGGGGGTAAAGTGATCAGTGTGAGGTGACCAAGTGAGATAGCAGAGCTACAGAAAACCCCAGGTGAGAGTATTTATTGATAAGTAAGTTGCAGATTACTTGCAAATAAATCTGAGGAGGCCTAAAGAATATTTTGATGAATTACAATGTGCAGGTAGAACTTAAGCAGAACACAGGAGTTAAAGACAACGTCAGGTCTGAGCACATGCCAGCATAGGAACGAGATGCACCATGGCATGCAATTCTGCCCTTCCTGAGAGCAGCATGTCTCATGTCTTGTAGTTAGCAGGGACTGGAACTCTACATCTGGCCTTTGGGAAATAAGATGTCATGGCACTGCATTTCACAGGACTTGGTAAGGGAGAAATCAGTCCTGTTTGGTCTATCTTTATCTGTGGATTGTACCAGATATCACTTGAATAGGGTGAAAATCCTCTGTCTCTAGCCTGATATTAGGGCAATTTTCAGAAGAACCTTAAAGCTCTTTAACTAAAATAATACAAGAAAGGAGACACTGTCTGCCCACCTGGTTCCTTCTCTTGCTAAGGTGTGATTACCTGCTATGGCCATTCTAGTATAACATATCTCACATGACTTCTTGTTACCACTCAACTTGTGTGTCTAGTCTACAGCCTGGCAGATCTCATTGTCAGAGAAGTTTTCCACATTTCAGCCTCAGAATAACTTTTTAAAAATCTGTTTTAGTCCTACTTGTGACCCCTAATTCAGGGCTTGGATTGGTGGGTAACATTATTTTTTCTCTTACATGGTTTGTTCTGTTCATTTTATTTTTAATTGCAAGGTAGAAAGACGTGAATATTTCAGGATGACCAGTTCCCTTTTCCATGGTTTCCTAAACATGGTGAACTTCCTGCAGGCTCATACTCTTCCATATCTTTCCTGATGCAGCATCATACAGCCATTGATTAATTAAAACAGGAATCATATCAATTTCTCTCCTCTGTTCCTTCCAGTTTTAAGTTTAATGTTATGGAAGCAGAGCCCAGCAAGGTGGGTAAAAGCAGCGGGGGGTGTACAGTTACTCAGTGTTGGGACCAGTTTGGTTTGGGGTTGATGAGTGCCATGCAAGCTGGTGCTTCTTGGTGGAAAGGAGAACAGGACTAACTAGCAATCAGACAATTCACTTTTCTATTGTTACAAAACATTACTTGCAGTGCCTCTGCTAATTCAGAAACCTCATAGCTATAATTACACAGTCTGGAGGTTATCTAAACCTAATTTCTTCATTGTTTGTTTTTAAATTGTTCAATAAAAAGAATGTTTGAACCTATCTATGGAGCAGGCTCGCCTCTCTTTGCCAACCACTGCCAGCGATGAGTTCCTGCCCGGGAAGCCACTAGCATTTCACCTCTACTGGAACTAAATTGTTAGAGAAAAAGCAGGTCATCTCTTCGTGATGCAACACAGGAAAAACGGGTTAGCTGCCAGCGAAACCCTTCTCAAGAATGGGAGAATCAGGAGGGTGCAGACTTGGTAAAATCTTGACAAGGGGATGAATATAGAGCTCGGACCATAGGAACCTGATATAGTGAACCCTGTTTCTGAACAGTATCCTTCTTACTAAAAAAAGGAAATGAATAAGGCATTAGTTGCTAACAGAAATTTTTAAGAGGCACAACAACATTACTTTGTGCAATGAACAACACAGAAAAATCTTTTTTATCTTTGAAAGGATATAGATCAGCCTTAAATGGCAGCACAGTGTTGAACAGGAATATCCTTTCTTATGTCCCAGCACAATAGTTTTTTAATAGTCATTGCTGCATTACAGGACCACAGCAATACTTGGAGGTGATAAAGCCCCACTTTCCCTCCTGCATTTTTCCACTATGCACAACACACCCCCCTGCTGTGACACTTACTTTGTGTCCATCTTAACTACTGACTGTTGTAGGCAGGGCAGAGCATCAAGAAAGATAGGATTTTAAAGGTTTCCCTTTGAGAAAGGATTCCCTGGCCCACCATGGTTCTTAGTAAGCTTAATACTCATGTCATGCTGGATAAAGTTCAGTGCTTTCTGAGGTGGGGTGGGATGAGGTGAAGCTGATACTCACAGGACGACTTCTACGTGGTCCAAAGCCCACTGATCATGACCTGTTCCGTTGTGACGGGGCTGCCACCAGCGCAGTAAGACTCCTTTCATTCGTGCCTCCCTGTCACACAAACACAAGAGCCTGTGAGAGCTCCACACTACTGGTGTTTTGCATATCCCTATCTATCCCCAAACAGGAACTGAGAGCAAAGTCAAATCGTTTCTATGTCACTGAACATTAACACATTGTACGTGTAAAACACTTAAAAATGCACACAGGGAGGGAGGATTTTTTCCCCTTCAAAACAAGTATTTTTTCTGTTTTTCTTTTAAGTGCATTGATAAACACTAGCCTGGAATTTCTTAATCGGCCTTCCACTTAAGTCTTCTGCTTTGTTTACCCTCTCATCAACCTTTTTTCTTCAACAAGTGATGCAAAGATAGTTTTTTTTAGTAGAAATGTAACTTGTGCACTTAGAAGTAATGAAATGTGACTGGGTACTCACAAGGGAACATTATAAGACACTCTTTGGGCTTGTATAAAGTCCTTTGGCTGATGCTGTGCAATTACTTGCCATGTAATTCCATTATTTACACTGTATTGCAGGAGCACTGCCTTATCTACAGTGTTAGGATCACTCAGATTGGTATTGCAACTGTCTGTTTGTGAAATACTTCCAATTTGCAAAACAAACATGATTTTGCTGTAAAACACAGAGAGAAAAAGTATTTTCAATATGCAAAATTATTCAAACAGGAACAATAGTATTTCTAGGTTTATTGCAGTTATCATATCAAAACTTGTAGCATTTTCAAGAATCATTACTTTAACATGCAAAATAAACTGTTCTCACATCTTTAAAACACAGCTCCCCTTTCAAAATAATAGTTTACTATGTATAACATATTGTTGCAGGCAGGATCCAATTTTGCACTACATCTGCACAAAACTGAGATGGATAAAAATGCAAACATGTAAATGAGTATATGAAAACTTTAAAAAGGACAAATAAAGGTGGAATATAGGAAGGTACCTAAAAAATATATATCGTATTCTACCCAGGTGTTCAAGTAAGAAGAGAAGAGCCTGATTTATATCTGGCCCATTGGCCAATTCATCCTGTTTCTAATCTTGCTTTGGACAACTCAATATAAACCAGTCCTGAAAGCTGTCACTCTGCTAAGAGCCAGCACAGGCTGTTTACATTTATTTTTCCATGGCCAAAGAGTCTCAGTAGATGAAAAAGGTACTCCTGTTCATTGCCAGGTGAATATAATTCTGTTTGACAACTGAAATGGGAAAATGACCCAGTAATTACTAAATAACATCTTTAGTCACAACCATTCTGGAGGTACATACAAACATGGGATTTGTCTTATCAGATCAGGCACTGGTCCAGGCAGTCTGGTGTCCAGTCTTTGCCAACAGCTTCATTGTCAGTGCTGGCTTACATAGGCAGTGCTCTGTTGGGCATGATGAAAACATCTGACCTTTTCATCTGACATCCTCACTCTCCATGTTCCAAATTAAAGTCACAAAGCATTTTGCCAACCCTAATGTTTTCTGCCAGCCTCATCCAACTGCATGGCACAGCCAGGTCAGTCCATCCTCATCTGTACTGGCCCACATGTGTGCACATACATGTGAAGAGTTTCATTTCTCATGAATTGTTAAAAGAGCTGTTTAGGCTCAAACTATTACCTTGCTCGGGTGAGATCCAGAGGCTTGGTCACAGCTTGTCTTACTTGACATCCATTAAAATAGAGCGAATCTCCATGGGCATAGGGTGCCAGCTGTCCACATCCATTCCCTATCACTCCCCCCTGAATGGTTTCCCAGTTTATTTCAGTGACTCTTTCAGATTCAAAATTATCTTTAATATAACTTGGCAGATCATGGCTAAAAATAGAGCAGTCATCACCTAAAAATGACACAGTGAAGTTGTAAAACATGCAAAAATAGAAAGAATGGAAAAAATTGAGTTACAGGTCATTGTAATTCCTTTCAAGGTTGTGGCTCAATATACAGTGTGAGGACAATCTGAATATATTTCAGCAGATCCATTAATAATGTTGATATATAGCAGTCATTTTTATAAAATTGAGGCTGTGAGTCTAATTTTTACAGCAGTATAACATCAAGAACTGCAATTCAGTTTCTGCTGTTTTGCATTGATGCCAACAGGAGAAACCTCAAAATGGGGGTTGAAGGCAAATATGTCTGAAAATCTGGAAGGAATCTGATCTTATAAACTTGTGAGGCTCTCCTGGAAGACATGAAACACTGGCTCCACTCCCACAAACCACTTAGAGCTTACCAAGGGCACTCAGGTACCATTAGGCATGTTCTTAGCTGCACTGAGGGCTTAGAGCCCTTAGAGAACACTCTCTCCTGATGGGGCACAGAGTCCCTTACAGATGCCAGTCACCAACATCTGGATCCCATATACACATCCTCTGGGATGCACCTTTGGAAGGAGTATGGGGTGGAAGCCAATTCTGGGTAATCAAGTAGCCATGTTCTGCCTTCACTAAGGGCTGGATGGACTTTACATACAGTGCCAGATGGGAGAGACTGCTGACTCAATACGGAAAGAGTAAGGAGAGGGAAAAGCTGTTATTTGGAGCCCTGACAAATTATTCATTTTGATTTTGTTACTGAGACATTCTACTGGTGAATTTGGACATGATACATCACTTTGTATTTTTGTTTAATTTTGAGCTAGACTAGACTGTAGTAGATGCAGGAGAGAGAAATGAAGAAATGGAACCTTGGAATCCTTCGTCACAGATGCAAATGGCTCCAGTTGTGCAATACCCGCGGCCACTGCAGAGCTTTGGGCACGATTCCCCAATGTACACGTGATCGATTGCCCAGCTCTGCTTCTCTAGTTCTTCTCCCTTCTGAATCCACCTGAACTGGGTTGCGCTGCGAATATCAAAATCCAAGCATTGTATTTGGATACAGTTAATTAGCAATTAAACAGATCTGTTCAGTGACATTCTAATACATCATCAAAAAGTGTCATGTGAGGGGGCTGTGACTTCAGTAACTGGAAAGACCCACCCTGCTACATCATTGGCAGTAGTGACAGTAGTGACTTCTATTAACAAAAACCTTCCCGAAGAACATTAGTTATGTATCAAATCTAAATCTGCAATAAGGAATAATTTTTAATTCACCAATTGTTCCCAGTAAACCATGCCAGCAAGACAGCTGTTGTTTTAGAGGTCCACAGTGAGCTGACCTTTCAGTAACCTACCTGGATGAGACATGGTCAGGCAGCTGGATAGTTATTCTTCTCCACATGGAGCTGTTGACAGAGTTATAGATGGTAGCTTCATGGAATTGAAATGGGGAGCAGCCAATGCTATTAGATGAGGAAGGAAGGCAGTGTGTCTGGACGAGTTGCCATGAGTCTGTCCTGTACGAAGCAAAAAAAAAAAAAAAAAAGTTTTAGAACAACTGAAAAAATAATGAAAGGAAAACAGATTATTTCTAAGGGTCATGACATTGCCTGTCTTACTAAACAAACACAAGAGGTTGTCATCAATAATTTCCATGCTCTGGAGCCACAAATAAACAAGAGGTGAGAGGCCAAAGCACAGGAGCAGCCAGGGGGGATGTTTGGGTGTTGTGGAGCCCTTGGTGGTGGTACTCCCTGCAGTGTGGTACATAGAGCTGCTCTGGGCTGCATGACAGAAGGATTTATTTAGGAGGCTGCTCCTTAGCCCCTTTCTTACAGTGTTAGTAAGAGTCCCAAGAGAATTTGCTATTTTCACCCACAGTTATTTGAGCACAGAATGTACCTTCATTTCTACAAATTATAACATGCTGCTATTCTACAGCACATGAGGCAGTGCTACTGTCAGCTAGTTAAAGACCAATTTGGAGTTAAGTAACTCCCACTTCATGACAGCTTGGTCCTGTATCCTACTAAAAGAGTTTCCTGCAAATGTGTTTTCCTGTGAGCACATTTTTAACAGGAACATGTTCATGACTGTAACTACAAGCTCAATGTTGTAAAATTGTCAACATCTGGGATAAATGATAAAGAAAATTTATGGGAGTTATATAGACAAATCCCAGTGCTTGCACACAGGCTTTGTTCAGATTCTGCTACAACATGAATAGCAAGGCATATTAAAATAATTCATGTTACAACATGAATAACAAAGCAAAGCTTTAATAAATAGAAGCTCTCTACGTTTTTAATGACATACTATTTTTTTTCCAGATCTGTGTATTCTGCAGTCATTTACCTGGCATCCTTTGTATACTCCAGCATCACTGAATGGAGGTCTCCACAAGAATTTGCCTCACAGCCAACCACGATCTATGGCACAAATAAAATCAACTGCTATAACAAGTCAGGTAGACATTTAAAGTGATATATAATGAAGTTATGTTCTCCTTGTTTTGTTTCTTTATTGGATGTATGAGGGATTGTCAACTTGAACTTGGGCAAAATCCATAAAAAGTGGATAGAAGATAAGAGACACATACTTCAGATGCTGGTTTTACTTAAAGAATTTTACTTCCTTGCTACTGTTATTTCCTAACAATTAATTTCTAAAGTCCTAATTAAATATCGAAACAAACATTTTTTCTGAAACAAAACATATGATAGTTCCTTGGCGTCTCCAAAAGTGAAGTTCCTATGAAATGTAAAATTCATAATGATAAACATTAGACATAGACTTTAAATCAGTCTAGTTTAGGAACAGAATTATTCCGAATATTTAAAACAATAGACATATTTGTTCCATATTAAAGTGGAAAGATTACAGTACCCAGTGTATATTACTGATTAGATAATACAATGCTGAATTTCAAAACCAAACAGAAGCCATGCTAGAGATGAGTTCTTAGTTCAGAAACAAAGTCTTTGCTGTGAGCGGTGAAGAAAAATGGGGAGAAGATCAGGAAAGAAAAACTCTGCAGTAAGAGTTTAGTAACATGAACTATTAAATGCTGATGGGTTATCATAATTTTGGTCTTAAAATAGAGGAAAAAGATGATAGGCTGGGTAAAATAAGCATCTTGGAGGCAGTCTTGGCATTCAGTAGTAAAAAACTTAAGAGAGTCCCCCTGTATATAATTTTTGGCATGCTGAGTGGGGAAGCAGTGCTTTAGGGATTATATTAGACAGTCAATATAAAATAGGCAGTGACATTGAGAAAAGGTGAACATATTGATCAGTGGAAGATGGTAAATTCTGGAACCATCTTGTCAAACAGAAGAGCAAGAAATAAAACATAATAAGAAAATGGATTAGTATTTTGATAACCCTACTTTCATGTTATTTCCTAGTTTATTTAAGACAGGGTGCTTGGGGAATGGCCAAGAACATTTCTGGAAAACAACTACTTGTTGCCTTTGGCCCTATGTAGAATTCTACCTTAAATCAAATCAAAATACTCAGAAATGTTTCTCTGATGGTTTAGGTCATTTGCCATGACACAAGGAAGTAGAAGGGGCACTTCAACACACTTGCATTTTTCATATGATGCTCTTCTCCACCCTTTTTCTCCCTTACCTTTTCTGTTCCTTCACAAATTAGGGGAAAATAACTTATTCTGCATGGCATCTATTCTCACCTTAGAAAATAATTCTCTGACTAACCCCAAAAGCATACAGACAGAATATTTTGACATTTTACATTCATGCAGTCTTTCTGGTTCTCATTACCTACACTTCATATTTTCCTATAATTTCAAGTAAAAAGTCACTATTAAATATTCATCCAATTGGGCATCCTAGTTGGAAGAACAATAATTTCTGGAGAGGCATTAGATGAATTTTCATCATGGTCTTTACTTTGGAGAGAGAGAACATTTCTTACTTTAAACTGCATCATGTATCCTGGCTGTATAATGAGCTCCCTGGAGGACAGGATGTTGTGTGTTTTATCCTTTTTCTTATTTGGCCAGTAGAGATGGAATGATGGATTTCCACAGAACCCTGCAGTTCTGACTGCATTAGGGTAAAAGCTCCAGTTTTCTTCGTGAGAGGTGCCTTCTATTAAGTTAAATAAGTTAAATAAAATTACTGCATTGTCTTAGTAAACATCAAGGCTTAGTAATGAATCCACAGAATCACTTGATAGAGTATATTAGTGATATGGACACTACATTTATGCTATCTGTAATGACACAAAGTAAGCTACAAAAAGTGAGACATAATAAAGACATTCATCACCAGAGAGGTAATTAAAATGTTTAAATAATAGTAATTTTTAAAAATAGGGTGAGATAAAAGCATAATACCAGAAATTTAAATGAAATGAGTTGGACTGAAATAAAAATTTTTATGTGTGTATACATGTGCACACATATACATCTGAATATACATGTGTGTGTGTATATATATGTACACACTTTTATTAATAGCATGAGGAATAGCATATAAACAGCATTAGTCTACAAAATGAAAAATTTGCAGAGTTAAAATAAAAGAAAGTCTGCTTGCAAGCTCACGGGGCTGAGGTAAGATAAGAACAGATAACGCCAGACAGCAGCTGAGCTGTGGCAGCCTTTTACCATCATCAAAGGTGTCCACCAGCTGGCTGGGGTTGATCTCTGCTCCCCCGATCAGGATGTTGTCCAGAGCCCACTGCGCCCGCTCGGGGCCGGGCACCACGATGCCGTTGCTGAGAGCGAAGGGCTGCCACCAGCGCAGGCGCGTGGTGTTGGTCAGCGCGTGCTCGGGGAGGAGGATGTAGTCGTGCCTCACTGAGATGTACTTCTGGTAATCCATCTCATGGAGCAAAGTCCAGGATATCCCTAGAATGAAAAGATGCAGGTTTAGTGATAAAACCAAGCATACGGTAGAATCTTCTGAGGGATTAAAGGAGGATAATAGGAAATAAAAAGTAATAGCTGTGGTCTTCTGATAGAGCTTAAATTCTAAGGATAGTTGGCAACTGTTACTCACTGCAAGAGTAATCTTGTAATTGTGAAAAGGAGTAATCGACTTGGGTGGAAGCCACTGATTACTGAAATAAGGCAGGAAGATTATGGAAAACTTCTGAGCGATAGATTTAGATGGGCAAAAAATCTTTACATGGACAAAAATAGCTTTACAATTAAGAATTAGCTTTTTATTTTGGATCTCTGACAACTTCTCAGATATTCATGGTGGATGGATACAGAACCAGACTGTAGCTCAGCTGTAAATACAGTATGTACTTGCCTCCATCAATGGAATAGTCTAGCAGCACTCCTTCCTTTCTGCAAGTTGGTCTGTGGCATGTTGTCATGTTGTTTTCACTCCCAATTCTCCCCCAGTACTGTAGAAACCTAAGAGTAAATGTATATGATCACATCTGTTAGACTTGCACAAATAGAGGTTGCTTTCTGTTAACAGACATGCTGAAATTGTTCCAAATGCCAGCCTTTTTAAGCAAGTAACATTGATGCACAAGTACTACAAAGGTTTCCAAAAACATTGTCTAGTAATTTTCATGGGAACCTCGTGGAATTTAGCTAAGAACTGCCCCTGGGAGGGAGAAATCTGTTGTGAATGTACCAGCTGGGACAGACTGGATGGGAGCTGCTTTGCTGAGAGTTCCCTGAGAGTCCTGGTGGAATGGGAGCTCACCGTGCGTTCAGGTGCCCTTGTATCAATGAAAGACATAAAAGAAGTTGATAAACTGAGGCAAGGTCAGTGGAGGACACTGAAGTGATTTGAACCAGAGCTCAGAGCCAGTGGTCATACACTGAAAAAATAGGAAGATCCAAATGGATTTAACAGGGGGGAAGAAAAAGTCACTCTGAGAATAACTGAACACTAGTACAAGTGTTCCACTACAGAAAAACACTAGCATCTCTGTTCTTGCAGGTTTTTAAAGATCCAATGGGTCAAAGTCCTGGGCAAACTGGCCTGAATTCAGTGTTACCCAGTATAATTCAGCAAAATTGCAAAATTTGAGAAGTCAGAGTGTGTGGCCATATGGTTTAAAGCCAAATGGTCAAGAGAAATGATGCTGAAGTTGTCTATGTCATGTCCTTAGCCTGTCTAAACTGACAGAGTTCCACTGCTCTCCTGATAAGTCATCCTTTCCAGCAGCATAGAAGTGGAATGGATCTTGTATGGACACCCAAGAGAGAGCAACCAGCAGAGCTGCTCTGAACTCAGTGAGAGACACAGCTGGTGCCTCCAGGAGTGATGCCCTGGTGACTGGTGTCTTGCCTCTTTGCAGGACAGAAGCTGCTGATTCCAGGACTTTTCTGACAAAGGGACTGCTGCTTCACCTGGACGTGTCAGACCCTTTCCACTGTGCTAGGCTGAGCCTGGCTCTCTGTGACTCATCTGAAAGCGCCTTGAGAATCGTAATCTCAGCGCCCTGGGAATCATAATCTCATCAGTGTCTGCCTCAGGTCGTGCTATTCTTGTGGTGGCCTAGGAACCCCCTGAGCTGCCAGCTGTGCTGCCTGCTGCTTTGCCAGCATATGACAGAGCTCCCTGTGACAGTGACATGGAACCATGACCTACTTTGCTCCCCGCAGGTCCAGGTCTTGAGTGACAGCCTGCCTCACAGTTGCACCTCCAAAATACAGAGTTGTGTCTTCTGCAAGAATTCCACACTCAGTACAGGTATTTCCACCTTCTAAGGACATCCATAAATCTGGTTTAATTTCCTCATTGTCAAAGCGCTCTTTCAGGAAGGTCTGTAAGTAAAGCATTTAACACGAAGCACAGGTAAGTAAGATTTTAAGTCTTTTTGATAACCACAGTTGGAACTGACCTGAACATGTTTGAAGGGCTCAAGAACACTGTAAATTTTTCTCAGGGTGACTGAACATAATCAGTTCTGGCTGAATATTTGGCCACTTAAACTGAATTGGTTAAATGTGAAATTATATTGGGGCTGGATTTTAACACACTTGGGAGGTAACGCAGCAAATTAAAATTGGCATGTGTAAATAAATGAGCATATTGGGTTTGTATGGCAAGGTTTTGATGGCAAAGGGCAACAGTAGGGGACTTCTGTATTCATGGGAGAAAAAATATTCTATGTCTTTCCTCAGCAAAACCAGAGATCCTGGCATTAAGGAGTTAGCAGTAAAACTCCCCTAAAATTGCTACCATTTTATCCCAAGTGTCCTTAATGTGATGGATACATTACTAATTAAAAATTGTAAACAGACAATGATTTTTGTTCATGTAATTAGTATTTCAGATGAAAAACAGAAGGGTATAATAATTCAAATGACATGATAACTGACAAGTCAATTAGTTCTTTTTAACTTTTAAATTAGCACTATCTAACTAGAGTCAACTTGATTGCTATTGGGTAACATGAGTAACATCCAGGTGAATTAAATTTATAATTTTATGCCATTTTCCTTTATTCCCTACTTCAGTAAGCTCTTTCACAGTAAGGGCAATCTTTCTATTTTGTTCAAATACAACCACCTGTGCAAGGGTGATTTACATTCTATAATGATGATTAAAAGATGAACAATGAACTTTATTGCAGCTTTTTCAGGCTAAGTGTTATTTTCAAAGCAACAAACCCATTCTTGAATAATGCAGTAATAGTTTTGTTAAAAAACTGATGAAAGGGCTGAAAATGGATTTGACTGTCTTCAGGCTGACAGGAATCAAAGCTAAATTTCCAGTGAGATCAATCTCTCCTCTCTCTCCTTCCCAGTCAAACACATGCCAAAATTCATTCTTTAAAACATGCAATAAAATTACCTTCAGTGTCTGGGTCAGGTAGCAGTTTGGACCCGAATATCCAGGATCACAGATGCATTGCTCATTCAGGCAGTCTCCATGACCTCTACAGTTTTCCAGACAACCAGGGCCCAGGTAGAAATTATCAATGGCCCACTGCATATCTGAGTATTTCTGGTATAAGCGAAACCTCACGGGACTAGATGTAAAGGAATGAAGAAAAACAGACATATGCATAAAAGAATTTTGCTCAGTCAAAGAAAGGTGATTAAACACAATATACACATGACTGTACTATATTCTGAGCTTCCACAAGTAGTGGAAGTATCTATTTAAATTGATTTTTTACATATCCACAATGTAATGAACACAAATACTGCTATTTTACAATTTCCTTGAAAGAAAATGAATAGGCAGATGTCCTGCTGTTTCCAGGAAGGTACTCAATCCAAGACAAAATGAGTAGCAAATTCATACTTACTTGCCCACAAGGCTTTCAGGCAGTGTGTAAGTTACTCTTTTCCATCCTTTTGTGGGAAAGAAGACAGATGGCTGTGAGACACTCCCAGAACATTTTGGATCAGCTGGTAAGCACTGAGGTACTAAGTAACTCCAGCTAACGCCAAAGTCAGTGGAGTACTGCACGTGGACCTGATTTTGTGCAAGCTTTTCTGAGGGTTTACATCCAACAGAAACCTAATAAAGAAGAGACCATCAGTAATTAAGAATTAATTGTGGTGGGGGAGTTTAAAAAAGTGTTTGAACCTGAAAACAGACTGCAGAATTTTGCTTAAATGATGACAGTAACAGTGCCTGTATGGTACCAGTTGCCTGCAGATCTCTTGGATATTCTCAAGACTGAGAACAAACACCATATAGTGAATTTTGTTTTCTTCTAGATAGCTCACATTTCTGGATTTCCAGATTTTGACACTCTTGCCTTAAACCCCAGTACTGCATAACAAATAAAGTTAATATCCTCTCCCACACAACCTGAGATTTGAATATTTCAGAGAAGGCCACAGATTAAGGAGACCACCTTTATGGATGGATGTGCAAAGGGTTCTTGCCATTTCCATATATTGCTGAGTTATTTCCTTAATTTAGGTAACGGGGTGTACAAAGGCCAGTTGGGGTGCAGGTTTGATGTGAATGCATGACAACACAGGAGCAGAGTGAACTTCTGTGGAGCTGCTTTTCCCTCACCAGCAGCTGTAACAAAACAGGCACCTGGTAGATGTGCAATATGCCTGTTACATGATGTCCATGGAACTGCAGTGCTGGAAGAGAAGAATGTGACACCTGTGGGTATTAAAGCTGACCACCACAGAGTAAGTGAGAAAAATGAGGATGGCCTAATAACAACATTTTTTCCAGCAGGGAATGGCTCCTGTGTAGGCCTATACATCATCCTTCCTCCTGAAAGATCTACTTAGACCTGGAACAAAATGTGGTTTTGAATAAGTTTACTGCAGACAGATTTTACCTTGAACTGCATAATCCAGCCTTCTGTAGGAGTCAGGTCATGGGTGATTGCGTAGACCTCTCTGCCGTCGTGGCTCCCGCAGATCATGACACCATCAGGGGAATCACAAAATCTCTCAATTGAGCAATCATCGTGGAATAACCAGTGTTCATTCACTTGAAAATAAATGGCAATATCAATGGTAATATACAGTGACAATATAAATTAAACAGGGAGTAGTGTTAACCACAAAAGGTGATTCATAGCTTTATTTTTCAGCCTACATGAGAATTATTTAGTATTGCTCTGGAGAATGTCAGTACCCCGTTGTTCCCAAGTAAATACGTATTACATTTATCACATTTATTGCTGAAAGCACTTCTTACTACTCACTTACATAAGCATTACAGCATTATTTTCTCATACTCAAGAAGAAAGGATCTGAGACTTACTGAAAATCTGAACTTCTATTGCACTGCACATTTTGGGAGAGCCTTTTAATGGATGTTGTCTACATGTCTGCACAAAGTGTGCCCCAGCACTGGTAGCTGTTAAGCCTTATGAACATACAGAAATGCATCTTCTACAAAATTTAGTTATAAGATGTAACTTAACTTCCCTAAAGAAAATTTTAAAAAGTTAGAAAATAGGGAACAGACACTAAGGATAAGAAATTTGCTTAGAACAACCTGGCACTTTTAAGTTATATATTTTTTTCTTTTAAAATAAACTAACCTTCTAAATAAATTCACACATTAAAAAAAGCTGCATTACATCTTTTCATTTTGCTTTTTGTGAACAAAAAACGAAAGACAAGGCCTCTATAGCAATGGGATTGTGATCTTTGTCTCTCTGTGATCACCACCACAGAGAGACAAGGATTCAGAGGCTCAGCAAGATCTGGAGATCACTGTTTAGCTCAGACCCAGGTGGCACATTTACCCGTGGTTTTGTCCTCCATGGCCATGTCGAAGGCGATCCTGCCGGCGGGCCCCGCGTCGGCCGGGGAGCGCTCGTGCTGTGGCAGGGGCGCGCTGCTGAACGTGTCCAGCATCACCGTCCGCTGGTCGGCCGAGCCCGAGATCAGCACGTTGTCGATGGCCCAGTCGTTCTGGTCCAGCCCGTCGTGCTTGGGCTGCCACCAGCGGAAGCGTGTCCCGATGGTTTTGGCATCGTAGGGAAGGAGGATGTTGACAAAGCTGGAATAAAAGCTGGAAATTAGTTGTAGGAAAGCTGCAGGAGGAGGATTCTTTGCAATGCTTTGTGCTGGGTGCTTTGACCAAGTCCATTCCCGATGTTTCTTAGAATACACGGAATTTGGGAAAGAAGAAAAAGACCGGTCTAGCCTTTATTCCTCTAGGAGATATTTCTGAAACAAAAATCTTTCTGATCACTCCCAATGTCATCCCTGTGACCGGGGCTCAGAGAGAGGTGGAACGGATCAGCACCTGGACTGTGGCATGGTTTGAACAACCTCACTTGCTCCAGCTGTCCTTGTGGGACCAAATGCAATGGTCTGGACTAGTAGGATATGGCCATAAGGGCCTTATTAAGGGAAGTGTTAAGAAGGAGAATGTGCAAGTAAAATGAAGATTGCTTTTTTTCAACCTGGAGCCATTCAGCAGATAGCAATGTTCTGGTACAATTTTATCTGTTCCATTGCAACAGTAGACAATAGCACACTGAAATCTCATGTCCAATTAAATTGCTAGTGATTTCTTGGTGTGCTCAAATAAAATAACAAATAATGGGTCCCTCACATCCCCATTTTCTGTGAATCTTTTAAATTGGTCAGTGAGAAAAAGGTCAGCTCACATATATGCATGATTTGAATCTCACAAACATCTGAAAGTAGGGCTTGAGTGTATCCATCCTTTTGATGGGTAACTGCAGAACTGCAGTTTCTTCTCTCCACACCATTTTATAACTAACTTATAACAATCAGTGATTTTATGATCTTGCCAATAAGGAAATAGATTGCAAAGCTTAGCAACTTTAGGAACAGGATGGACATCACTACAGTAGCTATTAATTTATCTGCCTGCAACCATTTACAAATCTACCAGACTGCTACAGGCTCCTAGCTATTCTTGAATTTCTGACCTAGCAGCTGAAAAAATGCTGATACTCTCATTATGATGGCACCAAGGCCATTTATAAACACCTGTACAAGCTGAACACATACATCCAAACCTGACATCCAAACCACAGCACTAATATCCCACAGGTTCTGGTGAAACATTCAAGACCACCTGACTTTAGCAGAGACATTTACACAGACAGAAAGAAGGTATCTACAAACCCAGGCTTGCTGAATTGATCATAGAAAATTTCCATTAAGAGGCTCCAGGTGATTCCACCATTCACAGAATACTCCAGCAGCACTCCTTGGTTGCGGTTATTAGGAGTTATCAGACATCCATACATGAAATAAAACTGGATGAATTCTGCACTGGTGAGGTTCAAATCCACTGTAACTAACATACGGCTGCAGCCCTTAAAAGCAATGAAAAAATATGTTGGCTGGTGTTGTCTGGCAAAACTTATGTTCATAAAAAGTGTTAGACTATGCAGTCACTATTAATGTGGATTCATGCTGCAAAAATTTTAAAATTGTACAAAATTTTATTAATCATTTCAAAGGTAAAGCTACAACAGAACAATATATGTGTGTGTGTGTGTGTGTTTTCCCTGAAGACATAATTTCAGTCATATTTCATCTTACAAATTCCTGTTGCATATTTGTATATGTTGCTACTTGTACCTTCAGTTTTACAACATTCACGTATTCATGTTCTTAATACAAAAGTTGCAGAAATCCATGCCTCCATTGTAAATGACAAAGTTTTCCATGCAGAATTACTGCATCACTGATTATGTGCTAACGATTCAACTTATGCCAACCATGAAATGGCAAAGCAATTTTAGTATGTGTGTTTTCCACAATACCTTATATATTTCACATTGCTTACTCTGTTAATTGCTGTCTACTTAGTCCTACTGGAATGAAGTGGAAATGTGAGGCTTCTGTTAGTTTATTTTAGAAAACTTTTGTCAGTTTGAACTTAGTTATAAATTTGACAGAAGAGATCTACAGGCATAAATTTCACATGTTGCTAAAATACTATTTCGTCAATTTTATAATCCTGAGGTCATCTGTTAGCAAACTATAGTTCAGCAGCAGTCAGGGTTGTATACCTACATATGTAGCTAACCTAGGAAATTTTACTGTGAGCTTATTCTGAAAACACCCACCTGTGAGACATCTGAAGGAGGAGGCTACACATGGATGCAATGTGCTCTAGGGTGACCCTGCCTGAGCAGGGAGGTTGGACCAGATGACCCACCATGGCCCCTTCCAACCCAAGCCATTCTGTGTTTCTGTGGCTCTGTATTGTCAAGGACCATGTGCAAGTTATACAAGTGCAAATAGCTACTTAATAATTTACCTCTGTGGTCTGATTAGAAGCCACACCAAACTCCAGTCTGAAAGTTTTAAGTGCTATGAGGAGGGTCTTAGGAAGAAAATTAAGTCTACATATTTATACTGTGCTTTAATCTACCAGCTCCACTTTCAAAGGCCCCTCTACAGCTCCTGTCAGGAGCCACACACACTCTTTGTCATTTTCCTGGCTGCAGCATAGGAAGGAACACAGTATCAGCTTTACTGGAGTGTTTCTGGCAGACCCTAGTCTGTAGGACCTGTTCGACTTCCACCTTCAGCCAGGCAAAGGATTTAATTTTAAAAAATATTTTATATGTCTGATACGTTACGCTGCTATTTTTTAAATGCCTTGCTATTTAACTTTTAAAATCAGTCCCATTTATAGTGTCAAATGGAGCAAGCTGGTCCCTGTGCTGGACACACACCCCGCTGAAGTGAAGAGCCATCCCAGAGGCCACGGCCCCGCAGACCGTGCTCAGTTTGCCCCCGTTCACCGTCAGCCAGTTCTGGTTGGAGGGGGAGCGGTTGAAGTTGTCCTTCAGCTGTGTCGGAAGGGGAGACTCTGGCTCGTCACAGTACAGCCCACCCCAGTGCTCGTCGCAGCTGCAGAGCAAAACAAATGCACAAATCAGCTGGCAAAGGCTCTGCATGGAGGTTTAATCAGTGCCATGTCATTAAGGTACCATCTTATTCTGCATAGGGGCATCATTTACTAGGGCACAACTGGTATGTGGGGGTTTCAAACATCTGGCATTTTGTAGTTAATATGAAATAAAAATGACTTTTTTGAAGGCTTAGTATTGTGTGTCATTTAAGCTTCTAATACAGGGTACACTCCCAAACACAGTAAAAGTGGTAAAATACATTGTGCTCAGATAAATAAACCAAGAGAATGTGTCAAGCCTAAAAATGTCTTGCTAATGTTAAAGTTTCTGTAAAATTTTAGTAGATGTGTGCTTTCCTATTTTTATATAGTTCTCTCCATTTTTTCCTCTGAAAAACATTCTTATAATGTGTCAAAGGCTGGATAACAGCTTGGAACTGTGTTCAGCTACTATGAGATTTCACCAGGGATATTGTGTCTTGGTACTTCAGTGTGTCAGGATAGAGGAGAACACAATAATATGTCTATTTTACAGTAAAATATATTTCTAAAAAAATGCAGTCACAGTGCAATTATACAACAATTCTCCCATTTCTCTTGCCATTTTTGGCTGGAAAAAAAGCAATACATCCATCTGGAAGGTATTTCTCTGCTGCCAAGACAGGCAAATCTGGGGGTTGTTGTTTGCTAGATTGCAGGACTCTATGTGGATTGTTATGCAAACAGTTTGAGGATCAAGCCAGTCTGCCTCTCCTGGCAAACCCTACCATGGAGCAGAGTCATCAGGCCATCAAGACAACACCAATCAAAAAGCAAAATCTGGCTTTGTGGAGAACTGGCATACATCTTGCTTAGTGGATATGTCCCATCTCCAGCCCAGGTTCTCTGCACCCAGCACTGGGCTAAGGGCACAGGGACGTGGTGTGAAATCCCTTGGGAATAAGGAGAACATATTCTGGGTAGCTCCAGGACTGTATGAACCTAGAGGGATATGCAAACTCAAGGGGTACCCTCTCCCTACCTGGTGGGAAAGGAATTGATGCAGCAGAGGCAAGAGCAGAGGCGATGCATTGCCACTGAGGAGAGGACTGTCTGCTTTGGCCATGGAGCATGGACAGTCAGAGGTCTGCCAGAGCCAGCCCCTGCAGCTCCCCTTTCACTTGTTACTTTTATTCCCAAGCAGACACATTGCCCTGCTCAGTTTTAACAGCAAAATCCACCTTCCTTTGTAGAATTGTATCACAGCTTTTTCTGCAAATTGGTCAGAATGACAGAGGGGGAGGGAAATGCTACAGCCCTGGGCAGGACAGGGAACAGATGGCACTTACACACAGTTGTCCTGCGTGCACTTCCCGTGGCCACTGCACATGTCTATGCAGCCATCCCCAATGTAGACGTTATCGATTGCCCACGTTTGCTGCTTGTCGAAAGGAGCGGGCTGGTGCCAGCGGAAACGAGTTGCTTGAGACCTTGGGAGAGAAAGAAAAACAGAATTCTGTATTTTCTAGCTAAGGTAATCTTAATTTTGACTGAAAAGAAACGTTACTCTTGAGGCTAGGCTGCTCTTAGAAGATTTGTTTGATACCAGCATGATCCAGGGTTGGTTTCTGACGATGACAATATCCCTCCAAGAAAAGGGTGCCCATATTTTGAGAACAGAACAAAGCACGGGTGCTTGGTATCAAGCTGAGAGTGTGGGAGTAGGAAATGGATCACAGATGAAAGCAAACAAAGCGGGCCATGGTTGGTGCTGTGGAGAGGAGGGTAGGAAGAAGGTGGTACTCCCAGTTGGGAGCTCAGGCCAGTCATAACCATGTCCCAGCACAGATCCAGACCTGAGGGATAGCTAGGTGCTGGATCAAGCCAGAATAATCCAAACCTTCCAAATTTCATCCTGCACCAGTCAACAAGTCAAAGTCAACAGATTTACCTGACTTTTTCTCTATGAATTTTCCCAACTACACTTAGGTAAGAGCAGCTCTAGGGAGTGGGCTTGGGGACAGGTGAGAAGGTCCATGCAGAGCTTGCAGCATGACCCTGGCTTTGCAGTTTCTCCCTTCCCCTCCACCCAGGGCTTGGCTGGAAAAGCTAAGAAATTATCTGTAGTGTGATCCTGGCTCTACTCAGTAAATTATATTCATTTTGTTGATTAAAATGGACTTAGCTCCCTATATGTGGATTGTCTCAGCTCCCAAGATAGATGATGAACATCTATCCAAAACAGCCAGGGGACACCAAATAGTTATTCAGCTCATGCAGGTGTAGACTGTGAGTCAAGAGCTGTGAGTAGATGAATTTCTGTAACTGAATTCAAGCTAATCCCTGTTTTGTGGTACAGCACTAGATGGCAGCATTGAACTTTTTGTAGTCTGTTTTCTTTTGAAACTCAAAGAGAAATCACAATTATTATAAAGACAAAAATCCCTCCCCCCCCCAACCCTCCCCCAGAAAAATCCCCAAAAACTATTCAGTGTAAAAATGGACCTCATATGATAAGGTCATTATTCTCCTATGAATTATTTCGTTATGAAAATGCTGCATGAGCTGAATAAATAACTTGTTAATCCAAAGAGAAATCTACTGCTCTGAGCTCAGCTCAGCTGTTCACCAAGCAGCATTTTAAAAATAAACATTAAAATTGTGATTAAGTCCTTTCAGAATAAAGACAAGCAGCTATATCTTGCACTGTCTGCTTTGGCTGGACACATCACTAACAATTGATGGAGCTGATGCTTCTGTGGGAAGCTTTGTATTTGCATTTTAAAATCAGCTCCAAGTTAAAAGTAAGTGCCCATTGCCTTCTCGAGGCCAGTGGTGAGGTGGTGCTCTGGAATGCAGGAGCCCTAAGAGACTACACAGACATGGGTGTGAGTACCAGGCCAAGCTACTGACTACACAGCCTGCATGTGCCTAAAACATACAGGTATCAACAACTGGAGACACACACCCCCTATTACACAGCTTGAAATAATAAAGCAGCATAAAAATTATATTGCATCTAGACTAAAAGGCCTATTAGCTGCACTGTTCTTATCCTAAAGCTTAATGTCTCTCCTGATTATGAGATAAGGTTGTAATAACCTCTCTCATGGAATGCCTGTCCTAATAACTTTGGGAAATGGTATTACTTGAGCCAAAAAATACAATTATGGGATTGGACAGAAGTGCAATTTTTGCCTCAGTAGGGCATCAGATTTCTTGTGACATATACTGCTCAAGAAACTCTTCAGTCTTAAAATCACAGTTATTTATAAACCTGAGTTTATCTCAGGTGGTAGCTTCCTTTCAGGTCCAAATTCAATTGGTTTGGAACATCAATCCCAGCCCTGATTTATCCCATCCAACCTCAGAGAGACTACTCTGAACAGAAATTTACAGTCTTTATACAAGAACTGACAGGGTAATGGATTTTTACAGACAATATGTAGCAAAGCTGCACAAAAGAGGAAGCACAGAAAATTAATGCGCGGAAGAAGTCCAAAAAAAAGTGCTATTACTTGATGTAACTGCACCGAAGATAGAGAAGAGTCCAGATGCCCCAAATGATTAGTAACAGAATGTGGACTTTTTCATTACTAATGTCAAAACATGTAGCAACTGTATAGGTGCTTTCAGTAGCATTGCTAAAAAATAAAGGTCTCTGTTTCCAAACTTTCATGTGCCTTTGGTGGTATCTTTCATGACAACCATCTCAAGGCTCTCCCTGTGCTTTGATAGTTCTGAGCCAGCAGTTAGCTCAGCCTATGTCTATGTGAGGAGATGAGGCTCAGCAGGAGGAGCAAAGCCCTGGAATCAAACAGTGCTGAGAGCCCGATGCCCTTGCTACCTGTGTTTGCAATTTTTATAGGATATAGCTTCACTTACTTACACTTATTTGTTGCTGTTTACATGGACCAAACAAAAAGGACAAGGTACAATTGCTTACACTCCATAATGTATCATGACATTGTAAATACCTAGTTATGCTTTTAGATTTATTCTGCAGCAAACCAGAGGGAGTTACCTAGTATAGGGAGGCAGAGGCAAAGTAACCCGGGTCCACTTGTTGAAAGTGTCTGAAATGAGAATCCTCTGGAGATGGTACTTGTTGCATTCCACATTAGTGGGAAGACAGTCTTTCAAAATTGGGTGCCAGGTCAGCCCAAGGTCCACTGAATATTCCAGTTCAATAGCTAAGGGTGGAAAGGTGGTTAGTTAATTTAGAGACCTACATCCATAGGCCTATAAAAAAGTGCAAGCCCCAGACAGTATCACAAGTCTGAACTGACAAAATAACCACCCAGAACTTTTCAAACCCTTGTGTCAGAAGCACAAAGCTACCTCCTTTGGTGGCAGTGCGGGAGGATGTGTTACATGTTGCTGAGTGGAGCCTGCAGTACATCTCCACATCTGCCACCTAACTCAAGGGACCACAGATGAAAAGACAGAGCTAACATGAAGTTGCCAGGATTAAGTCAAGACAATGTCTGTAGCTGCAGCATGCAAGAAAATTATGTGACAGCACCATGACCACCAAACTTTGTTTTTCAGGCTTGAAGAGTGAGATTCAGCTGGATGTGATTGCTGTGTAAAGCAGAGCAACACTCAAATTCAAACTTTTGGCTCTGTCACAAGATGGCTTAGTCAGCCTTCCACCCCTCCTGCAGACCAGCTCATTTCATTATTCAGCACAATTTTAATTTGAGTTTGTTTATCAGTGAGCTTGTTTCCATTCAAACACAGTCTAGCCACATTAAACTACTGTATTCATTTTGCAGCGAAAATCAGCAATTTCATTGTTTTGATGTCTACGGCTTATAAACTTTTATTATGAAAATTAAAGGTTAGTCAAGCTCACTAAATACTTCAAGTCAAACTTTCTTGCAGCCATGAAAAAGTAAATAATAGGTGCAGAACTGGAACTTGAAGTAAATGTTCCATCTGCCAGATATTCTGGCTGAGCTGGCTGCATAAAACATGGAGTGTGGTTGCGGTGATAGGGTGATAAATCTGTGATTTCTTTTGATTACTACAGACTCATTTGTTCTACCTTCATGCACAGGGAATGACCCTTAATCACCCAATCAGTCCTACTTGATGTTTCAGCACAGAAGACAGTGCTATAGAAATACAAGGACAAGTAGATACAAACAAGGGTAAGTGAGTTTTTAGTGTTAAATTTCCCTCAGAAAAAGAAACACTTTGCTCATCATGACTGGAAGCAGGATCAGGTAGTGTCCTGCCTAATTCAGTGTGAAGTTAAGATAATGATAAGGGTTATAGACAAAGAAACAAACAAAATCCCCCCCAACAAAACAAGGTTCTGTTTCTTTGCCAGTATATGGCTCAGTCACCAAAATGCTTCTAAACTCAGCAAAGATGATCTCAGGATGCCACAGTATTCTTAATAACAAAAGAAAGAAAATTTTCTAAGCATGTGAGTAGCTTCAGATTAGCAAAATCAGAGAAGCTAAATCTTGGACTTCATGTAAAATCTTTTCCCGTTTTTAAACAGAATTGTAGAGAAAAAGTCAACAACCCAGTTTTAAACAGAATTGTAGAGAAAAAGTCAACAACCCAGTAAATTAACACATACCACATGATGCAATGTACTGTATTCTTGTCCTCATTAAAAACATCTATACCTCAAAACCCTACTCTAAGAGGATGTGTAAAACAAGCATTAAAAAGCTTGTTTTTAAGAAAAACTATTTCTTGTGTGCCTTAAAATTCACATAATGAACCAATTTTTAATTTCCATCTCATGTGTATTGAGTACAGAGCATGTTTTTATGTATTTATCCATATCTATATATGTGTATATACATATATATAAAAGCTGGCTCTGCACTCAGTAGACATCATATGAAAAAAGGAACATATGTAATTAAAAATTGCATCATTATGTATACAAAAACAGATATATACACATGTGCATAGTATGTATGCACACATTCATACATGGAAATATATAGGTCTATACATATTTATTATTTCATATGGACAATAGTAATTTTGCAGTTGATGCTGCCTTAGCAAGTGTCAGATGTATGTTGGTATAAATGATTTCTTAGATATAAAGGTACAAGTGAGATCAGAACTGAGACCATGCTGAAAATGCAAAATCACAAAGCAAGAAACATGTGCTGGAAGACCCAGCTGATTATTATTACACCACACCCCAAGCAGTGGACATTATCGACTCAATGGATTTGAGTAAGGCAGCTGTTAGTCTTTTTTCTGAGATGGATTGAACTGCAACTTAAATGCTCACAGGGAATAATTTTCTTGAATTTATCTTAGGCTTCAGACACCTGGAATAAAACAGCTGATGTTACAATTTCTAACAGAAATATGCAGCTTTCCTTTGTTTCTCAGTTCTTGTTACGATGAATAATGTAACCAGAAAACAAATGAACTTTCCTCTGCGGTGGAGTAAGAGGAATGCAGGAATTCCTAAGAAGTCCTTACCATAACAGGAGTCTGTGACAGAGCAGGAAGCTGCAAAATCTATTTGCAAGAAAGAGTCTTCATTGACAACTATGTCAGTGGTGACAACATAGCGGGTGCTGGCTTTCTCAATGAACACCAGAGCATCCCCAGTGGAGCCACAGACTGGCATCTTTGTTCCACCAGGGTGGAGCAGCCACTTCCTACTGTCCAGTGTGGTGAAATCATCTTCCAATACCGTATTGCCAGAGATATTTCCTCCAATAAGAATCTGAAACATTAGAAAAGAAATTGTTATTGAAAAGGAAAAATGTCTAGAAGTCTTCACAAACATACAAATGACACAGCGACCTGAGGGACAAAGAGAAGTACCAGACTGTGTGTATTTATTCTGCTGGTCCAAAATTGACAAAATTACTTAGTAGAGAATTTAAGCCATGAGAAAGGGAAGTATTGGCTCAGCTGTACAAATCGCAAATTCAGGGAGGTGACCTCCAATCTCAATGAAGTAAAACTGCCCACAAATAAAGTGTTAGTAGAAATGAAGTGATTGCACTTTCCTAGTGATTGTTCTGCTCTTCTATAATCTGGTGAACTGCTATCAGATTGTGTGTGCTGACAGAAGTGGGGAAATAGCACCTGTTTTTTCTTTGGCTATAAAACATCATTATTTTACTATTCAACAGCAAGCGAGGTAGAATTATTTTTCATTTGTTATTCTGAATTCAGTTTTTGATTGTTCTGAACAAATACAACTACATTCAATGAAGATATTGAAACAATGAGTATTTTTTAATTTCTAAACAAAGGGATGGGAAGTAAAATTTTGTAACCACAACATTAAAATGGCTGGTTAGGTTTCTTCTGACAATCTGAACTAATTTCCTTAAAAAAAAGTAATAAGTATTTAAGCAAATTGAACTTGGACAACCCAATGACACTACTTAGAGCATAATAATTTTAGAGATAAATAATTTGTGATTTCTACCAAGTCATACAGAGTGATATAATAATCTTTATAGCAGAAAATCCCAAATATGAAACTTTATTTTCATACAGATTTATATTTTTCTATAGTCTTTTTCTATTACATGATACCAAGCCAATTACATATTCGGATACATTTTAAAAGAAGGTTTTTGAAGTTTGAAATCAGACTTGCATTTTGCGTGGTAAGGCTTCCTGCAATGTAAACCCAAGGCTCTACACACGTTAAGAGACTTTCCTAGAATCAAAATGGGCAATCAGGGCCCCACCTGGAAATGGTGCATTAAAACCACGAGTTCAGCAAACAGTAATTGTGCTCTAAATATATTTTTACTAAGCATTTTTGCTTGTCTCAGTGAAATGATAAATGCCAAAAAAAGAGAAACATTAAGACTGAATCCAGATTGTGTTAAAAGAAGAAATGCAAGGGTTCCTGACCTGGTCGATCACCCAGGGGCTGTAGAAATGCCCATTTTCGGACGGCTGCCACCAGCGAAGCCGAGTGGAGCTCGAGCGGGCCTTCAGGGGAATCTCCAGGGCAATGTATCGTCCCACGTTGCTGGAGTTGCTGAAGAGGAACTCCTGGAGAAGGCTCCACGTGAGGCCCCCGTTGAGTGAATACTGCAGCAGCACAGGCTGGCTCCTGGGGTCAGGCACCCCCTTGCCACATCCCAGTCTCATGAAGAACTGCACAAATCTAACAGGAAAAAAAATCTTTCCACTTAGCAGAAAGATCTATTTTCTACAACATCCCACACAGTGAGCCGAAGAGCCTTGGAGTTTGCCCTTGACTAGCCCTGTGTTTTCTAGCTGTAAGAGTCATCTTTAGGAGATCTTATGATTTCCTTTCCAAAGCTTCTAGAATATAACTAGACAGACAGGTGGTATGACAAAAATTCATTTTGCCTGTGTGGTAGTTTGCCAGGCATAAGAGGCTGAACAAAGCTGGTCATTTATGTTTTCAGCTTTTGTCTGCATAGCAGATGGTGTTGCAAGTATCAGAAACATAATCCTGGGTGAAATTTTTATCCCTGTATCCCATGAGTACAGATTTTAGTGGCAGAAAAGCAACTGTGCTCTAAGTAGATCATAATTTTCTACAAATTTGCTGAAACGCTTAAATTCAAAATAAGCATCCCAGTTTTCCATTGGCATAAACCAGAGAAAATCTGGACGGGAGAACAAAGCACATTTCACTTTCAGGGATCATTTTGTCCATTTTGTCAGCCTGGGAAATTTGTCTAAATTACACCGTTTAAATGTGCTGGCTTCCCTGAAGCCAGCCCAAGCCACCCAGGGACAGCAGTGCTTTCATCCCCCAGTTAATTGGCTTCTCCAAAGCTGCACAATAGACTTGTATCAAACTGAGAAGCCCTTCCCGTCAGCCGATGCTCATAAATAGCTCCACTCTGCACTCGGAGTGAAGGGAAGCTGTAATGATATTTACTTAGTGGACTTGCAGGGGTATTACAAGTATTAATGCATGTTTGCACAGCTTTTGTACAGCTTTGGAGTATTTTGTCTGTTCTAATTATTATTCCATTAGTGCTGCCTGGCTCATGGTTAAATGAAATGGCGCAAAAGAAGTTTTATATCAAAAATCTTGTTCTGGTTTGATCTGCAGGTAGATCTGCTGGGAGTGGAGGCTGCAGAGATGCTGGGCAGACAAAGCTCCAATAAAATGCCAGAGCTACAAGTCAATTAATTCTAGTCCTCACTGCGAATCACAGTTTCTCTTGCTACTATATATAACTGCTTTTGCTATAGATTATATCCACCTCCATGTCCCAGACATAACATATTGCTTGTGCTGTAAAGGAGCACTGGGTACCCTCATGGATCAACATATCAAATGCAATGGATTTGCTTCACTGCTGGCAAGTCTTTCTGCCTCCTCAGATTTACTCCAATATTCGCCACATAATTCAAAGGAAATAAACCCAGGTGACCTTGTCTCTGTTGCATCTGATTTCTTTGCATTGCTGTTCTTACACCTCGGATTTTACTAGTGTAGTAATAACCCACCCAAATATAGGTAACAATGTCTAGCAGATAAAATAATAATTTTAAATATCGCTCTTCTTATCCCAAAGATATTTTGCAAAGGCTCTGCCTATTTTGAAAGGGAAAAGCAAAGTGTTTTTGTAAAGCTAGTAACACTCAAGTGTGTGGATGTTCTCCTAGTAATTCAGAATTGATCAGCTGCGATACCTAAAATATTCTCGCCTTACTGATATTTCATGGGGTGCAGTTTCAGCTACCAGTATCACCATGATGGTGGTACACTGTCCCTGTGTTAAATTCTTTAACACACAGAGGTGATGGCAGTGGATTGCACAGTCCACTTGATTTCAATCCCCAGGTGCTGAGTGTGGCTTGCAGCACTGGCAGCCATGGCTGCTTGCCTGTGCTCTTCAGGGGATCTCCTCACAAGGAAAGGGGAAGTTTTAATGTGACTACTGAGCCTAGCACCCTTAAAAATATAGTTGTTACCATCACTCTTGGTATAAATTGAAACCTCTCCCCAAGTCCTGTGTAGAACTTGGCACATCTGTGTCACAGCCAGATCTGTTGTGCTTTGCAGGTGGTTGATAGAGTCAGTCTGTAAATGTAGAAAATCCCACTGCAATTACTTTAGGTTGCAAAAGAGCAGCTCCCAGCAATGCCACTGCAGTGTGCCTTGCTGTTCAGAAAACAACATACAGTTATTTATTGATAACTGCTATTTTTCATAATCATATATACAAGAAATTGAGTGTTCAGCTTTGTTTTCCTAAGACAGAAGTAATTTATCTCCATATAACACCTTGAGGCCAATATTTGCAAATCCAGCCACAGACCATCACGGAGAAGAGATAAATAAATTATGGTTCTTTGAACAGGAGCAATAAGGAAAACATAATTTAGTCTAATGGAGCAACTCAGATATTTTGTATCTTTTGTTAAACAATCTTTTGTATCTTTTGTTAAACAATCATCTAATTTCAGAGTAATCTAGGAATCAAGTTAGTGCCAAGTATTGTGGTTTGTTTTTATCAAACTCTGAAAAAAGTTTGCTGTGAGGAATCTTAACAAATTACAGGGGTCCTTAATATTACACATCAATGGGATTTAGCTAAGTGCTGATCTAAAAACTGCAATGGTTAGATATTAGGCCTTTTTACTGACCATGAGTCTTTACAACTAAACCATTATTTAAAGCTTCAATACCAATGCTGACAGGAAAAAGTAGAGAAAATGCCTTTTAAAGTGTTTCCCACAGAACATCAGAAAGGAGTCGGGTGTTTATAAAAGATCAGTGAAAAAAAGTCTTGGAGAAAATGCAGTCTCTCCAAAGTAGTACAAGTCTCTCCAAATAGTACAAGAATATACAAGAATAGTACAAGAATATCAGCTAAAATACAGAATAAATTAGAAAACAATGCCTATTTGTTAGCATGCTCACAATTGGAATGGAGTTTAATTCATATTAGTGAAAATTCTTTTTAATGTGGCTTGCTTAGCATGTCTCACTCATCACATGTCTCCTCTGCAGGCTGTAAAGATGCAACATAAACTGTAAATACACTAAAATATTTGGTTTTCAATAGCAGGTGACAGCTTGATGGGAATTTCTCAGAGAATTATTGGAAACAAATGTGCACAATAAGAAAAAAACAAGCTTCAGAAATGAAAGAATTATGAGATGACAAATGTAAGAGTTATACTTTCAGCAGATGCTCCTGTTTCAGCAATGGCTCATAATACACCAGACTGTAAAAAAGCAGAGCATGTCTCTTGTTATGGATTTAGGAAACAAAAGCTTGCATGAACTACTGAAGGTGTGGCATCAGTTGCAAGAATTCTTATTTAAGGAAAAAAAAGAAACATTTAAATGGTTAGTGCAATTAAAGTTCAATTTAAATTTAATTTAACATGGTGACGGTGGTTAAAATGGAGCATTTGCTAGTGTGAGTACCACAGAATATGTCAGCTTGCTTTGACTAGAGAAATATCACATATGTATTGTTCTTCAGTATGGTATTTCCTCAATGAAATCCTGAAAGAACTTTTGAAAGGGTTGGCAACTTTACCTGGCTTGTGACAAATCTAGGTCTCGAGTCATCAGCATACGTAAACCTTCTTCATTAAAGAACAGGTTGTTTCCTCCAGACATGATCCCACATTTCCTTGATGGCTTTCCACCACTCACAAGGAGGAATCTATCTGACTCCAGCTGACCTGAATACACAGTGAATACATATTTATGATTTACTCTGAAGTGCTCCTGCTGTAAAATTTCTACTTCCAGAGGAAGAGAGATAAATTAAAAATCACACACTGGTTGAGAAATATTCAGTGTTTCCAATGCCATGTATTCTAGAAAGCTGACACAAAATCAAAACAAAATAAACCCAGAAGTATGAGATCTTTGATCTTAGTTTCCAGTTATTCACAGGGTTTTCCACCTTTCAGGATTTATCTTAAGGCAACAATAAAGTACTCAGGTCTATAAGGAAACTTTGGGTTCCATGTGGTAGCATGAAAGCAAGAGCTGGCAAAATTGAAAATGAACAGCAGCACCTGTGAAGGGATGAATTTGGTTCACAGGTGCTGCTTTATGGAAACATGCTCCTCCTGCCGTGCTTGCTGGCGGGGGAATCCTCAAAGGGGTTTTAGAGTTGTGTGCAAGGATGCTGTGTGTGCTCAGGCATGAGTGAGGCTTTGAGCTCCCTCCTGCTGTTGAATGAGGGGTCACCATTTATCACTGTCAAACCAGGAACAGAATGAGAGACTCCAAGGTTCAGAAGGCAAGAGAACGAGCTTTATTATAAGAAGAGCCCCTTCAGTAGAAATCCAGCGAGTCTTTTATCACCAGACTCACTACATAGAGAAAGCAGCCCGCACACTGTTGGTGAACTAAGAGTAACACCCTCCAAAGGACAACTATTGTAAATAACAGGTGCAAAAAGAGATAATTATATAGTTTATAATTCTTTCCTCTGAGTTTCCCAGGCCAAGCCTGGGAAATTTATCTCTGTTCTTTCTACAGAAGAACTGAGAGTCACAACATCCTGCCTTCCCTCTCTTGGGGTCTGCTGTGGCTGCTGAGCACTGGCTCCCACTGCTGAGACACTTGGTCTGCTCTGAAACCATGTTTGCTGTAGTAGGGCAAGTCAGATTTCCCTTACAGTGAGAAATGACATGACCTCAAAGCCCTCCGCTGTTTGCCTCACTTGCAAATGCTCTGTCTGTGCTAAAGTCAAACTACCATCAATACATAACTTGCTTCCAAGATTATTTTCTACTTCAGGAAGTTCTGTTTCAATGACGATTTTGTATTCCAGCATTAACAGTGCATCAGGCACTCACAAACCACAGTTGCAAATGGCATCTGAACTACTTGGTTTGTGGGAATACCCCCACAGCATAAATTCTAATCAGAAGCATGCAGGAGTGAGGAAGGCCTTGTTGTTTAATCTCTTGAACCCTGGGTTGCACTAAGGTGGTCAGACAGTATCCAGATGCCCCCTCCACCAGAAGAGATACCTTCAAAGTCATCCTTGAGGAAGTCGGAGTTCTTGGTGCTGATTTTGCAGGTGGGCCCCGAGTAGCCGGGGTCGCAGATGCACTTGGTGCCGTTGATGCAGCTGCCGTGCCCGTTGCACATCTCCTCGCACTGGGGGCCGATGTACACGTTGTCAATGGCCCAAGTCACAGGCTGGGATCCAGCAGGGTAAAATCCTTGGTACCACCTGAACCTCGCCAACCTGAAAATGGCATAAAGTGTACTTATTTTTTCCTTTTTTTTTTTTTTTTTTTTTTTTTTTTTTTTTTTTTTTTTGTATTCTATACATACACCATTATATGCACCTACATATTAGTCTTTCTGTTGGAACTGGCTTGATAAATAGATTAATTCTAGAAACTGACTGCTAGATCTATTTCCTTCAGTACCTCATGCATCTTTATGTTGACGTTCAACCCAAGTACTGACAGAAATAAAAATAATACTATTCATTAGCTGTAATCCCAAAACTGAATTACAGACGTGATTTTCAAAATTTAAAATCCAGCTACTCCTAACTCCATCATTCATGGGGAAGATGAATGGCCGTGGGCTGGTGGATTTCCTTCTGCTGTGGTGTACAGTGTGTGGGTCAGACCTGGCTACTTTCACCCTCTCCTAGAGAGTGAGATTCTACTTCATGCTTCCATTGTGCCCCCAGGGAGACCACCTGTAGGGGTGGAGTGGTAGGATCTCACCCTCAATTACCCAGAAAGAAAACATGATCTGTCATGTCACCAGGTATCCAGCTTGCTTTCAGGCAGCTTAATCTTAAACCAGGCTGATATTGCAAGTTGTTAATTTAAACTATATTCTCCTTTGGGTGCTGTCCTGTCATTTTTAATTCATCTCCTAAGTGCTACTTACATCAACGCTGCATATAAAAAGAAACCAACTGGGGAAGGAGGGAAAACAAACTGAGATGAGGAAAATACTTGAGAGACTAATTTTATTCCCAGTTGGGAAAACGTTTTAAGGGAGGAAGGAAACCAGAAGATTGAGAAGGGAGAAGCACTTAATTGCCTTGCGTATTTAATGTGTCTTGTTAAAGACATCTAAATTCAGCAGGCAAATCAATTCCATAGGTAATTGTAGCTGACAAATTTTTTTCCTTGGTTTGCTAAAGAAATTTTTATAAGGGGATTTAGGTGACAACCAATAATTGATGGGTGGGGACACTACCAAGTGTCACAAGAAAGATGCCCAAGAAATAGAGTTCTGCTGGAAGTCAAAATCATCGACTTGAGTGTGCCCTGAGGGAAAGGACACAAGTGAGAGGCTGGAGGTGTTGTAAACTCCTCTTGAGAGTAGACCTCTGCCCCGCAGGCTGGATTTTTTTTCCTGAGACAAGTCAGCTCCTTCTTTTAGGGTCACTCCTGGTAAGGGTGAAGCACGAGTTGTGTCTGAAAGCAGAGAGTGAACCACTGCTCATTTGGGGTTTCTTCTCTGGCTCAACAGGCCCTGGACCTTTCCTTCAGGATATAACTGGAATACTAATTATTACTTACTCAGCTGTCTGCTGAGAACATATACTCATTTCTAAAATTACATATGTAGTGGAAATAACTTAAAATGTCTTCATCCTCAGTTAAAATATAACCACTCAACACTTGGGGGATGAAAAGGCTGGGGGATTTTTTTAGAAATACACAAGAAGAAAGGTTTGGGTTTTTTTCTTGTTATTCCAGTGGATTCTGGTGGAGAAATCCCCCCTTCAGCCCTCTGGCCCAAGGATTTAATGCACTGAATGTAAACTAGTCTGCACTGCTGGGCTTGGCTGGCTGTCAGCAATGGGCTCCTGGCCTGGTGTGTTGGGGAAGGAATAGGAAGGAAGGTAAATAAACAGGATAGAAGCACACAGGAACAGAGGACTAAATCAAAATTCTGGAAGGTTTAAATGAGTTAGGAGTCTGAGTAGTCAACATTTTTATTTGGAGGGATGCATTGATGGTTGGCTAAAGGGTAAAATAATTCTTTTGCACAAAACCAGGAAGTACAAGTGAGCTGCTGAAAGAGATGGTTACCTATTCTATGCTTGAAATGGTAGCTGTCATAAACCAGAAAACTCAAGTTTAAAATTTAAACATTTCCTTAAATTATTAAACAATCAGTCTCTCCAAACTTGATTCTTATTTCTTATATAGGTATTTTCATACTTTCAGAGGCACATATGGGGTCATTTATTTAGTGGAGGACCCACTGACTGCAGTAGTTTCATAAATACTCAGTCTCATAGCTGCATAGACTCATAAAGTCTCATAGTTGCACAGCTCATTTTCATTCATACATTCTACAGTTTAATCATTAATGATGTGATCTTTTACATAAGTGAGTTGATGCTAGATGACATTTATTCCTGAAAAAGTAAACAGTAGTGTTTTTACTTTGCTAAGTTACATATTACTATGACTGCTAGCACATCCTGTGCTGTTTCTATGCTGTGTTATCACTCAGCCTGATTGACTGAGACTGTATTTAGATGAGACCATTTCTTCATACTAAAGTGGAATCAAGCTTATAGCAGCTCACATTTCACTGCATTTTCTTATGAGGCTCAAATTTCATGCCAGAATATCATCAGTGAATTCAAATGGCTGATGCAGTTCTGTAAAGAACACTCAGAGCACTCTAAGGACAGTCAGCTTTGTGTTAATTTCACCAAGCAACTCCCTTCTATTAAACTGTCACTAATTAAATACATAGGTAATAGGAAATTGCCTGTGGTTATTCTACATGAGCATTAGGCACAATACAATTTGGGGAATCACCTGAACACTAGCTAACATTCAGGGCAAAAAGCAGAGAAAAACTGGTCATTTGTTCTGCTCTAGTGCTGCAGTGAGCACTCTTGTGCTGGGTGAAAAACAGAAGTAAAAGCAAAGCAGCAAGCAGCTGGGCAGGAGCAGAAGCTGGACACTTACCCACAGAGGTGCAGCTTTCCAAAGTGAATGACCTCCCTCCTCCAGCCCTGCGTGGTGCCTGCATAGTAAGTGCTGCTCGGGTGATGCTCAGTGGAGCAGAGGGAGCTGAGGTGGCTGCTGCTGCTGTAGCACAGGGGGAGCAGCAGGTGCCAGGTGGCCCCCAGGTCTCGGGAGAACTCCAATTTCACCGGGTCAGCAGAGGAGCTGTCAGTGGTGCAGCCAATATTGATCTGGGGGCCGAGGGGCAAACACAGAACGTGACGCAGGGCAGACTGTGGGACCCCCAGTCATTCCTCACCTCAGTCAGCCTCCCCCATTTGGTATGGCATTTGTGTAGGCCAGGAAAATGGCGATTTGGGAACCCATTTAACAACAGGGATGGTGCACTCAGGACACACCCATGGACAGGAGCTCTTGCACACTGCTCTGCTGTCCATGAGTATATTACACTATGGGTTATGATAAAATGAATGTGATAAGAAATCCCCAACAATTTCCACCTAGAGAAAACTGTGAAGTTAATTGAGCAAATCCCAAAGGAGAGCTGCTAACAGTTTAATTGCTGGAGTAAATGCACCAGCTCTTGCAGTCTTCTGGCAGGTACTGAAGTAATCACAGCATCAAAAAATGTGCATTATTAAAAGCAGAAATATTAAAACAAAATGTGCAAACATTAACTTTTATTAATGCTGAGCTGTTAATTGCTGAGCTGCACTATGATCCTCTTTTATGTTACATATTAAAAAAACAAAGCTTGTCACCTCAATATGTTCAGCTTTCACATTCACTACCTATTTGTTCATGTATAATGGCAAAGCCCTAGAGCACCATAGCTGGACTGGATTTAGATTCAATGTCTTAGTTTGGCAGTGTCAGACTTCTCAGGGTGTGCTCACAAGATTCCTAATATAAAGAACAGTAGAAAAGGCAGAACATGAAAACCAGTTCTACTACTGAAAAAATACTATTGAAAAAATAAAAGAATGTTTAATGCAGAATCTGAGACAATCATTACAAATTAGTTTGTTTTCCTGTTACACCGATATTTAGATCATCTTATAATTTCAAATTGCTTTTGTAAAAGAAGACAAATTAGTTCTTTACAGAATGACTATCATATAAAATAAGATGTATTGTACTTAGCACACAACAAATAAAAACCAATTGCTGATGAAATACAAAGCCTGCATTAAAACTATGTAACATTTAAATATTTTTATATCTCTTTGTAGCAAAAAATAATGTCTTTGTAGCATGCTGTTCAGTTAAGAAAATCTATTTGTGGCTAGAACACAGTAATGCTTAGAACTGTGCATGGATGTTGAAAATGTACCCTACATTGAATTTCCTTCATCACTCTTCAGTGCACATGAGTCCCATCAACCTACATTTGACTAGAAGGGTTGTCTACTCATCTGGAAGCTTAGAGAGATGCTTGACCCAATATAGAGTTTGACTCTTGAGACACAGAGAGAAACTACTGCATTATGCATAACTCCTTCATTTACACTAATGTTCTCAAAAACGTGAGCTGAAAATGATGTTCTTACCACACAGGGAAGTAAACATGTAGGTTTTCTGAGTTAATGCTATCAAGGCTTATGAATATCTTAAAGTCACCTCACACATTTTTGTTCTACAGGCTGTAATCTATATTTTAAAAGAGAAAATGGTTTGCATTCAATAATTTATGCATTAGTTGCATGACAAATTGAAGAGGGCATGAGTACACAGCTAAACCTAATTTTCTTGGAAAATTCCTAGTATCACTTTAGTACTTTTTATAAACTCCTATCATTTGCTGATTATTGTGTAGCTCATATTAATGCAACAACACGCCACATTCTTGTTAAAAGCAGCCTGGTAACTGTGACATGGCAATTTATGTGCCAGATTCTTTTCCAGTTTCTTAATGACAATATAATGACCACTCTAAACTAATAAATACTAACTGGTTACTCCCATCAATAGTTGCCCCAGACAATGCACAGTTTAGATTTCAGGATAAGTCAGAAACACAGTCTGAACTGTCTAAACAGTTTAGTTTAGACTCTGCATTGTCACTGGGGTACCTTTTACCATTGACCATATGAAACACAGAAATATGCTCCTTATTAATGAATTTTCTTTAAAAAAGAAAAGGGGATGACTTCAGGCCACGATAGCCAAAAAACAGCTTCACCTAGAGTGGCTATGATGTGGGCAGAAGCAAAAGGAAAGCAGAAGCTTGTCTCTCTGAGAAAGTACAACAGTGCAGTTAAGCCAGCAGGTAGGAAAAATTATTTTCTACTGCCACAGATGAAGTTGTAGCTCTCCACTGGTCAGCCTGTAGAACTGCTGCACTCTTACCTCAAGCAGGCTATGAAGTGGCAATTTAGACACCCATTATATTTTGCTCATCCTCTTTCCTGCCAGTTGTGACTCTCCAATACGTAGGACATGGACTTCAATGTTATCAGTGCAAGTATATAGGCATGGATAAAGTAGTAATTTAGGCAAGAATGTAGAGGACTTTGGGGCAGAAATTTCCCTTATCTGTGTATTAAAAGCATCATGATACATTCACATGAGGAAGAGTAATGTCAAATCAATTAGAGGTGAAATTAGGCAGGCTTCTCTATTTGGCAATCAGAACAGCTGGGCAAATACACCAGAGCAGAATATAGAAGAATATGAAGCAAAAGGCAAAATAACTTTCTGAGGACAAGTACCTCAAATTGGATGATAGTATTTTCATTCACACTCAGGTCCCTTGTGGTAATGGAGTGCTCTCCAACTTCATTTGAAACAAATACCATAGCTGAATCTTCTTCCCTGAAAATCAAGGAAAGGAGTGCTTTAGACTCACTTTACAAAGTCACTCCTTTCTATTGTATTGCTGAGAGAATCTTACGGAGCTCTTTTAGATGAATATGGGCAATAAAGCCCAATGTTTCCACCGGGATAGAAAAACCAGTTGTCCTCTTTAGGACCGAAGTCAAAGGTATCCAAAAGGATAATGGGATTCTTTAGGTTATTTCCATCAATAATGAAGTCATCAATAATCCAGATTTCTTCTTTTTTGCCTACAAAGGAAATGGAAATATTCATATTAAGACCTAATACTAATATTATTAGAGAGCAGATAGAGAGCAGAACAGCATCAAGTATTTATGGATTACGTGAATAAGAGGGTGCTAAAAGTGTGGGATCACTATTTTCACTTTCCATTAAAATAGTTTCCATACTGCTTTGCAGCCGGACCCTAGGGAATTAAATTTTATTCCCTAGAATTTATAGAAATCACAGCAAAACAAAGAGTGAAAAGCAATAGGTGTTGAACAATTATCTTCTATTTAAATCACATTTACTTTGAAATTCTATCATTGTCTTCTTCAATTAAGAATCATCTAAATGAGCAGTTGCTACAGAGTCAAAGCAGCCTGAAAGTGCAATTTCATTCTACATGCTTGCACTCAGCAGCTTGTGTCTGCCTGGGAGGAGTTCGTCCATAGAGAAGCAAACTCTGAAACTCCTTCTCTCCAACAGATTTTGTATTCATGTATGTCAGAAAATTGGTATTCTCTAACTGAAGAGGAAGAATTAAATTGGCAGATCTTCTGTGTAACATTTTTTCATTTATCTAAAAGTGTTTGAGTTCATCAGAGAAAAATTCAGATAGTTGTTTTAGGCAGGATGCATCAGAAGAATAAATTGAAACAGGATTGTCAGGACCAGATTTTAATTTGCTTTTTTTTGTTAGAAGTGTGCTAGGAATTTGCCTACATGGAATAAACTGTTGCTGGATCACCATGTCTAAATGATTGCTGGAATTCTTTAGAGCTGTTAATGATTCTGCTTTAGAGCAGAATCAGTTTCTGCTTGGAACTGTGCTCAGAGTAACTGAGAGCAGAGGAGAGCTCCCTTCAGCTGGCACATCTCCTGTAATCAGAAGAAATGAGCTGTGTTCCTCTTGTGGTCTTCCAGTCCTTTACAATTTAATCAAAAGATTAACTGCTCACTACATACTCTTTCTAAATGGGTTTTTAATGCCTAGTTAATTCAGAGTAAGGTAGACTCAGTTCCCATTTACACATGGGACACTTTTGTATAATTGGAGCATCCTAATGGGGCCTCAGTGTAAGTGAGAATCATGTCCATTAAAAATAATGAGAAGAACCTGAGTGAAGTTAACTTTATTGGTGTTGCTTGATCTCCCACTCCCTCCAGGGCAAAAGCTGATGCTTTTCTGCACACAATCCAGGGATATCACATGAAGGTACTTCACTTTAAAGCATTCAACCACTTTATAAGAACAGTAAACATAATCCTGCAGTAATTCTAATTGAAGGATTTCAAACACAAAACCCCCATGATTTAAGAGTCTCTCTAATTGTTCAGTTCAAAAAATGCACTCATCTTAGAGATGCTGAGCTGTGCAAGCATGGACCTGGATTCCCAGGGGTGTGTCTCTTCCTTACCATTGTTGTAAGGCTGCCAGAGCCTGAACCGCGTTGCGTTGCTCTGGGCTGCGTAGGGCAGGGGGACATTGATAAAGAGGACATCTGTAGTCTGGGTGAAGTAAAACTCATCTATCAGGTGCCAAGTGATGCCACCATTGACAGAATACTGCAGCAGGATGGAATGAGACCTCTCAGGGGTGCCTGGAGCACAAAGGACATGGATTTATGTTCGTTAAAATCCAGTAAGTTCAAACAAGTATAAATGAAATTATCTTGCTCCGACATCCACTACAAAGGATTGGCTTCCTTTAACAACAGCTCAAGCTGTTGAGGTGTTATATGTACAGTGTACACATACATCTTTCTGTGCTTTCCCTTGCTTGTCTGCAAAATGCAAATGAAATAGGGCCTAAATTTACATTACTGTTCATTATACATATGACCATAGTTAATTACTTAGATAAGAAACTATCTCAGTGTTATACTTTGTTAGATTAGAACACACCAGCTCCTTCTACTACTAATATATTCCAGTAGTACAGTATTTGTTTGCTTGTTTTGTCCAGGTACCAGACATTATCATCACCATCTGTAGCACCCACAGATAAAGACACTGTCCCTATCATAAATTTATGAGTGTATGGCTCTCACTGCAGGCACTGGGATGAGGATATTCATGCCCAGAAGTAACATAATTGATGGAGAGCACTGAGGATATTTATTAGCATGTTTTAACAACAACAAAGCAATATTCTGTGCTTTAAGCTAGGCCCAAAAGTCAGTGGAACTGACAGTAAAATTTGCATTTTCTAACTGCCAGCTCCTCCTATTTTTTTTTACTTAGATCTTTAAAGAGTAAAAAAGAAAAGCTCTTTACAGCCCTAGTTATTAACACATGCTAATTAGAGCCCAGCACTCATTCTTAATGCTGGTTACCATGCACAAGCTCAGCCCCCAGCCTGTATTGCTGTCCAGGAATACCAGTGTCCAGGAGATGGTATCTCTGAACTGAAGTCTCACTCAGACAAATTTACAATCTCTGCTCCCTTCATGGTGTGGCACAGCGATGGCATGTCCCTAAAAACTCAGTCAGGAACCAGCAGAAGGAAAGGACTAAGGAACAGTTTCTTCATCCCTGACTCACTGTGTTACTGTGCAAGCTTTTCCCTTGTTCTATTCTTAAATTAACCACATTTGCTGAGACAAAAGGGCCTGATGCACATGCTCCTGCTCCCCTCTGCTCCAGTTCAACCACCAGCTGTGGAGCAGTGCAGGGAAGAGCTGTTTGCAGTCAGGAGCTGATTTCAGCTCATCTGTGGCAATTTACAGTAACCAACACACTGCTTTTCACACTCACAGCTCACAGATATGCCCAGCTACATCAACTGGTATTCAACATTAGGGAGCTTGTTGGGACTAAGTCCTGGAGCCAGCAGTAAGGGTAACAAGTAATACAGATCCAATAAGGAGTGATTTCTCCTGGAGTTTCATGGTCTTACTCCTTGTGGGTCAAGTGTCAAATTCCAGGCTTGAGCCTTTGGCTATTCCTGCCTTCAGAGCAATATTTTTACTCACTTTATTTTTTGATATTTTTTCAATGATCACATAAAGAAATATTACCAAGGCATAATTTTGTAAAAGAAGTCTTCACAAAGACTTCACTTATAAACATGAAATACTTGGCATATTATCATTTTGGGGCATGTTATGTTTTTGGCTGTTACAGTTTTCTCTCTTTTTGATAAAGTACTAAACTCAATATATATGATTAAATGCCTGTTAAAGAAAATCAATAATAATTCACAAAGAGCTATATTTTCACTTGCCCATACACAGATTTGGCTAAGACACTTGTTTAGGAAGAAAGAGGGGATTCAAAACTATTTTCAAGCTGTTGGTAAATGTTGAGTCAGTTAGGGTCCAGTCCCAGAGCACTGAGATTACCACAGAAACTATGGATATCTTCCTTATACCAGAGTGAGAGGAGTTTTTCAACGTTCAAAGTTCAGCCTGGAAGTTCCAATTCTATCAGAAAATTTGGGGAAAACTTCTGAAATTGCATGGGAGTGGCTCAAACCTTCAAGCAGTTTAGTGGTTCTCCATCATGTCACTGCAGACTTGGATATAATTATTTTTTAAAGCCAAGGATGGATGCCTTGGAGCAGGGTAAGACTGAATCATTGGCTTAAAAGTCCTTGTACTAGAGGAACTGTCACAAGTTATTTACAACAACATGTAAAACTTGTCTTGCAAAGTCTGACTATTGTTCATATCAATGAAATAGAATTATGGAGTTTCAGTTATCTCTAAGATACCTAGTAGGCAGTCAAATGGTAAGAGATTTTAATGCAGTGGACTGAAGCTTGAAAATGAAAAACACTGTTGTTTACTATTAGTCCCTTAAGTAATTTACTGTAGGCACAAAATTATGACATAAAAAAATTGGACAAATAATTTTTTTCCAACATAGTGGGAAATCTCTACAAAATCTTGAGCTCTTTGGTTTCTTTTCTGCCCAAAGACTTTAATATCTGTGCTATTTTTGATGATACTATAGTCCACTTTTTCCTTAGGAACTGCACAGCCATGGAGGCTGGGAGCAAGGTAGGGATGATGCAAAATTTCAAACAAACTCCCAAATAATCTACCATCAACTGTTGATCACTACCAGACACTGAAGTTGAAAATATGAATTTGTATTCTTTTCTGTGTTGCTACTATGTACTAATAAGGCTAGAGAAGTGAGAGTAAATCAATGGTGATCTTACCTTTGGCAATAAATTTAAATGAAAACTGGATGTACACTGTATTAGTGCAGTCTAGATCTCTTGACACAAGCATTCTCAGTCCTTCCTGCAAATACAAAATATACAATGTGAATATCAGTTCCCATTATTCAGTGTGTTCTGCAGCTTATTGTTGCTTGGCTGTTGTCTGCTGCTGCCTGCTGGTGGTGGCACCACACCTTTTCCCAGGCAGAAAATGGGGACACTGACACCCTTGGTAAAATGAGCCAAGATATGACAGAGGTACAACTACATGGTCAGGTACAGGCACAGTTGCAGCTCATTCAGAATCCCTGGGATGTGATTGGGTCTGCAAGCACTGACTGAGACATTGAGTCTAAGCTACTGCACTCATTTTTTGTGCAAACTGTACAGTTGCCAAGCTAATTTCCAGGCTGGGACAGACCCCTCTAGGAGTTCTTGTCTGTACCTCAAAACATATTTTGTACAAATATCCTCTTTTCGTGCAACCTGTTGACCTGTAAGGAAAGGGAGCACACAGGAAACCTCACAGGGACCCCTGAGTCCCTGTCTCTCGACTAGAGCTTGCTGTTGTGTGGGTCCTGGGGCCAGAGCCTGTCCCTGTTCTGCAGAGATCTGGCAAACCACATCTCAGAGCTTCCCTCTTTCCCAGATCTATTCACCCAGGGGAACAATCTGCAGGAGCAAGCAATGCAAATTTTAGACGACTCACATCTCGTGATTTGGGATTTAAATAAGCTAAAGAAGTTGAACTGGAGTCAAGCTTTTGCAAATACTTCAACGAATTGATTTACACACCAAACATTTTTTAACTTCTCTTTTTGGGGGGCACCTGAGTTCATAGTGTCAAATGAAGACTTGTGTGAGCTGAGAATTACTGTGCTTGTGAACAAAAGTCTATTATTCTTTTTGTTAAGAACATAAACATTCAGAAAACATATTTCCTGGCCTTTTGAAATCTGCACTCAACAAAAATAAGTCCTTAAAGAACTAGAAGACATCAAAATGATAGAACTGAGTAAAATACAGGCAAACTACATTCACATTGATTACACAGACTACAGCCCTGACTAATTTGTATTGTTAAAAATACTAAAAAGCCAATCAGGACACTTCAAGATGATTGTAATGTGTACCATATTTCCAAATAGTTCACTTCAAGAATCTCAGTGTAGAGCTTCATTCTTTTCCTTTGGTGGTCAAGGAGGAGTTTATACCGCAAACAAAATAATACACAACCAAGAGATGAAACCCATTTGTTCATTAAAAAAAACAACTGTGGAAAACATGGTGCATGTTTAGGATAGGAAAAGACAAGAAAAATGAAAATGTCTAATTCTAGCCAAAAGACTTCAATAAAAACATATGGGGCTAACAAGAGAAAATTTACTTTCTATTTTTAACTCTACTTGTTTTCATTCATTGTTTTTCAATGTAAGCAATCTCTGACCCCTTTGAAAATAAGAGCTGTTCCAGACTTGATGGTGTCACCATTCAGGTTTCCCCTCTCAGCACCGTAGACTTCAGGCCAAAGGTCTGGATGCAAGTTACCATTGAAATCATCCTTCAGGACAGATGGCAGAGGAAGGACAGGGACACAGTAGGGACCTCCAAACCCCCTGTCACACCTACCAACACATTGGGAAGAAAAAGTATTATCCATCTGATAAAACATATCCTTACTATCAAGCAGCTTGAACAGTTTTCTACTCACATGCAATGACCTGAATCACAGATGCCGTGCCCTGAGCACATCCAGGGGCATCCTGTAGCCAGGACCACGTTATCAATAGCCCAAGAATCAACCCCAGAAGCATAATTGAACTGAATCCATCTGAACCGTGTTCTGGGAGAGCTATTAAAAACAAAGGAAATGTATTTCAGGATTCAAAATTCTGATCCAGAAAGTGCTAAATATGAAAGAAAATCCCACAGACTTCTGAAGAAAAGCATATTAAATAAGCATGGCCTGCTTATTTCAGAGAGATTCATATTCTAGTGGAAACTGGAAGTTTAAATTTCTCAGGTTAGTCTTTTAGGAGAAATTCCAGCATATTCTAAAGAAAGATGCCCAAAGTGATAATCTAGAAAGAACACTGCCGAGACTCTTGCTGATCAGCAAAATAGTTGAGCAGAAATTAGTAGTTCCATTAGCATTTGACAGCTCCATGTGTTGCTAGCAGAATGGAAACAATAAAATTGCATCAGTAAAGTAAGTTATGAAAGTTCATTTATACTAAGTGTTGTGTAAAGAGAAAAACAATGGTTATATATGTTCATATATATATATAAGAATGTATGAATATATATGTACAAATATGCACATGTATACATACTGCTGTCACTGCTGACTGCCTTGTTATCCTCAAATGAGGAAAGTATTTTGGAGAAAAAAATTCTTTGGAAGATGATGTATGGCCCTCTGGAGTGAACTGTGGAACTGGAAACCAAGATGTGAACTCCAGGCCCAGTTCATTTCCTGAGTGTCCATTTTTACCACTGTATTTTCTGGGTCATGAAACATACAGAGGTAATGTGTAAGGTGCTCTGAAGACTTACAGAACTACTCAGAACAATGCTAAGCAGTGTCATCATTACCTGTCATTCCTAAACTAGAGCATGGTTTTATCTGGAGAGATGGATGCCAGCATATCTGCCACATCCATTTACAGTCCTGTGATATCCTGAGGAGCTTGGCAGAGCTCTCCTCCTGGTCAAAAGGGTGAAAGTGGCACATCCAGTGAAGTGTTCTGACTTGCTGAATGCTGGGACTAACAAGCCTGAATGCTGGATGACAACTTAATGTGCAATAACAGAAAACACTACTGCAGGAAAGGATGGATCAGGGTATTTTTTCTTACTTCTTATTGAGTAAATGTTAGAAAAGCTAGTTTAGCATTCTTGTTCTTACTGTCAGAAATTATAGGCAATACTTAGGAATTAATTCATCAAAGTTGTAACTTCCTTAAGTCTCTACACTTCACATTATAGCTGATGAAATATTTTGAAGTGAAATTTAAAATTCTGGTGGCGTGACAACACACATTTAAAAATTTAAAAGACATGCAGAACATTCCCAAGCTGGAGGATGTTTGTTCTAATTAGATCAGCAAAATCTCTGTCATGCTAAATAGCCAGAAGAGCAGCGCTCACTTGGTTGAGGGTGGGAGGTAGACAGTAACTCTCTTCCAGTTTTGGAATCTCTCAGAAGTGTAGATGGAGCTCTCGGTGTACTGCTGACAGCCGATTGTTGGGGGGACACACTCCTCTGTCACCAGGTGCCAGTCTCTCCCGTTGTTCAGGGAATACTGCAGGTGAACGCTGTGGGAATTGCTGTAGGGCTTGCTGCAGCCCATGCTCAGCTCAAACTGCAAGAATGTGGAGGCTGATACGTGGAAGTCCCAAGTCTCAGCGTAACGAGGTTTTCCTAAGCAAAGAGAGAAAACCAACAAATACAACAATAACAACAAAGTGTACCTTCAGCATATGCTTTCAGTACTGTCATTCAAATTTGTTACCTCTATCATCATCTTTTTCCAGCCTTCTCTTCTCTACAGATTACTAAATACCTGGATTTGTCTATACCTCCCATCTTGTAAAACTTGATCCTCATATAATTTATGAAATAGACTCATACAAAATGTAGTAATGTTTGATGACACATACCAATGTTTTCACTGAACATCAGAGCTGTATCCATAGATAGGCAGTCAATATCTACTTGACCTCCTTGTATTCTGTACCAGCTTGCTTGTATATCCACAGTTCCATCAAATTTATCCTGGAAGCCGGCCTGAGAGCTGTCATTCATCCCTATAAGCACATCGTCCAAAGCCCACTGAGCTGAATGCTTCCCTAAAAAAACCAGAACAGATAGGTTAGTGGAGTCCCTGTAAGCTGTTTTTAATGCCCATATCCTGTGTTCAGTCAGTGAGCAGTGCTCAATCACATAGACTGAGTGCTGTTAAACAAGACTAAAACATTGCTCAAGGATGCACCTGGACTCTAGAGCATGTTTCTGTTACAGATAAACACAGGGATTTCCCTCTTCATTTCTTTAGCTTCAGTGCCTTTCCCATCATATGCTCTCCCTCTGTTTGGATGAGACACTCCCTGAGCCCCTAGATTGGGGATTTTCATTTTATGAGTCACAACCTTCCTGCTCTTCCCCACAGCTAAATTGGAAAGGCCTCTGTTTAGCTCCCAAAATAGCTTTTGTATGAAAGCGAATAGAACATGAAGGAAAATGCTGAAGGTTCCGAATATAGATAATATTTAGAGAAATGCTGTTCTCCTTCCTCAGAAATCTCTCTCTCCTCTTGCTCTCCAGCCTGCAGGCATTTCACTTTCATCATCTCCAGCCCATTTCTTCGGCCTTCATTTCAATTCACCTTTCTACTGGCATGCTGAAAAGAACATCTTACTGCACAATTACTGCCCTCACAGGAGAGGAAGGAAAGGCTTTACAATAAATGGTGAGCTTGCAGCCAGGACTTTTGTCTTGCCACCAAGAGGGATATGGGTCATGGCTGATAGAGCCACTCTGCACTGAGGAATGGCAGACAGAGGACAGCCCATGAAGGAACTAACATCCCTCATCAGAGCTGGTTGTACCCGCGGGCGCTGGTGTGGAAAGTGATATTTCAACTTCCAGTCATAAAACCTGCTTATACTGGGAGCCACAGGGCTGCCATCAGTCTTGAGTGATGACCATCAGCAGAGACAGATGTCATCCACGTGCCACCAAGGCAAGAATAGGGAGCAACAGGTTGGACATTGCACCCCTCACCAATGCAAATGATCATCACAGAATGATGGCCTGTGGTGCACCAGTCATTGCTTAGCCCTTTTTACCAAAGTTACTGTCTTCTTAACTAAATCACATCCCTCTTGTCTTGTCTATTCTTTTACCTAGTGAGGACAATTAAGTCCAGCACATACAAGAAAATGTGTGAATAAAATCAGCCATCAAAATGATAGATGAGGCGTAAGAAGCTGCATACCATAATTACCTGAATGTGAGCTATGTGCTTTGCTCCCCAAGGTATTGCTGTTGAAATGTACTTTACTCTATTTCTGAATATTGCCTTATATTTCCTGCAGATCCAGGAGCTGCTGCCTTGTGCAAAGGTAAGACTCAATCAAAACACTTTTAGTAGTGGTAATGTGCCCCCATGTGAGGTGGGAGCTCTCACAGTGGCTGTAGGAATCAGTCAGCACCAGGGTTTAACTTTCACTTGAGGATGTGGGAGGTGGCTGAGTGGTTTTGCAGGGGCAGGGGAGCTGGGCTCTGGGAAATGAAAATGGTGGGAGGATGGGGTCCTGTTCTGAAGTGTGGAGATATTAAAATAGTGAGATGGGAGCCTCCAGGTAGGCAGATTCAAGGCCAAGTTATGCCTACACTTCTAAAATAGAGAAAAAATGAGAGCCAAATGTAAGCCATTTGGCATCCCAGGTCACTCTATACTCAGGTAAAAACTTTGATCTTATTTAGGCTTTTTTTTAAAAATGTAATTTTTCCCCCCTCCCTCCTATTATCTCAACATCTTTGGTTTAAATGTAGCTCTTATACAAATTTACTCTTAAGCCCACTCATCAGTTTGATGCTATAAAAGAAAATCATGGCCACAGTGTGACTCAGGAAAACCCAAATATGCTCTTACACCATCCAACTGTTCAAAACACTGTGTCTTTCACGAGCTGAGGTTTCTGCCCCACACGTCTGTACTGGGTAGCACTGACATGTGGGTGCCCAGTGGGTTTTGGGATGGCCCTGGTTACCGTGCTGTGGCTGCCACCAGCGGAAGGCGGTGGCAGGGGTCTTGGCCTCCCGGGGCAGCTCTATGGACACAACCTGGGGCTCCAGGTAGGACAGGAAGTCCAGCTCTCGCAGCAAGCTCCAGGTGATCCCGTTGTCGTTCGTGTACTGAACAACGAGTCCTGTGTTTAAAATGAGGAGAAGCAGTTAGTGTGGCTGTGCAGAGCAAAGAGGGGGTAGCTCCCCCTGTGCTCTGGAACTGCTGCCCCCACTGGCCTTTGACATGTGCCCTGCCCTTTAGGCAACTCCTGGCCCAGGAGCTTTTTGTGGACAGAGTCCTGCTGTGAAGGTGACGTGGGTCACCAGCTGCCACATGCCATCTTGACTGTTTTCACCAAACCTGAAGGATCAAATCTTTTACACCCTCAGGGAAACTAATGATCATACCCCAGAAATCATAGGAATAATGCAATTTTCTTTTCACAGTATTTATTTCATGTTTAGTTTGTGTGAAAGACTAAATTTTAATTCTGATAGCTGGGATTACAATCCTTCTGCTATGTATGCAAGCTCACAGCATCCTTGAAAATTATTTATCATAATATTTAGAAAATTTAAAATAGTCTTTGTATCATGCACACAGTATAGCAATACTGGGACACGACAGAAGCCCAGCAGAGCTCATCAAAAGGGATAATACAAGAAAGAAGCACCTGTGTATTTTGCTTCTCTTAAAACTCTTTTATACTAGTGTATGTTTAAAGATAATGGATTTTATTGGTGTCTTATACTGGTGCAAATGAGTGGAGAATCAAACCCTTGGTGTAATCTGTGCTGCAAGATGACAGCTTTCCTCAGTGAGTGAGTCAATGTAAATGCCAAAAACCAGGAAACAATCCACTGATGTTAAATGCTTTATACTGAGAGGAAAATTAAATTTGTTCAACTCTCATGTCAGTGGTCTGACTTCATGCAACTAGACCACTTTACATGGGAATCTGCTCCCAGAATGCTGATCCTTCCCAAACACAAGTATCAGTCCTCCACTACAGTAACTTTAAGCATGTGGATCAAGTAAGAGAGGAGACATCTGGGAGAGATTAATTTATTCAGACTAAATAAATTTTCAGCTGTAACTTTATAATCTTGTTTTTTGGGTAAATCATGCATAAGCTTGTTTTGGAAGGCAATTTTTTATTAGACCCACTGGTGTAGTTGAGAAGATTAACAAGTTCTCAGGTACACAACTCTTCTTCAGGTCAGAAATGGAGTTTTCCCAATTTATCCTGAACTTGAATTTCATTCCTTTTATTTCAGATCTTATGAAAATTCCTGTGGACTCATAAATTTACCTGTTTTCCAAAACTACCAAATAGTTTAATACAAGCAATTACACCTTGCTTTGTAAATGTTGTCTTTCTTAGACCATCAGAGCTCCCACAGTTACTCCTACAGATAGATCACCATTAGGTTTGGTGTAACTAATTATAATTAGAAAAGTCCATCAAAAGTAAATAGCTTTCTCCAACATTTATGAAAACTGAGGAGGTAATTATGTTTAAAAAAAATCTTTTTGATTTTGTAAAGGCAGCAAAAGGCAAAAACACTGCAGAAGACGCAAAATGAAAAAGGCTTATGATAAAGAAAAGGGGCTTTACCTTCATTCCTGGCTCTTGGTCTATTGCAGGAGTTACCAACAGTCTTGCTTCCAAGTTGTACATAAAATTGAACTAGCCTTTTAAAAGACACAGGATAAAAAAGAAGTGTAATCATCTTCTGATAGCACAAGATCAGTCAGGATAACTTGCATCTCTTAACTAATGTCATTTTCAACTAGGTCATTATTCCAGGCTTATTGATTAGGCAATATTCCCAGAGAAACCAAACATAGGCATGGTAAATAGTGAAGGACCCAGGACAGAAGAAAGTGATGTGGTTTATTAATCCTGTGCCTAATAAATGTGTTTCTGAGTGAGTATGAGAAGTTAGCAGTTCCCTCTCACACAAAAATTGCAAAGTCTCCAAAGCAGGCAAAGCTATTCCTTACATCAGATCTCACCTTGACCTATTGTAACCAGAAATTAGGTGAAGCTGTAAAATACAGCATTAGAGTTGTAATAAAATTATTATATCCTCCTTAATCACCAAGCCTTTTTAGATCCTTAAATTCTTGCTGTAAACAATTTTCAATGAAGTGAGCTGAACATTTTGTGAAGTAAACCCTTTGATTTTGAGCCTATACATTATGATTTCATTGAATATTCTCTTGTCCTCACATGATGAAGTGGTGAAGAAAATTGTTCCTGAGCTGCTTTTCTTGCAACCTGCCCAGTACTCAGTGCTTTTATCACTTCCCTACCTTCTCTTATTCCTTTCTCCTAAACCATGGCAACCCTTGCATCTGAGTCTCTGCATGAACATATTTTCATATCTTCAATTTTTCCCAAAACTACTTTCTACAACCCTTCTAATGCCACAAGACTCCTTGAGAGGATTGCTGGTTTTACTGACAGAACTCTGGATTACTCTGGAAGATCCCTGTTTAGCAATATTTGAATTAAGTATTATTCCATCCTTGTGCTCCAAAATATTGTTAGTTTTTTTTTTCTCAATCTCCAGTAATACCATAGTATCCCTGCTGAGCTTGTGTTTATTGTTGTGACTCTGTGGTTTGAGAGTAGTTTACATTTTCTCCTAGATACACACTATTGTGCTATATAACAGCAATTAATTTCAATTAATATCCTGCTGCTCACTCCCAAATTTTACTGCATGTCTCAGGCACTCATCTGAGTCTTACTAGGTCATAACAAAGGTAAAGAGCATTGAGGTGACTCAGAATGCCATCAGCCCCTAATCTACACATTCTTCACAGGTTGTCTCCATTGCACACCAAAAACAGCACCTGAGCAGAGCAGAGAAACTGGACTCAACCCCACAATGAGATTTTGCATGCTGAAAGTTGGCAATGCCACTCTCCTCCTTGATTCTTGGCCAATTTTTAAATTAGCATGATAGAAAATCAGGCTTCATTAATTCTATTGACATAGATATTATTTAAAACATTTAAAACATCAATTTTGAGGTGCATTTTTGCCACTCAAATAATTTTAAAACATCATTTAAAACATTTAAAACATCAATTTTGAGGTGCATTTTTGCCACTCAAATAATTCCCCACAAGTATAACTCTTTGCTTTAGAGGATTTTGTTCTAATTTGCAGTAATTTTGGTAAAACCACAGATGAGCTACATCACTACAGCCAGAGCCAGTAAAATGCAGACAGGACTCCAATTTCCTTCACCCACTGTTATGTACACAATATCATAATCCTCCTCTAAATCCAGATTCTAAATCCAGCCGCATTCCAGTTCTGTTATCAAAATCTGTGTCTGCTGTCTGAGATGTTTTGTACACCCATAGGGTCTAGGACAAGGCAGAATATCCTCATCAATCTCATTGCTAAAATAACCCCACAGATAGCTCTAGACAGGCAGGCTCACAGTACTACACCTTTTAGCCAGCTAGGTTCTATTTGTTTGCTGCAGCTCTGTTGTTGGAGACAGTATTCAGGCAATAAAACTCTAGACAGAAGCATCAGAGGTGAACAGCTTTACAGTCCTGTGATGAAATTCTTTTATTCTTGCCAAATGCAAAGATTGAAGATGGTTAAAAAAAAAAACCACAACCAAAAAACCCCAAAAAACCCTTTCTGCAGAAGGGTGAATCAGCCCATCTGATCTCTGAGTGTCTGACCCAGAACAGCTCCCTGGGATGGTTGTGCAATCATTAGCAATGAAGTCTGTAAAGCAGATGGGAGCCAAGTCAGCTAACAAGCCAGATGTCACCACTTGGAAAAAATATATGGATATTCCATGGTTTTTATCTAGATGCCAGGTAGGCACTGTGTGCAAATGCTCCCACTGAACAGATAGTTAAGGGTCATAAGGGATAGGCCATCAAAATGGGAGGCAGCAGCTCATCAGCAACCAAAATGCATCCATGTATCACATTGTCAGTCAGAAGGTGCAAATACTGCTGGTGAAATTGTGCCTTTGGTGTGCTGGGCCATGCAATAGGGAAGGAATGGAGAGACTCCAGAGGGTTTCTGAAGTGTAGGGCAAAAATATGGTCTAGGTGAAATGAACTTTGACACTTAGAGATTTCCTAGTGCTATGTGACATTCTCCTAATACCTGGGAAAAAAAGGTGTTGTCAATCACATACAGGAATAAGGAGGCAATAGGATAAACAAAGCTAAAATTACGATACCACTTATTGTATATACTAAAATTTGAGTGTTTTTTTACGGTCATTGGCTCCCAGGCACAAGCTTGAGTTTGAAATGCTCTTGGTGTGACACCCAGGTGTGGTGGTGCCCTGTTGGGCTGCTCCCCTGAGCAGCACCACACACCTCAGGCTGGCAAATCTCAAACCCTTTGGAGCTGAGCAAACCAGGGACACTGAGCCCCCATGGACCAAGCCATGCTGGGAAGAGAAGGGTGAAAGGGAAAGTTACACTTTGTACTGAAAAGGAAAGAAAAAAACAGTCTGTATATTCCTTACATAAAATTTACACTTCACATTCAAAAAGCTGTAACTGATGATAGGAAACACGCATGGGTAGATCTGCAGGAATTCAGAATGAAAATAAAAATTTAGTGTCCTGCAATATTTTCCAATTTTTCTATCAGGCTCTTCCATGCATGATTTAACAAAACAAGATCTTAAAAGGTCTGGGAAAACACTATTAACCTGAAAAATAAGCAGCTTTAAAATCTACTGCAGGAGTTTCAGCCTTCCTATTCACAACCCTCAATCCACATATCTAACAGTATGTCTTTCAAGGCATGTTTCCCTGCTATTTACTCAGTCACCAAAACCCCCCAATAAAAAAACTCTTTCAAAAATAAAAGATAACTGTGCAGGGGCTAAGATGACCCCTAATAAGATAACTGAATTCTATGCAAGGCATTACCAAATGCAAAAAGTAATACCAAAATGGGAAAAGTACTTCTCTTTAATCTCCCCTTTCAAGTGACATTAATTTTAGCTCCAATAATGAAAAAAATTTCTAGGCTGAGGAATTATTTTCTTTTTAGTGTATGGGCCTTTCAGTTAACCCTTCACATGCTCACAAACTTTGTGTACTTTTGCTTCTAGAAGAAAAGAGTTAATGTTACAGATGACCTCAAACATTTGAGTGGGATGCATCTGTTCAGAGCAAGGTGTCTGAAGCTGAATGTCTAAGGTACACACAGCCAACTCAGGCTGCCTTACAGTTAATGAAAGAAAGAAATACATATTTGCAGAAGACAAAACACTGGTCTCTGCTAGCTGCTCTTTTAGGATTAGCTGTTTTGCCCTTTTGATGCAGCTATTCCCCCCTCTGAACACAAAAGCAGCCTGGGCTAGTTGCTGTAGTATAAAAAGTCCATGTTCTGGCCAAGCAGCATCAGGTGGCTGCTACCTTTGAGCACACACTGAAGAAAGCAAAAAATCCATGTTAGTCCTATTTGAGATGACCACTATGTTCTGTCTAGCAAACAGCCCAGGGATGTGGCTTCGAGCGTGAATCGCTCAAGGGAGTTAACCTGCTCCCTGTGATGCTTACCAAAAAAAAAAACCCCAAAAAACCCCAAAAACAAAACAAAACAAACCCCCAAAAACAAAACAAAAAACTCCCCAGCCAAACAAGAAAACCCCCCACCAAACGAACAAACAACAAAAAAGCTGATTTATTTTGACATAACAATCAGTTCCAGCAGGGCACCAGCTCACACTGTGAGCATGTGGTCAGAAGAGAGATCGTAGTTGCTCTTACCAAGTGTCTCTCTGGCCATTTATGTTTTTGAGGCAGTTTTAAGACACAAGATAACCATATTCTTGTGCAAAACAGAAGTAGTGGCATATTAAAAACATCAAGAAAGAGTATTGCTCAGAATTTAAAAACATCTTTTGGCTTTTAAAATGGTTCAAACTTTGCAAAAATGAAAAGCTATAAATATGAATATCTGGCATTAAAAGTGGTTGGAAAGTATTATTAAAACTAAAGGGAATACTTTGTTTTAAAAAAAGATTTCTCCATGAAAGAAGGAATAACTCAAAAGTACTGTTTTGAATGCAGATTTCTTGAGGAAGTAGTCTAGACTACTTCCAATATAATGCTTCCCAGGATTAATAACACAGGATTTGAAGACAGTAGAATAGAAATCCTCACATCTTCCCAGAGTTCCAGGGCAAACACATACTTGTCCAAAGCATATTTGTCAAACAATTAATTAGTTTAATTGATAACTAATCTCCATAATTACATAACTATGACATGTATTTGTCAGACACGCAGGGGACAGAAGAAAGGCAGCTGGTGCAGTGCTGTGCAGTGCCAGGGAGCAGCTGAGGATTTCCCCAAACCAGCAGCCCCCACACTGTCCTGCAGAGCCCTGCTTGCCTGAGCTGGAGAGGGATCACAGTAACCTCTGGCCAGTCTTTGCTGAGTGATCCCACAAATTCAATAATGGAGCAAATCATGGCATTATTATTCTCACAGCACTATGTGTCAGGAGAAATATCTTTTATTAAGCTAACTGCCAAAACTGTAGAGTGCTCAAGGTTTCAGGTGCCTAATCTCTCATGAGACTGGACAAAGCTGCAGCAAACTCCAAGCTAAATAGTGGTTAGAATTAACAGCCCTTTGTTCATCCTAATTACATTAATCAGCTAGGCAATTTGAGAGAAGAGGATAATTGCTACCAATGTAGCAAGATTCAGTACCAGCAGGGAGAGAGGTGAAGGCTTGTTAGCCTCTTGGCTATGCGGAAACAATTCACATTCCATTCCTTTGCACTTCTGACAAGTGGAGTAATTCACAACATCTGGCAAGTGAACAGCAGCTCCTTGCTATGCTATCCTCATGCCTGCAATTCAACACAGTCAGAGGAAAAGGAGCTTTTCTCCCCAGCTGTGGGCAGAGTTTCGGTTTTGTGCATTCTCAAGACCGTGTCTTCTGCCTTAGAATACAGTGCAAACTATCTTCTCAGAAAATTAGGGAGTGAATATTTTATTTTATGCCTTTTATGCCGCTATTCCACTGTTTCTAACCTAAGTATTCTCTTTCAAAAAAAAAAAAA